>OZ020241.1:9254438-9772240 GCA_963971235.1 Cryptus armator
GGGGAACGAGAGAGGAGCTTGGCGTATCGGTTAACTTTTAACGAGCGGCAAGTTTGTCAGCGACGTATATTAGGAGGAGAGGCAGAAGGCAGCGTAGCATCAGAATCAGCCCCAGACGCTGAGAATCGTGTACAGTGTGTGCCTATATCTTCCCACTTATAGGCTTCTCACCGACGTTACTAGTGCAAGCATCTATCGCAAGAGTGACTTTCGCAAGGTTGCACGCACTATATACACCTCACCTATCTATACACGTACATCTAAGGAGTTCTGACGCTTGTTAGAACCTCCTCCCATCAGCAAGCTTTACAACTTCAACGAGTTATGACGACGGGTGGCACTAAACTGAGTAACCGGAGGAACGACAAGCAGGGATGAGAACCAAGATTGCGGCAGATAGTTTAACCGATAATTCACCGTATTGATGAACGATTTAGAGAGATTCCAAATTAGCTTCACACCACGTTTTTTGTATGCTAAACATACATTTAATGCGTATTATACCGACATCATAACTCATTACTACATGCGCATCTAGTCGAATTATATTACGTTGGTCTCTAACTTTCGAGAAACGCCACTGGCAAATAATTTCACACTGTACGAGATTTCTTGAGCTCGAAACTCTGTAGGGCGGCTTTATCTCACTCTGTTTCTAGTGTCCCGTCATTCTTTAACAAAATGAAAAAGCGTCTCTCGTGTCCCTGAGATTTCAACGTGTACACATTCTCGTGGTAAAGTTGTGAAGTCGTACAATGAAACGATGAATTCAGACGCCAATTTTGCGACGATGTAAAGCCTTTCAGCAAAAAAGCGGACTTACGAATACGACTTGGCGTCGGACTGTTGCTTTCCCTTTTTGGTACTTACGAAATTTATAATTCTACTTACCACGAGAATGCTTGACTTATTTTTCTGTATGTCTCCGCTATTCACGTTCATACTTTCTTAATTGACCAAGCTAATTTGTACCTAAGGCATTGAGATAGACGAGTGGCGAACTTGAGAGCAGCGATTCGTGTAACGAAAGTAGCTAAAGAGGCAAGTTTTCGACACAAGCCCGGTGAGAGGAGGCCGGCTGAGAGATGCTTCAAAGTCTTCTATTCATCGACGAGGAAAGCTCGAGTCGACAGAGAACGAAGAAAAAAGATATCTCAGTCGCGTTTTTGACGACGCAGCCGGTCTCGAATGCTGCTAAAAAAAGATAAGAAAAAACAGCGGAAGTAGGAACGTAAGAAGGTATAATATAGCGAAGAGAAACTCCCGGCTTGCGTAAAGACGTATGAAATTTTTTTTTTTTTTTTTTTACTTTTCGTCGCATTTGAAAAACAGAAAAAAAAGCACAGAATGTGAAGGGATGAAAGTTACTGCTTGGCATCTCGCGGAAGCTTTTGAAATTAGTATACTGCGCGAAACCTCGCTCTCTCGTCCCTTCTCTACTCGTGTTCTTGTGTGATTTCGTGCTGCTCCCCTACTTGAGGTGAAACGCAGGTAAACTGGGCATAGTGGGCCGAAACGCGAGAGAGAAGTTTCCTCGAGCGGTGGCGAATAGGGGAAGAGAAAAAAAAAGGACAGTCGGTAGAAAAAGGAATGTAAGAAAAAACGATGAAAAACAAAAAAAAAAAAAAAAAAGGTAAACTAAAAACGACGATAGCCGAGAGGTATGCAAACAAGGCGGAGCTTTACGCCAGTCATGGTGGATACGAAGCGAAGAAGAACTGCTGCAAGAAGAAGAAATGGGAAATGAGTGAAAGCGAGTGAAGAAGACGTTGAAGAAGCATCCGTATAGCGCACGGTTGCCCTGGCCTCCTCCCCCTCCCCCCCTCCTCCCCGTACCATCTCGAGTGGATGCTCTTCACCCGCTGCTTCTGGCAAAGTTAAAATTATTATTCACTTTTCTCGAGCCGTTGCGCTCCGCGCGACTAGCATGGCTAACGGCTAAATACGCTTGGATGCAACCGCGCCCTCGGCGCGTTATTATACTCACCACGCGCTCTCTTGCGTCTATTTCTTTACTATGTATACCCTTTTACTGTAAAGTTCGTTGAGATGTTCGTAAAGAAATGTACACTGTCTATAACTCTTCGCGTCTGCTGCGTGATATACGTTAAGTCATACTTTTTTGTTTGTTTTCGTTTTTTGTTGTTTTTACTTTCAATGCGCTCGGTGAAGTATGCTTCTCGGGGTCGTGTTTGCACAATGGGAAAAAACAGGTCATTGGTATAAAGATGGGAATGGATGAAGAAACGGAAAGCAGACCACAGAATAGCGGTCTCGATCTTTATGCCGTTGGGACGCGGAGAACAGCGAAGTAACGCACCGAAGTCAGAATAGAAGTAGCCTGCGGTTGTTGAGTAAACTTCACTGTACGGTTCCAATTGTTGTACGGTTCCAATTAGGAAAAATATATAGAATGCCTCGCTAGTTACAGAGACGAACGGTGTGAGGAATGAAGGAAAGTGCGTTGTTTATATGGGACTCGAGTCGAACTCAATGAACGGATATGTTCAACTCTTTGCTCCGCGGCATCAAGAGGAGGAAAAAAAATAATCTTTTCTGATACATTTTACGTTCGAGACCGGCTCTTCGTCATTATAATCGGAGGAACGAACTCACGGAGAAAATCCAAATTTGGTCTAAACAGGTTTGTTACGGGTACTGCCAGTTCGGAAATATACGACTTGGAACGAATGGCGACGAAAAGAATTCGATATCTTGATTTTTTCCAAAAAAAAGTGGTCCTTTTCTTTATCTAAAAGGTAATATGTAATTTTCGACGAAAATTCATCGCATTTATCAGATATATTTTCGATATACTTTTTTCCATGTGAGTATTACTGACGATATATTTTAGTTTTATGTTAAAAAATGTATTATTTCTATTGAAGAAGTAAATAAAGTGCAGTCATTGATTGACTAACCAGCAAGATGACAAATAATAATTCCGGAGTTAGGATCGGAAATCGGATGATTTCGGAGAATGGCGATTGGCAGTGGTGACTTGGCAGGTGGGATGAAGCTTGGTAACGGAAACCGCACACCGTGTGCGTCCTTCCTCATCGCATTCAACAACACGACACAAACGGGTATATTGGTTTACCTGCTGGTTCACAGCCGCGACTCGCGGTCAGTCCACACATTCGCCAACCATCGCGCCCCCTCGTGTATTTCCCACGAGCTAATGTCACGAGCACCTGGAATTCTGAGGCTGACGTCTGATAGGCTGACGTGTGCTCTCCGGGTAATCTCGTCTGGACCACATATGCTCCGGGCACAATACGTGTGACAATTTCACTCTGGGATTCCTATGCCTCTTCGCTATGTATTCGTCTTTTTTTTATTATCCGTCATTGCACCGGCATTTGTCCGTCAAACCTCATGTTTAATAAGAGTATATCTCTCTAATAGTATGTCTCTCTAAACTCTTCTTTTTTTTAATCATTGTTTTATCAACATTCAATTTGTTTTCTACAAATTTGATCTACAAAAGGGATTTAACAAACTGGATTTTCCACGTAATTGCAGAAGCTCATTTTCTACTTCGTGCTGAAAATTTTGTTTTACTCGGATGCGCGTTTTCCGTCTGTGGACTTTTCAAAAGCATGATATCGTGTCCACGGGCATCGTGTGTCGCGAGTCTCGGGGTGCAAGCGTGCAGGCGCACTGAGGTACTCGAGCAACGCGAACTCAGTTAACTTTTAATCCCTCGTTTCCGGCGACACTTCGTACGTGACGAGACGTAATGCGGGCCGAGTTTGCACGTTCCGAAACCACTCGCATTCACTCATTTCCTCTATCTCACTCGACAAGGCTCTCTTGAGGGAGAGCTTCACTAATACACTTTTGGTTTGACTAGGACCGGACGAGAGACTCCTGTGACGGATGAGCAAAGGGATGTAACGCTCTAAATGAGTTCGTGGACGACATTAGGTTAACGAGCAAGCAGGCGAACGGCATTACATATACATCAAACTTGGCAATTTATTCAACACAAAAAGATTTATTTTATTAATATTTCATAGGATTTTCGTACTACAAGATGCCTGTAATGTATTTGTAATGCAGTAACTGCACTAATTTCGTTAACGTAATGTCATTCATCCCTTACGTTGGTTTATTTTCCTCGTAAAAATGATGCGCAAGTTTCGTAAAAAATTCTCTTTGCACCATAAAAAAAATAGTCAAATGGAAACTTTGAAGTTTATGAATAATGACTCGTAAAAAATTCCGGACGCATCATTGTAATTTTTGCTTTGCTCGTGTATCTTTGCTGTGGTATGGGAAGCTTTGGCAATGAACGACCCCATTCCGGACGTATATTTGCTTCAGATGCATGTTAAGGGATGACAATGTAACAATAATCGAAGCCGAACTACTAGTTTTTCTCTCGTACATTTTCTGCTCTTTGTCATGCATTCCGAAAACGTCGGCAGCTGCACTCCGCCACGCGCAACGATGGGATCTTCCCGGCGGTACGGATATATACCGGCATCCTGTCCTCAGTACCGTACGCTTGTAAATGTACGCTTCATCGCCCTATTCCCCTCTATCCGTCACACCCGACAGACCTATCCGAAATTCGAAACATCTGTCTTGTCCCAAAATTTCCGGCTTATAAATTCTCCCCCCACCGAGAAAAGTCCCCCATGGACTACAGCTTACGGGATCGACCCCTCTATCTAAACACTTTAGTCAGTAAGTTGTCGAATTTCTTCGTGTTCACTGTGTAGCGTCAACATTCTGTGTTATTAAGTATGTGTACTAATTAGTTCGCGGAGTGCTGATAAAGTCCGTTCCGTTCAGTGAACGCATGTCGTAGTAAAGTTCGGTACTCTGAACTATTGAAAACGTGTGAAAAAAAGAAAAACCAACGGTTGCAACATGTTAACAATATTGTGTTCAGAGAAAGCGTGGTAATGCTGGCAACTATTAAGGAATAACTATGAATTGTTAGGCCGTATAACTCCTTTTCTCAATTACGATAACATGGTTGCTAGTTATGTAACGATTGTTTATCAACTTTACGACTTGTATTCGAGTCTTTTCAATGGTATTTTTTTTCCACGTCAGTCACTATTTTGTGAAGAATAATAAACTCCATATATACAGTTGTATTGAATATAAACCATTAGTTCAGTTGACGAAAAAAAATAACTATCGCGTTACGCGTTGTACGTATCTACGAATCCGTAGTTGCCACTATCACTTGTTTTCTCCCAGTGTAGAAGATTTTTGATTCGGCTTAACGCCGCATTACACGTATTCCATGTATGCATGAAGAAATTGCGTTAACGTGTTCGGAACGTGTACTAGTCGAGCGTATATGGAAGTAAGTATGCCGAGTGTACGACGGAGTATAACACGCATACGTGAAATTGTGTGTAAAGTATTCGCGATACGTTCGAAGGAAGATTGCGCGAGAGCGAGTACGTGAGGGAATATGTGAACCTCCAACGTGTGTCTTCGTGTAGTCATGTATTGTACATAAACTAAGTAGAATGGAATGTGCATATACGTAGAAGAGGTATGTAAAGCCCATAGCACGTGGTGGAAGGATAAGGTGCTCCAACGTGAAAGTGAGTTTGGAGTGTCGCAGGAGCGTATGTATTACGTATTACATACATACCCTAAGCCACGTGACAGCTTCTATGCGGGATCCTTTACTCGTCTATGTTCTTGTCTACTCTGCAGTGTATACTTGCGGGCTATACGTACCGGAGAAATAAGGGTATGCGTGCTGCCTGCGAAGCAGGTAGAAGGTCTCTGTATATAGTGCGCTGAAGGACAACTGCGCAATAACTAAGATCCAAGGGTCGAGGACAGAATTTAGTATGAAAGATTATCTTGCTTTTACACGATGAATGAAGCGACCTCTATGTGGACCGAGGATATAACATTTTTGTTGTTTATAATGATATCAAACAGGTCTGAGACGGTTTTTAGTGGTTATTGACGACAAATCAAAGATAAAGTAACGTTTCCATGCGTTTGCCGCAATCAGTTATACACAGAATTGCGTATAAATCTGTAGGGTGGTATATATGTAGTCGCATACATGTATAAGCAGATTGCCAGGTTGCGAGCAATGTACCTACGCCTTCATTTCGACGAGAGTGGCACGGTTGAGTGGCGCGCGTTACGCGCAACGCTGAAACGGGCTTTAGCCCTATACCTCCACTATTGTACCGCATTCTCTACCTATATAATATGTTTTCCAACTACACATACATCCGTTTCACCCCACCCAGACAAGTACTAATTACATATTTAGTACCGGCTTGGAAATTACGTTTTTGGCTTCGCTCCCTCTGCCCTGAATTTCGGATATGTCTCGCAGTAGCGTCTCTCGTCGGTGTCTCGTAACCATCCGATTTTAGGGCAATTAATATGAATACATCGAAATTTGTACAACAGTATAGGATGCTCGAGTAACATCGTGAAATAAATTCTTTATCGGTTTAATAATTCACAATTAAACAAATTCTGCAGACGTGCTGAGATTTTTTCAACTTTTTTTTTTCAGTGTCTGTGTTGCATTTCGTGATATTTGATTGAGGCAAAAATCTTTAAGGGTTAAGCACGAGCGAAAGAGAGTTTGCGCACACACTGAAGGGGTGGTACCTCATCGCGTTCACAGTTTCTCGTGCATATTTCACCGCGGAGCGGTCGTGTATGCGCATAATTTTCCAACAAGCGCGTTCTCCAACCCGCGGCCAACATTGCCGCGCAATCCCTCCCCTCCCCTATTTCAACCCCCCGAACTCTCAACGAGGTGGGAAAGAGCGCGGAGGTTCTATGGGTATACCGTTGTGGTACACGTGTCCGCGAGACTGGCGGAGTTGATTAATCTCTACAATATTAAAGAAGCCGCGCGAGCGCGCGCTCTCTAGTCAGAGAAAACGAGGAGGTCGCGCGGTCGCGCCACGCTGCAAAAAAGCTTCATACTTATGGCTTTTACGAGGCGACGACGACGCGAATCTACATGCGGCAACGGACATTCTATTTTCCAACACTTCGTTACACGCCCGTGTAACTCATTTATTATTTATTCTTTGTTACCTTGCGCATTCATAAATATTCCAACTGTAGCGCAAAATATCATTATATTATTATTATTATATTTGGCGTTACTTAAAATTGAAAAGAACTTGTCTCGCGCGGTCAGACGTGTTAATCAATACGCAAACATCTTTTAATTAATACAGAACTGTCCCACTTTCATTATATAGACGAAATTCGTTAAGGATAGCAATAAATAATCATTGTTCTAAGAATTGCTTGAAATTATAACAGTTACTGCAAAATTGATGATTCTAAATTCTATTTGATTGGTAATCATTATTTAAGGAATACGTGTTTTTGCATTGGCAGAAATTAATAAATAAATCGATAGCTGCCCTACTTTCGTTGTTTCGCAAAATCGTGATAACAATAAATTATCACCATTAGAAGAGGTGCGATATAATTTTATAATTTCTTATATAATAGGGTAGACGTACCGTTAGTGGATAATGTACCATATGTGGCCATTTTCATTATTATACTTTTCGAATAATTTTTTTTTCAAAACCGCATATTGATTCTTCGAAAGTTCTCATATAAATTCACCAAATGATCTACTCGAAGTTTTTTTTAAATTCGATTATATT
The DNA here is from genome assembly GCA_963971235.1 of Cryptus armator. NCBI lineage: Eukaryota > Metazoa > Arthropoda > Insecta > Hymenoptera > Ichneumonidae > Cryptus > Cryptus armator. The sequence goes on from OZ020241.1 coordinate 9,262,088, forward strand.
TTGTTTTATTGCTTCGAATGTGATGGCCACAATCGGACCTAAAGTGGCCAAAAACGGTACCTCCACCCTATTAATATAAAATATATAAATATTTAAAAAAAATGAAACTCACCTTTGGTGCGACGATCGACCGATATAGTTTGTCCGTCCTCTCGACGCCACATGAGCTTCGGCGTCGGATATCCGTCGGCTTTGCACGTGAGAGTGATATTCTGATTTTCCCTGACTGCAACGGTACTCTCAGTGGACATTGAGTCCAATATGTTCGGCGGAACTGCAAGATTCAACGGGGTTTGAATATATCGAACGGTTCACATATACGCCACTCTAAGCATTACTTACGGTATTATATATATGTATATATATCTATTATATATATATATGTTACGTATTATATAAGAGTCGAATATGTATTTTATGTATGTATACTGCGGGAATGGCTACACAGAGAGAATATATGAATAACGATGTGAACGAAGGATCCGCACATCATGCAAATACTCTTCACTGCAATATTATACTCCATACTATACGGTCGACGGACAATATACAACACGAAGCCACATCGACGATGAGAAAGTAACACGAGATATATGTTGCATAGGTATTTTATACACGTACCAACGACTTGGAGAAAGCCTACTTGGCTCATCATTGGAACTGTATTCACTTGACACATGTAGTAACCTCTGTCCTGCTGCTCGACGCTTTTTATCACCAAAAGCCATGTCTTTTGTTTGTCGTGCGCTACGGAAAATCTCGGTATCTTGACGACCACGTGAGTGTGAATCGTTAGAAGCATCTGTCGGCCGACGTGAAGCCACGCAACCTGAAAAAGATATACAGGAAAAACCATTGTACTTACGGTTAATACTGTGACTAAAAAGACGAACGTTCGATCATATTTTTCGGTAGCAAATTGATAAAAAGACTTTTGAATTCGAGACGAGTTTTCGTGAATTCAAAAAACGCAAATTGTCGTGACTGTATGAAAAATAGATTTGTGAATATTAATACAAGAGTGGTTTTCGTTTTTCTGGTGAATGATGAGCGGCTTTCGTAGCGTTGAATATTCAAGGCTAACAATATAGTGTCGAGAGTATCGCGATAGACTGCTGAAGATCGAGTCGGGGGATTGAGAGAGCGCGAAGGGGATATAAAAACCTCAGGAACCATTTTCCGTTTCCGACTCGCGGAACACCTGCCGAACAATACGGTCTCAATATTGACCCTATATCTGTAGCTCTCCGAACGAGAATTTCGACTTCACGGTAACTCGCAACTCTTCAAATCACTGCCAGTACATGAATTACACGATTCTTACATGATTTTTTCACGATTTTTTTGAACTCGATTGTACGTATGTAAAAAAAAAAAATGAACGAGATGTTACATGCAATTTTTATTCACAATCAAGTGTCGATTTTAAGAGAGTTTTTACATTCTCCCCTTGACGTATCGAGAGTGACGCGACAGCTGAAGTGTGGAGAGCCTATGAAATGAAAAAAAAAAAAAAAAAAAAAAAAAAAAATCGTATGAAAACTGGTTTTTCGAATAAATCGATATACCGTGATAAAAACGAAGCACGACACAAGCTCGGAAAGTCGTTTTGCGGAGAGCAATATAGTGGCTTGACGGAGTGACCGTCCCGCTCTCGAGAGCGCATTGATACAGAGCCGATTAAGCGTGTCGACGTTGCGGATTTTTTTTTTTTTGGTGCTCTGGCGCTTTGGTCATATCCCCGATGGCGGGTATATAAAGCAACGTGAGGGAGAGAAAGCTCTTCCTGTGAAAGGTGACCGGCATCAGGAATTACCGGAAAGAGGCGAACAATGCCTCGACAATGCCTGTGTCGAAACGACGGGGGTTCTGCGTCAAGCTATCGAGATAGAGAGGCTATATATACAGTAGGCTATACGGTATAATGTAATATTCACGCCATAAACCTGCCATTCGCTATGTACATCGAATCCACACCATCATACACGAGATACCGTTCGTACAGCAATACAGACGTGTCGGTCGCAGGATTTCCGATTTTCGTAATCACCAAGTTTCAAATTAATTTCCTATCGATACTAATTATCTTATCGACGTACGCGCATTTGAATGCAACGTTATGTACGCCCATCGATGCTACAGTTATTGGAAATCGGATACATTTTTTTTTCTCGTACGATAGATTTACCGTTATTGTTACGTGTATCAAATTTTTCATGTTCCATAATCGCAAGTTGATTTGACGAATGTATAGATATCATTTAACTGAACGACGACTAGACGACGACTAAATGGTACATCTACATTTCTTTCTCTGTACTATTTACCTTTGTTTATTTACATATTCGCATTTTTCTTTGTTCTTCAATTGTGTTTATATGTTGTGGATAAACTTCCCCGACTGACATAGTTACACAAACCGATGCTCGGGTTACGGAAGCTCGAGTATTTCTCTGTGATGCCGTAACATCGGTGCACCTAGGCGAGGGGATAGTAACGCGCAGTGTCAGCACCACTCAACCACTGACAAACGTTATTACACCAGTGTATTTTACGCTCCGACAGTCTAACTTCTCACCCCTTAACTAAGCTTATTCCGCGACATAGCTTGTGCACTTTCACAGAAATTCTCGGTTAACCCCCGCGCACAGGCTTCGGAGAACGCGAGAGGGAGCGATGAAAAGCTCAGAGGAAAGAGAGAGGACGGTCGGCGTGTGCACCTCATCGTCTCTTCAAGTTATGCAATCCACCTTCGCCGTCGCGGCGACGTTGCTCTTACCAAGTTCAAGCTCGCCGCTCATGTTACCGGCTTCCTTCGTGTCTCGTTTCACCACTTTCCATTGGCACTTTCTTTAACACACTTCCCAGTTAATCTTTTGCATGGTTTATCTCTTCTATCGAAGTGTCAGGACCCAGGAATTTGCGCTATTTTCACTTTCGTATTATTAACCCTCCGTCAGTATACTGGGAATTCGAAAGGGCAGTCAACGTTTCCATTTTTTTAATTTATCTACACGTTTAAATGTTTATTAACAATTATTTTCAGTATTTCACTTAACGATCTATTGGGTTATATACCAAACACCTTGAAAACTATCCATGATAAAAATATATTTTTCGAAAGCTCGGCATACATTGATAACCTAACGAAAATTTCAAATTCTCAATGTACAGCCGGGAAGGGCTGAAAAATATGGGTGCTGATGGAGGGTTAACCATCGCACAGTCACGCCGTTGCGGTCGTTAAAGCTGCCGAAAATTTCCACAATGTCGCGTAAGGGAAGGAAGCTTGATCCTTTGCAGCATATTGGGTACATTGTAACACGGTACGTGGTTTCCGCAAGTTATAATAACGCACACGTTTCACAAACTCACGCATCTCGTCGTCGTTGCCGTCAACGTCAACGGAGGCCTCGGTAAACTTCTCGTATGCTCGCGGTTGTAATTTAACGTGACAGACGTCGCGTGAGTGTTAACGCGCATAGAACTCGTAGGTAGTAACGCAGTGTATAGTCGATAGTCGAAGCACCAAACCGAACGAGAATTTAATCTCACAGTGGTGAGTTGAGTCGATATGAGCTGCTGGTGTTGCCACTGGTACGGGTACTGTACGCGTGTCCAAATCGACCAAGTCAAAAACACGCTCGTGGCCCCCACGGTTTACTCTCTCTCTCTCCGGGTCTTTCTCTCTCTCGGCACAGTGCTTTTGCTGTGTGGCATCGAGCTCGTTCGTTACGGTCGTTTGATCGAGCTTGCAATACCGCCGCCGCAAATCCTCTATCTATCTCTCGCGGGACAGAGGATTAAAGCTTAACGGAGTTGTTAAATTTAGTTCTCACACGCCGCGTTTGGGCTTATAGATATATACGTTCAGGTTGATGCAGTTAATCTAACGCTTTCGAAACGCTTCAACGCCGATTTTTAATCAATGGCTGTAAAGCTCATTTGGATTTTTTTTTTTTTTTTTTTCCGAGACGACAAATATAGATGAAAGTTCATTCGTGTGATTGACTGAACGACGCCGGAAGTACTATAGATAGCGATACGTTCGCTGGGTATCAGAGTAACCGAACGACCAAACCGGAAGTGCGACTTTGTGTGTCATCGTGTGGGGCGTTGCTGAGATATAAAAGTTTCTATCGTCGGTATGGTTCGCGTAGTGCCCTCGGGCATTTCCCCACCGATTGAAAAGCTTGGCAACGTTTCAAAAGCTGCCTTCAACCGGGAGAGCTTCACTTATGCAAGCCCATTGCTGAACGCCCGCGCTCCTTCCGTCTCTCTTCTCGCCTATTCGGTATCATTCCGACTTCGGTTGCCGCGTGCGAATTAGTACCTTCGATCGTTGAATGTAACTTTTCGGCACGCTCGCTTCACTTCCTGGGCGAACTATAGGCGAGGGCGGCTCTAACGCAGAAACTAAACGAGGAAATAGAGAATGAGATTGCTGAGATGCTCGGTTTAACTGCTACCGACGCGACTTCCGGTTTTACGAACGTTCCACGAAACTCTCGGCGAGACCTCAATGATTCACAAAAATATTGTCGGCGTGATACAATTTTCATCGAACACACTTTTCCTCGTAATTATGAATATTAATTTATGCTTTTGTCGCAATCGTTCATATTCATGGTAATACATTTTATTGCGAAACGAGTTAAAACAACGAACAAATTAATTTACCATTTTCTCACGGTCTGCCAACCGATTGATGAAAATTGCGAGAAAAAAAGGGCACAGAAATGCCTTTTTTTCTGTTGCAACGAGACGAGAACAAAATGGCAGACTATTTACATTTTATCGTTCGCTCACGCATCAATGTACATCAGTGCAGCGATGCGTTGACGCCCACACGTTGCAACGCGAATATCCCTCGATCGGCCCAACGTAAAAAAGGAAAAAATATCGATAGTTTGCATTCGCGACCGGAACAACAATACGGAAATCCTGGCTGTGCATCATAACAGCGTTCGGCTCTATTACCGTGTGTAACAACATTGCACGAGAGAGTAGGATATTCTGATTTCCCACAAGATCTCTCTCGCTGCATTCTTACACGTTTCGCAACAGAACGGACGGAACTATAAAAGCGCAGCGGGTGAAGAGGGTAAGAAGGAGCAAGAAATAGTAAAAAAAAAAAAAAAAAAAACGAAAAAAAAAAAAAATAAAAACGATCGCATGGTCTTTTTTGCGGTGCCTGAGGGCACGCGCCTCGACGCTGATGAAACGGAACGGGAAAGGGGGTTCCATGCTTGTATCCTTTCTATTCCGTGCACTCCGTTCACCTTTTACAAGGCACGGTCGTATAAACCTGGGGGTAGAAACTATTATAAGAAACACAAGCACGGTCATAGACCTGTTTTCTCTTCGTAAAGCATAATAAATGTAGGATGCTGTTGTAGCCCTGAGTGTATTCCAGTGGGAAGGGCATAAGTAGACTCGAGGATAATTCAACTTTAATAATGATCGTAAAGATGCCGCGAACGAAGGTGAACCTCGAGACTTCCTACTCTTCTTGCCTCTTGCGTTTTACCGTCTACCAACTAGATAAATGATAAACGAGAGAAAGGGCTTTAATTATTATTTTCCGAGAGAAGTTGTAGGACGAAGTTAGTAAGCTTCGGCTTCTGCGTTGTATTAAAAAAAACCTTTCAATGGAAGATTCATTATTCTGCTGAGCCGGATTTCGTTGACGGGCTTGGAGGTTGAAAAACTCGAGGCTGTTGTACGAGAGGAGATTAGTTGATACAATAGAAAACAAGATAGAAGACCCAGACGAAAGGGTAATGTACCGTATACCGTTTGCGCTCGCGAAGCGTTGCGAAACAATTACATGGATCGTCGAGACGAGTTCAAGGAAAATCAGTTACTACCAACTTCTTCTTTGCTCCGATTACGCGTTCCGTTTCTCGACCTCTGTAACGGATCTCAACGCGAATTGTCGAGATACCAGTTGCATTTAGTTACGCCAAGCGGAAGTTTCACCGCTCAACTGCCGGGTCGATGCCGCGTTTACCGCTCGTATACTGCAGCGATGTACACTGGCGGTACTCGATAGAAATCGCGAAAAAAATATAACCAACATTCATATATTACGTTAATTCATGAGTCAACGAACGCACTAACGCGAATTTTCCCACGAATTCCCGTGGTTTTTATTATTTTTATCAGCCAGAGCGGGAATTCGTAATCTCTCGTTTATTTAACGCGGTAGTGAAAAAAAAAAAAAAAAAAACACCATTTACACGCATGAGAATTTTGAATAATGGATGCATCATTTTTTTTTTACGTCGAAATAAATAATTGTCGCGGCCTCCAGGTTCCTTTCGCACACGAAACTGCGTTCGTCGGTGACAACGCCCGCGTGGACCCGTGTATGCGCGTCTAGACGAGGGAAAATGGAAACTCCATTACGACCGTGCATTAAATATGTATAATCAAACGGGCAGATAAAATATTGATAGCCCCAACCGCGTCAGTGTTTCGCGTTCGGCAACGCCACGGGCTAATTTGTTTTACCCCTCTTTCGCGAACACCACAGATACGCTACGCTTTCGGTGATCCTTTCGAAAATAAACCTGACTTCGTTTTCCTTCCTAATTCTCTCCGTTATAATAATACATTTTTCAAACGTTAATCAAACGTTTTTCAGCAAATCTATCCGCCTCTACAGCGTACTAAATAATTGTTCGCATTTGCCGTTATTTCCTTCATCGTGTGTTTCGAAACGTGACCGCCCCAGCTGGGCGATCCCTTTGAACAGTAACATCAGCTTTAATCATTAACGTCCGTACCTACTTTTTTCTTTTCCATTCATTCTCTTCGCTCAATACCCTCCCCCCGCAGTTCGCTAGCTTCGGTGTTTCTCGAATCTCGTGCCTGTTGACGGATTATTTTATCGTTGAGGGCAAATTATTTCGGTTACGAGAGCTTTTTTTTTCGTGGGGATTTCAGAAAAAGTCGGAGAGCGAACCTATTGTGACAGCGATATGGGCTCCGAATAATTTTTTTTTTCTCACTGGGGAGAACGGAGCACACCGGAGAGATCTAATTGAATAGAGTGAAATTGAAAAACTCGTAGGGTTTCTTCCGTCACAGTCGAGGCTACAGTTGCACCGAGTCAGAGATTTCTATTCGGAATGGATACGCGTGAAACCCTTTGACAGCTTTCAGCGGTTCGTCACAACTGCCAGGACTTCATCGTGGTAATTAAAAACTGCAATTAGCTCGTAATTGAAACATCGAGCGGCCTTACAATTCATTTTTTTTTCACCTCCTGTGTCAAAAAGCTCGAGCGTAGATTATACCACAAAGGAATTCGCAGTAATAACTGCATTTCTCGGAACTTCGCCCGAATCATTATATTACTTACAAGAAGTCACCGTGAGTTTGTGTCAAAGTATAAACATCAAACGAGCTTCGTTTGCTTTTCTGGCTTTTTTTTTTATCAGAAAAGTATGCTTGACCCGTTTTTTTTTTTTTTTTTTTTCTCAAACTCTCTGATTGTCTTCTCGTCTCCATTCTCTCACGGTTCCTGGAACATCGTGTTCTTGGCGTAAGCTTTTTGTGTCCAAAGCCGGAAGATGGATAGGAATCGTCTTGGAGAACGGTCGAGGGGATTAGCGAAGCTTTGAGAGGCTCCGGAGCAGTTGAAAGCGCGGCGGACTCTTTCTCCATTGAAATACCCAACAAAAGAACAATGTTACACGGAAATTCCGAGGAAACAAGTTTTTCATCCTGTTAAAATGTTTAGCAAAAAAAAAAAGTAAAATAAATACTTTTATTTTGTCTCTGTTGGGTACACAGTTTTTCGAGGAAATCGCTTTATATTCGCTTTGATTACCAACGTTCTATTAGACTATATAGTGCAGTGTGCAGGCGTAATACTGTTTTATGCATGTACGCACGATTTGCGTCAGTAGGAGTTTCCGCGAGCGATACCGAACGAGTCTGGAATGCGGCAAAGCAACCGAGAGAGTTCCCTTTGATCTGTGGGCGTCGGTGAGCGAGACAAATCGAGATATAGATCGACGGAGACGTGGGACTTCAGAAGCTTCGAGGGCCGCCGCACACGGTGCTCTATCGCCGAAGCTTCAACTATATCAAGTGTATAAACATTGAAGCTTTCGCAATGTCCTACCCGGCAACACGCAAACTCCTTTGCACTGTTTCTACGTAGTATTTGCCGACCCGGTGACGCACATACCGAACTAGAAATCGATACAATATAATTGCGTTCGATGCGCTGGATAAAGGCCAACGCGTTAGATATATTCAAAATATATTAATGCTATAAACAGCGGATTAAAGAATGTTTTACAAGGCTGACAATGGCAAAAACAATATTGTTTTATTAAATTTTCGACGTGAATTTCCAATATTTAGCTGAATAAAGTGAAGTAGCGATCAATGACTAAAATGTCAACGACTAAAATTTTTTATAAGAAATATAGCGAAAAGTAGCGATTTTCTATACTTAATCACCGATATCTTTGCGTCCCGATGAAACGCTGTAAAATTCTTCAAATTATTTCCGAGTTCTCTTCACACGCAAAGTGCCGATATCGAGGTGATCTCGTGAAGTTTACATCAATAATACAAAACACACGTCTCGGGTTATTCTATCTCGAAGAATTCCGTGGCGAAGTCTGCCAAGAGAGCTTTGTATGAATTTCGATGTTATTCGTTCGTTCATATTCTATGCAATGCGAGATCGAAGAAGCTCACTCGTGTTTCACGAAGACAATAAAATGTCGGAGAATTCTCGACTGTAATTCAGTTTGATGTCGCGGCCGAACGGAGAAGCCGAAGAGCGATTTGCACTCGTAAAATGCAGAATCGCTGCGGTGAGCACTTGGTGTGTATCAGCAAATAACGACGTGTGTAACCAAAGGACCGAAGTGAAGCTGCACCTCGTACAGAATCTAGAATTCCACAGCGACGCAATGGGATATACTGCACAGCGTGACGTTATATCTATCTATCCACTAGGATAGTAGCAAGCAATACTGCTCCCCTTTGCACACAAGAGAAACGTGCGGGCGTTGGCTCGTTTCGTTCGGCAAAAATGACAACGCCCGTTACCTCCGATATGCTTGTGTCGCCTCTATAGCTTTGATAGCCAGATCTCTCCTATGCTACAGTCGAAAGCAACACATCGGGAGAATCTAGCTTGCCTGATGCGTTTCCAATACCGTTGCGTGACGGCACTCGATCCCTCTATGATGTTGGCCAAGCGAGTGAGTCTTCATCGTACGAACGAGGGTGAGATTTGAATGGGTCTGAGAGATGATGAGTTCAGATAGAACAGTGAGAACCGATAAACGAAAAAGATGAGAAAACCGATGATACTTCGAAGCTGTGAAAGCTCATGGATCCGTAAAATTAGAACATAAATGTATCACTATTTCAATATCATCAACTATTATGCGGATTTTTTAAAAATCTAACGATAGAGTAAAAAAGTGATTGGTATCAGGACGGAATGTGAAAGACGGTGAGAAAATTTATCATATTTCGTCTCGACGGAATCTTCGAGCGTAACGAACTCGGCCGATCGACACGATTTGTCCAACCGAAAACGAGAATTGCGGCATTCATCTCTCTCGCCGTTCGGTTCAAGAGGCACAGAAGTACGAGAATCAAATCATTCGCCAAGTATAACAGAAGGTTGCGAGAGATGAGAGAACGGTAGACGCTGGTGCAAGAGTAAAGTTATCGAGCTCACGAGGGAGATGGACTAAGTTGGCTCTACTGGGATAATATATTTTAATGATCGCCTGATGGTGGCCCGCGTGCTTCATAATCGACGCGGTACGACGCCACGGCGATGATGTTATAACATTAATAGTACCTCGATATCCGTTACCGAGGAGATTTTCTATGCGAAGGGAACTCATCGAGATCGAAAGACTTTTATTTTTTTTTTCTTACGACTACACCGATACACAGTGAACTCGAGGATTTCGGATAACACGGATCACCATTGTAGGGATTCTGTTCTCTTCTGTCGTATTATCGATATTGTTAGAAGAAACCGTGGAGTTTCGATACATCGAAGAGAGGAGGGGAGGGGGAAGACGAGAAACTCGGCAAAGATGGATTATCCAATAGCGTTTCCGCTGTGAATCGCCGACTATGAGCGAACGACAGTATCGACTAGCAACACGAGGGATAATCCGGTTTATCTTATGACTCGATTAACTGTACACCCAAGGGATGCAGTATTTCTAGAGCAGTTACGCGATGTTGCCCTGTATACCGGAAGGCACTAAAGGAAATGCCACCGTGACGCTGGTATGTACAGTGCTTACTGCCAACTGATAGTGAACGTATCTCAATCAATAGACGTTTAATTACCTTGTAACCACCGAGGTTGTTGATAACGCAAGGCAAATTTGCGTCTCTGCCCACAGCGACGGTAACGTTGGGTATCGGTTCGGCGAACATCGGTGCCTCCGACAGTGCTGAAACAAACAAATATTTCATGAAAATTCAACAAACGCGATCGATAATTGTATTTCAATGTGATCAATTTAATATCGACGAAGCGAAATCGTTCGTTTTTAGACAGAGGATGTAAAAGCGGTGTTATTGATTTTTCTTTTTCTCATTCACTTCCGAATATAATACTCACGGTGAAAGTATTAACGATCATTGAATAGATTCCCAATAATCTGCGGTATGTATGGTTCGGTAAAAATTCATTTATAGCCTACCAGATCCGCTTATAAGGGAGAGAAATCGAGGATTACGCGGAGTGAAGGTTGACAACAGTGTGCGTGGTTAAAGCACATATGTGGCCGCGTGGGTGTTTTGTCACTGTGTAGTCAGTTTCCCAGAATCCTTCCGGCCTAAGTGTATTCCAACTCGGATCGTTGTACATCCATTTCCCTGTCAATTTCACGAGAGAATAAAGAGACCCTGATACCCGCCTTGGACATGCTTGTGCGGTTCTCGGCGAAAGGCAGAAACTGAAATTGGGTACATTTATGTCCCTCTCGTCGGTGCGCGGAAAACTCGATCCTCCGTAGTTTAACTTGATTCAACATCCCTTTTCTTTCTTCGTTTCTCCTTGTACCCGCTTCGAGACAGTATCGAAAGACCTTGGAGAATTTCACGTTACCGTCGTTACCGTGTCTCGATTGAAGGGTACAATCCCTGGAGACTATCCTAAATACCCTACATATCGGTCGTAATACGCGCGCGGAAAGTCTATTTTCTCTTCATGTCGCCAGTGTACCAATACAATCAATGATGTATTATAGATATTACAGGTGGTGTAAAAAAATCTATACGATCAGAACTTCTCTTTATAATTGATCCCTCTACTCGATGTACTGTATTAAACATTAAGTCATCATATATATTGTATGTGTTTCTCATTTACAAGGTGAAAACTCTTGAGAACCGAGGCTTTGCTGGTAGCGCGCAGACGAATTGAATTAAAGGTAATACAGTATTCTCGAAGTTTTATGAAAGTTAAGGTAAAAGGAGTAGAGAAAAGTTTTAATGGTCCAGAGAAAAGGGCAGCGAAAAACGAACCGAGAGTAGGGTATTCGGTGATTATGTAAGGTTAGCCAAGAGGCAAAGCTTCGCTGCAGGGATTAATCATTAGCAAAATGCATTCGGGGACGTTATACCAATATCGAAATATCGTGACATAAATTTTCACACCGGATTAACTCATAGTTATCCTTCGGCATCTTATACTTCTGACGTGTCGATCCCCGGTCACTACCCTTCGTCCTCGTTGAACTCTACTCTACCGTGTTGCGGAGAGACCGCCAGGAGGGGGAGGGGGGGGGGGAGAAGGCCTCTTCGCTTGGAATTGCAAGAGAGCATCGCATCGACCGATCGCGATCTCCTCGACGTAAAGTTTCGACGTGGTGCACCCGAGGGTGAAGAAGAGGAGGGTAGTTGGCTGGTCGCTCAACCGGAAGAGGGTAGCGACTTCGATTCCGGTCGAAAAGACACACTTCTATCCGCGCAACTGACCGAAGAGTGAACGAACACGATGGTACGTTAGGAAAGATTGAAGAAGAGAGAATCATAGGGAAAGCAGATAGGGGAGTGAAATTCAGTGAGGGAATGTCGTCTGTTGCACGGGTAGCAGATGCCTCGCTGATGCTCCATCATGATCGTTCCGCAGAGATTCTCAAGACCGCGCGTGCATACACAGAGACACTGAGATAAATGGCAAAGCGATTGGCATTTGAACAGAGCAACCGATACCTAGTTATTGGCATAGTTGCGTCTCTTTTCGTCCAATGCGTTCCGCAGACTGTTTTCATAACGTCTGCCGATCACTGGTCCCAGAGAACTATACATTTTCTGGAAACTCCGATACGAATGGAATGCCTATATGTATCGGCGGGTTCCAAGAGAGTATCCGCTCTTCTTCTGGTCTCTGTAACCCTTCACCCAGAACTGTATCCCCCTATCTATCGGCTTTGCAGGCTCTACACATGGAATATCATCCTCGAGTCAAGGTATATATATCGATGGGTTCTGCGATATATTCTATATAGAGTAACCGACGTGAAGCTGACAGGACGTAGAACGACTCCGTATCAGAAAGTCTTGTAAACTGTTCAACTTCATCGTGGGTATTCGATATTTTAGTGTGTTGGTATATCTACTTTATTCCGATGGGATGCTATGTCGAAAGTTCTGGCAGTGATAGCGAAGCGGATCAGTCACTCGTGAAAACGAGGATCTGGCCAGACTCGACGGAATCTCGAGGACTTCCGGTACTGATAGAAAGTCACACCACTTTATTTCTCAAATATTTCACCAAAATTTCGTTTCACGAATGCAGCAATGATTTATCGACGTTTCGATTGAGCCAATAGTAACGATCGATGTGGAGGATTAAGACGAAGTGGGAAGAATCAAAACAATTGATCGTTGTGCTCCGCTCAAACTTGTAATATCATGAACAGTAGGATGCATTAAATGAATCGTACTACTCAAAGGATCTTACGGAATTTCCCGCTGGCGTGAAAGCACGCTGCGCCATCTTTAGAAATCGATAGAACCGACCTAGCAACGAAGGACGTGGATGAATCATCCTGTTGAATCTATGTATACGCGTACTACGTCGAAAACGGGTGTGGATATCCAGTCGTTCAAGGACACAGATGTTCGTCTTGCAACGGACCTCGAATTACTCAACATAGCGGAGCAATTTAACGTCAGAGTTGACCCATCGCTATCTTAATTGGTGTTATCCGCTGTAAGATAATTGCCGGAATGCGGGCGCGTCTCTTTCACGGCTTATGGAGGTTCCCGGAGTTTGAAAATTGTGTGGCAAACAGTGTCGAGTCAATTTCTTCGGTAGTTTGTCGTTCCTAGTAGGCGACGCGCGCCAGTGCCCTTACAGCTGTCGGCTTCGTACGTCGTTGTATACTCTAACAACATCTATTATGGACTCAATAGTTACAGAATAACGTCTGACCTGTGTAAACACAAGAATACGACCATAGACCAGCATAAACGATGCAACACGACATATCAACTCTTGGTCTACCGTAGCAAATTCCGCGAAGTGCGTTTCATTGAGTTAAACCAGCAAACAATGAGATCCCGCGATCCCGAGAACGCGCATGACATAACCCTTGCCGCTCCCTCGGCGTCTCTCTTAGCCGCGTTCTGTCTGCTTTGCCACATTAGTTTGTCGGTAGTCTACTGAACTACAAAGTTCTCCACGTCGTCGAGACATGTGTATCTTTCTACAATTCTATATTGGACTAACTAGTGCGTTTATATATACATAAACAGTTGGTTAATCAACAGACTCGACGATCATTTCGACAAACAACTAAATACATCAACAAATTGCGATAATAAAACACATCTAATGATAGGGTGATTACTAATACATTGTTTTGCCTCTTTGTGCGGTTTCGAGTTTAAAGAACGCCGTTAGTGGATTGCACGCGCGGCGCACCTGTTTGATTTAATTAAACCGGCGGGATAGCGAGAACTGTTAACCGCACTTCGGTTGTCAAATCAGCAACTTGTAGATCAATAAATATTTATTGTAGTTTAAAAGTATAAGCTTTTTTTCTTTATTTCAAGAATACGATTTTTGTTCGAAATATCGATATGTGTTGTTCACATGCTGCGGCTGGAACCTTCGTGACTACTTTGGCAACATCGAGTCGTTTCAATAATTGTCAGCTCGTGAAGGCATGACGGTCGATCTATACGCACTATTGAACGAGTCCACACTACTGTGACGGCAAGATACACAGTGTACGTTAAATACAGCACGAGGGGTAAGCGTGTAGGGTCGTTACTCCCAATGGTGTCGTTTCGAACGGAGATCTGTAGTTCATCATTTATAATCTATTGACAGTGGGCTCAGTATTAAATAGTGCTACACAGCTATATGCTCTGTTATAACGACGCTGTATTTACTGTGGCCGTATATATTCATTGCCGTTATTGAATGGGCGTTAGGATCAATTAAACACAAATTTCAAAGTGACAGACAACGTGTGTGTGTGCGCGCGTCCGTGTATGAGAGAACGCATGGAACCGATGTGAGGTATCGAGGAGTGGCTACTGTTGTTTAGTGCGTACAGTGACGAGCCGGCGATCGACGTTGCGCGAAGCCATACCACATCGTATACTCGGCACCAACGGAGTCGGTATACTATTTCGCTGATATTGACTGTTTCTTATAGTCTCAAATATTCCCGATAAATTGGAGTTCGCAGCAGTGTATTTCGACATGTCTGCATACGATTAATTTGTTAGTAGCAATCTTATTCACGACTGTCATTCTGTGCAATGAAAAATGAAGTAAACATTACGAAATAAATAGTACTTTTTATTGTGCATGGAGTGTACACTTTGGTTATCAATCATCGTTGAATAATCGATCAATAATTAATCATTCGAGTCGTCGAACGGATTGTAGTACATCCAGCATGCGAATGATGAATCTACGAACAGTTTAGAAATCTGGGTTTTCACGCGAGCGATACGATGTAATTTTTACGAAGGTCACGGAAGCCGTTCTATTTTTATGCCTCCATAACCGGTGGAACCGAACATGGCAATGGAGTAGGAGGAAAATAGGCCGGCGGCTTAGAGAATAGCGTTAGTGCCGCGTATGCGTAGTCTTGAATTAGCCGTAAACATTTAAGAACTTAGTGTTATTTCAAATAAAGATATCGGGAAAATTTATAAATATATATGTATATATTTCAATGAGCGTTGATATTCGGTTATACGGGTCGTTGATCGTGGCAATGAATTTTTCGGCTGTGTATTACGAAACTCGGAAGACGTTAAAAACCGGTTTGTACACAAACCAAACGCTGTAAATTTTAGAACAGTCACCAGACTGTCTATTCTTGTGCCTGTGATTGGTTAAAATGAATCAGATAGACGAGAGTGGGGAAAAAATGGGTGGGCGAGTTAGAGAGCGGCAGTCGTGGCGCGCACATGTGGTGTCGTATTAAGCCAGTTGGTTCACGCTATTTCATAGTGCTCGAGCGTTCCTACTATTATAGACTGTACAAGACTGACGTTTTCCTACTTTCACTTGTGTTCGACTTTGCCGGTGAGTCGAGCGCCGAGAGCGCCTGAGAACGCTTGTTTAAAAAGGTACTCCGCTGTATTTCGTCGATTGTAATTTGTCTGTGCAGCAATGTGACTCGTGTTTGATTCCACTTTGGCGACAGTTTTGTGCGCATTGACCGCAAAAAAAAAAAACCGGTGACTACCGTAGCAGATAAAAGTGTTGACGCTCGAGCTGTTTTGCATGAATAACGAAACTGGACTCGCATGAGGAAAGACGTGCGCGATGTTCACTCGGAACGGTGCTGGTTTACGGTATAATCCCACAAGAACGGAGGAAAAGATAAGAAAAAAATTGTTATAACATATACCATACGAGTGAAAACGTATATTTTCTACGAATGTTGATTAAAAAAGTGGATTAGCAAAGTGATTTCAGTGTAAAATAAAAAAAAAAAAAAGAAATGCGACTATGCGAGCGAGTGAACAAGATTTGGTTCCTGCTGGGCGTATGTGCAGTAGGATTACTGTATGTGATATTCGCGATATATTGCGATTTAAATATCGAAACATGGCGTACGAGCAAATTCAATTTTGTCTCGGGAATTGTTGGTTCCGATTATCCAAATATGAGAAATGCGACGAAAAAAATACTATACTGGAACACGATGTTCGGTGACGAACATTTTTACTTCGGTAGCGGTGATGTGTTCAAATATTGTCCGGGTATAGCGGCAGATTGCTGGGCAACTCACAGTCGTTCATATTTCAATGTCGAAGATTTCGACGCGGTACTGTTTCACGGTAGCGAGTTAAGCCTCACGGATCTTCCGGCTGCGAGACGAAACGAACAGCGATACGTCTTTGTTAATCTCGAGAGCCCGGAGAATCGACCGCTTTTATATTCGCAATTGGAAAATGATTTTTTCAATCTCACGATGACATATAGATTGGACAGCGACGTTAGTTGGCCGTATGCCGATGTTCGCGAATTGGAATATGGAAACGTCGTCGCACCGAAACTCGAGACTGTATGGCGCACGAGGGTTCACGAAGCAACAGGTGAATCGACGATTTAAATTGAAAATTTTCTTTATTATTGCTATTTTTTATTTTTTTCTCGTACTTGTATAGCCGAGAGGCTTCCGTGTTGAGTTGTGTTGTCTTATGAACGACTTCTTAATTGACCCGATTAACCTACTTAATAATTGTCTGCGTAAAGCGAAAAAAAAAACACCTTTTTGTCGCTTCTTCTTTACGAAGCCGTCGATCAAAGTCCCTTTAAGCATAATTAACGTCGCCGTGTATCAATGGCAACAGAAATTGTCGATCGACCTTTATACCATAGAGTTTCTGGTGGAAAGTTTGTCAGTATACAAAGTCACAGACACGCACAAGCTTCGTAGGACCTTCCAAGACTTGACTTCGCTTTACTCGACTTACATTGCTTCCTTGCAATACTTGTAATACTTTAATCTCGTGAACAGGTCTCCGGGGTACAGAAGTGACGATGGAAAAGGATACAGCCAGCAAGACGAGAGGCAAAACTAAGGCCGCGACATGGTTCGTCAGCAATTGCAAATCGCAGAGCGGCAGAGAAAAATATATTGACGAACTGGCGAAGCACGTGGAGGTTGATATCTTTGGATCATGCGGCAAGAGTATCAATTGTCCAAAGGAACAAGATTGCATTAAAAAAATAGTCGAACCCGTCTATTACTTCTATCTGTCGTTCGAGAACAGCATGTGTCAGGATTACGTCACCGAGAAACTCTTCAATATCTTGACGTGAGAATTAATTTTTTTTCTTTTATTACCTTCTACCATTGGTTTTTTTTTTTTGCAATTGTATTGGAAGGAAAAAAACAGGTTTGCAGACTGAAAGCCTCATGCATAGTGTGTGAAATTGATTATCCAGTAATCGATGCATTGGATAATTGTAGAGCGAGCGGTATAGATACGCGTGACTCGTTACGTGATATCCATTGAAATTTTCCTCAACGATAAAAATAATTTTGACTTTCTGTGTGGAAACATTTTTACACATAATAAAGCGTTAAATGTCCCACTAAAAATCGTTAAACGACGCAGAATAAGAAAATTTTTTGTAGGAATTATCATTGTCGAACCTTTTCGAAACATAGCATGTGCCTCGGTATGTGCACAGGTGTGGATAGTTTAATTTTCTTCGATGCACACAAGTAGTTTTCGACGAAAGAGCAGAAGAGTGGTCGTTCATTGCGTTGGTTAAATAAGAAAATCGATTACGTTTGCGTATGAACGGGCGTACGAAGGGAATGCAGTAGCAAACAAATGGCTCCGTGGCCAGACGCGATAAATTCTCCAGTTCTCGCGTCGTACAGTTTGCTCGAACGGTTGAAAGTAATTTGTAACGTGTAAAAAAAAAAGGAGATGAGATAGACCAACGTAATGGAAAGTAGATGTGAAGAACTGTAACTAACCGAATGGTTTTTTTTTTTTTTTTTTTTTTTCATTTTTCTGTTCACGTTATTTTGCAGACACAACGTCGTTCCCGTGGTGTACGGAGGTGCAAATTACAGTCTGTTCGCTCCGCCAAAATCCTACATAAATGCCTTGGACTTCGAAAGTCCGTATGCTTTAGCGCAATATATGAAAAAATTGATGAACGAGCCGAGGGAATACGAGAAATATTTCGAGTGGAAAAAACAGTACGAGATCGCGAGTTCTTCTCAAAGAGTAATTTGCCAGTTGTGCCGATATCTTCACGTCAACGGCAAATCGAAATCGTACTCACGTCTGTCAGCATGGTACAAAACCGACAAGTGTCCGCTACAGGAAAAACTAAAAAATGTACCCTACCTGACAAAAAGTGATTTATAATACCGACGAGTACAATTAAAAGAAAAAAAAAAAAAAAAGATGTCATTAACGCGTAAAATGAATACTAGAGAGCTTCGACTTATTTTGTATCGACAAACCAAAAATGTATTACAATATGTTTGTTACAAATGTTATACAAATAGTTAAGTTAATTTTTCAATTTTTACGAACTACAATCGTAGATAGCCTGATACAAAGTATCGATATTTAGTGACAACAAAGAAGAAAAATGTACTTAAGAAACCGATAAACAAAAACCGTCACTACATACCAAATGTCCTGTTAAAAATTAATGGTCAACACAGTGATAGTTTAATATCGACTTCTCCATCATTCCTTTGTTATAAATAAATGATTGCGATATCGAATTAACCTGTTTATAAACGAGACTAATTGTATCGTTGCTCCGAATGATCAACAAGAGAAAATCTGTGCGATATGATGACGTCAAGACTGTGATATCTCGTTGAGACAGGAGACGATAAAGGAGAAGAAGGTCTTTGATACCGTTGCCTACGGTTGCACAACGGGCTGAACTGAGCAGAGGCTTGTGCTGTCGGTGGCACACGATATGTCGTCTCGTTTGAAACTTCGTTCACCCGGAGTTTATCCTCAGGGGCAATAGACGATGTGTGGTACGTTATAGACTCTCTATATATGTGCACCGAAGAGTATCGAGGAGAGGATGCACGACGAGCTGCCACGGTAGTCGATATTCCGCTTTTTTCCTTATCCGTTTGGTGGCAAGGGCGATCGAATCACGAATAGAGAGGAAACGCGCGCGAACCATGGTACAGATGTCGACAAAGTTATATCCCACGATAGTTCATACCTGAGACAACTTTTGCCCGGTCCGGAGAAATCACTACTGGGAATATAACACTCGGTACTATCCGTTCGCAATTTTTAACTCTACGATCTAAACCGTTCAAGGCGAAGTTTTTTCGGCGAAAAAAAAAAAAAAAAAAAAAAAAAAATACATCGCGAAATTAGACTCGAACGCAATTCGCTCGCTTTTTCGACATGACTCCGATACACTTTCCATTTCCGAGGTTCGCCACTAGCAAACTACCGACCGTGGGGACTGTTGAAGAAAATCTCAGCGTTTCTCTCACGAAAAGAAATACCCTCGCTCGCCGAGGGTCATTGCATTGCGTTCCGTGCTACCGGTGGGGGCCTCAAGTCGATTAGCCGAAGGAGCAATTAACGTTTCCCGGAAAAGTACTAGAAGCCGAGAGTTTTCTCTTGGTTCTCAGTCTTTCTTCCAATTCCCGTCTCCGTTAGTTGTACTCGGAAGCTGTGTGACTTCTACGAGCTCGAACCGTATACAGACGAATCCCAATGGACCTTCGCCCGCTGCTCATCGTTGATACACGCAGTTCAGGGAATTAAAGTACTTGAACCGTGCAACTTCGTTTCTGCACAGTTTATACACGATGTATAGTCGGGGTTTGTAAACTACAATAATAGAGGCTCTTTGCAAAATCCAACAACAATTGCTCTGTTTGTTTGGCCGACACACGCAACTGGTTGCAGTTGTGTGGAGTTCATCATTTTTTATATTTCCCGTTCATAGTCTACCTTTACCATATAACATTCGCGGTTTCTTCTTCTTCTTCTCGTATCTCTTGTTCTAACGGTATTCAAATTTCTTCTTTGTTTTTTTTTTTTTTTTTTTTTTTTTTCATTTCCTCCAACGTCGCTTCTACCAGCCAGCGAAGCGAGACCAAGCGAGATTTCATCATACTGTCCTCTTTCTCACTGCTCAACGACTACCGTGCACCTCTACTCGTGCCTCACGCCTCTTCGCAGAGCGGCAATAAATATCCAAACTGTAGGGACTGGAAAACCTCGCCGCAGTGCACCGCGAGCGAAAGAGCGGGGAGAAAAAAAAGAAGGAATAAAAAGAAAAGATAAAGCAGAAAGTGAGCAGGGGATCGAATAAGGATAAAGAGAAATTACAGGCCTTTCGGGATGCACTGTGCCTCTCTTCTTCGCTCTTTTTGAAATCCTTTAGAAGTTACCGAGGTTTCTCGCTCTCAGTTTTTCCACAGTGTTCCAGGCGTATACTCTGACTACTCGACGTTACTCACTTTCCAGCTTGCTGTAGTCTTCGCTCTTAATATTTTTTCGCTTTGCAATCCTTCTCGTTCTTTCTTTCACTTCTGTAAATTATTCTTCTTCGTATATCCAGTGACTTTTTGGCAAACTCCACGAAATATACCGTTCTAGTTTTATATTTTATTTTTCACTTCCAACCACAATGTGTCTACTTTGTTTCAACTTTTCTATCGATACTGGACGCTGTACATTATTTATTCATTATCGAAGAACCCTCCGATTATATCAAAAACTTAAGACTATATACGCGACGACGCAAATGTTCGTGTTGAAATATTGCTAAAATGCATCGAGACCTCTAGGCTGCACGTACCGTGAGTGAAATAACCGAGGGAGCGCGAAAAGGGAGTTAAAGAGGGGTGGGAGGGCGTTGTCGTTTACCCTAGTCTCTTATAGGGTACCTCGAACGTTTGCCGCGAAGGCTCGTAAACAACCAACGTCGGTGAGCAGCAGAAGCATCAACGGCGTACAAGAATGAGATAGAAAGGGAAAGAGCGATAGATCGATTTTTCAATTAAACGCCCTCGGTAGCGCGTATACACACGGGCTACACCCCGACGCTTCGTCGACGTGGTGCGCTATACCCAGTCGTCTTTCCCCATCGAAGCTCTACTCGTCGTCCTCGCGGCACAGGCAACCACCTCTCCCCCGCACCCCCTTCCTCGGTCGTATAGATTTCACCACGATTCGCATAAATTCGCGCCTCCCACCCCTTCCCGTACCGAAAGCGGATAGGTATCTAGCCTCCCATTCAGTTTATCAGCAATAACTTTGGGTCTTTCATATCTCGCCAATAATTTCACCTCGAGAGTGCAACGAACGAGAGCAGAGAGAGAAAGAGATTCTTTGGAACGGCGAAGGATGGTTATTCGAGAGCTTCGCCAGCCTCGTAGCAGGAGCACAGTATGAGAATTCATCTCTCCCTCTCTATCTTGGCCTTTCTGCTCGCCCCAAACTCTTGCCTATTTCAACCCTCTCTCCCCTTACCGATTCTCAACTCACTCGATTTCTCTATTGCACCTACTCGCCTTCCACTGTACCTACTCAAATGGCCAGACGACCAGGAGAGTCCCGAAGAAAATTTATCCGACAGATAAAAATGTCCCTTAAGTTTAGATACGGCAACGAGAAGGGAAGAGAGAACACACTGGAGAAAAGAGATTTCAATAAAAATTTGCTCTCTTTCCGTAGCGACAATTCGCCATTTCTGAAGTACAAATAGAAGTGAAATAACTGGATGTTCAGCCTGCATGGTACTTTGGTGGAGTTCAAAATCTATTTGAGAACATTTTTCCGTCATTTTTATATTTTTACGATAGAGAATTTTATGTGAACGAAAGTACTGGTATGGGCTGTTCGAAAGAAAACGATTTTTTAAACATCCAAACGGCATTAAAAGGCATCTAATTAATAGCAGAATGAAGGGTGGGGGAAGAAATAGCACAGTATACCTATACGCTATGTATACAGGGGTTCTATGGTGGGCTGGAGAAATCGTACCGAGGCAGAAAGCGCAAAGGTGTAATTAATCCAAGCTGCTGCTGCTGGTTCGCCCGAAACCCACCAAGTTTGTCGTATATATGTGAATTACTTTACAGAAACTATACTGTACAGCCTCGCAATTGCCGCGCTGGTGGAGCGAGTGTTGTATAAGAGTGACGTGGAATGGGCGTGTCTGGAACCACTGACAAATATACGTGTGTACACAAAATACACGTATCCATATATTAAACAGAGGTAAATAATTGTTGGATAACACGGTAGATTCGAATATATATGCAGCCAATCGATGTACAGTAGTCGACACATTTTGCCACATCGTAAAATCAATAGGCAAAATATCTCGTTTTTTATTATCATTCAGTCGATTTGTCTCAAAAGAAACGCTATTTTAAATATTTAGAGAAAATTTTGAAAAAAAATTGCTGAATTCTGTTGAGTTGCCGGGGGATTTATTAAACAATTTTATTATTCATTACTTTGTTAACAACATTTTGGTATTATTATTATGCAAACTCAATCTTTTCAGCACCTTTCATATGGCTGATTTTTTTCAGATTTTTATCCCATTGAGAAGTGTTCGAAATTCTCTTCGAATCTCACGGAAATGTAATCAAAGTCAGACGGTACGCTAGTACTACTTTAAGTTCAATACGCGTTCGATGTCAGAGTTTAAACATTTTTTGTTTTTCATGTTGGCAATTATCAAAATTGAAGCACGCGCATGATTATGCAGAGTCTCTGATCAGCAGTGAAACATACATGTAACGGGATCAGAATTTATTTCAAATACATCCATATTTGCAAAATATATCGATCTTCATTTCCCTTGATGAAATTTGGAAATGCATATTCGAATGAATATTTAATACGTATGAATAGTTCGAGTTCATATTTATCATCGATAAATAGATCGCATATATCTCGTCACGCGGAAAACATGCAATAATAGTGTTAATCCTCGTATTTAATGTACCCGATGTGATTACTCTCGACACTTTATGGATATAATACGCAACACGCGTACGTATACATTGTACTGTATTCAATTGCCAAACCGTAATGAGATGAATCATGCGAAGGTCTTTAAAACATGTCGAATCGCTAGTTATTGGCACGGCTCAGTTACCTTTTGTCCAATGAAGTTTCATAGGCCAATGTTTCATAGTCATCCCCGATGGATTTAGCCTATAACAACATTGCTTGCTTTAACTTAGGTTGCTTTGCGTGCAAACGTATATCTATACTTTGCCGTGTATTAGATGCTCGTTGCTGTGTGATAGAATCCGAAGCGTTCTACCGCACGCGCGTTTCCCGGTATCCCAAGACGCCCGTACCTCGTACTCTTCATGCTCCGCGGTATGCAGTGGGTTAGAGTAGAGCTTTTGGCCCTCAGCCCTTAACTGTTTATAACCAAAGTATCAGCAGCGAAACCTCCAGCGGTATATAGCTTTGTCGCAGGAGGAAACTCCTAGTCTCATGGCGGGTTGTTGCTATAACATTGGCAGTGTGTGTGCGCTGGTGCATCTTCCCGGCACCGTGAGAGGAAAGCTGGCCCAGCACTTTGCGGCGGGATTTATAGGGCGTTAAACCAACGCGCGACTGAACAACCTCTTCGGCTATCGCTCGACTTCCAGGTTTCCTCTAAACTACTTCCACCCCCCACCCTCACGATGTGTTTCTCCTTCTCTCTTGTTTTTAGTGTCTCCGCTATCATGACGCTCTTAGTTCTACGTGGTGGCATTTGGGCGATGCGTTCATTAAGGGAAAGAGTATAAAAAAAATTAGGTATATGAGTTTTCTCCGGTAGCACTGAAATGCGAAGACCATCTTTCGGCAATTCGCCTGTGTAAGGGCGTATTTTATATGTCGAGCATGTAGCGAGCGGGCTGCTTCGGTCCCGTCGAGGTTTGAATGCATGCCTCCGTTAAAGCCGGAGAACCGAGTGTCGACCAACCAGATGTGAGTGGAATGTTTCAGACTCCATTACTTGAATTGGATTGGGAATAGCTGGGAGGTCCCCGAGCACCCCACCTCATATTTCGGACAAACACTATCATCATTCTGCATCGTGTCCTGCAGACCGGTCTCTCTTCTCCCGAGTCGCGAAATATATCACTCGGACCCCGGTCGCTGTTACCGGATGATAATATTCGAATGCGAATTCTTGCTGCACGATTATCTCGAGCAATTACCAAACGAAACAAACGAAAAAACTCTCTCGATTAATTGGTTTCTTTATTACTCCATTTTTCTCGGGTTCGTGATTAAATTTTATGGCTCGGAGTACGAGAGTAAAGAGGCTACGGTTCCCTCTTTTTTTTTTTTTTCTATTTCTTCGCATTCAGTAACAAAAAAAAAAGAGAAAAATACCGGAGCTACGCGATTCGGCAAATGTAAAAACGCTCGAAGACGTTTTCAGCTCGCTTGAGAATCTTGAAATTTAAACCCCGTAGAGAGGGTAAAAGAGTGCTATCGAAAGGAAAGCTGAAGATTGGGAAAAGCTCGCGATTCCAAAGGATACTACGCTGTAGATACGAGCTTTCCTCGGGGTCATCGAGGTCTCTCGAATTTTCTCAGCAGGTAGGTACTCTCTTGCCAATAGGACGTGGAAACATCTGGTGTCGGAGGATGAGCCAACGTTTTTTTTTTTTTTTTTTTTTTTATGAAAACGAAGAGTTATAGTACATTATGTCATCGAAACTACACAATTGTAAAAGATGTCTCACTTACTCCGCTTTCGCAAAGTAAAAAATACATTTTTATCACGGACCTGCGTGTCCATTAATAATTTCAATATTCTCGTTTCAACGTCTGAATTTTTTAATATTTTCATGAGATGTGAAAAATATATATTGCGATAGGATGAAACGTTCGAGGAAGGGAATGAAGAGAAGGGAGAATTGAGCGGAGAAACATCGGAAGATGGTATACGAGGAGTCGATGGCATGTGGAAGCATCTGCTGCCAGCCGGTGCAGACAAAGGGAATTGAACAAACGGGCAGTCGTTCTGTCCATTCGACGACTTCCATCGGATGTACGTCATCCTATCGGGAAGCTTTCTCATTCTTACAGACTCGCGAGAGAAGAAAATACTATATTCACGATAGCTTCGCGACAGCTGCTCCCAATCGCGAGTGGAAACAGTCGCGTTAAGCTTTCGGTCGGTTCGAAGCTTTTTTAGCGGTTCTCAGATTTATAGCTACCAATTGTTTTTCCATTTACGATAATGGTTTTGTTGTTTCAATAAAAAAAAATGGTTGCACAAACACTCGTTTACCTCGTTAAGCGGCGATGGATATTGAGTGGTGTTCTCTCGTATATCTCCTATCGAACAGTCTATGATTCAGTAATTCTCATGACAGCGGCTTTTGCGGATAGACGAAGCTCTCGATATAATTCGCGCCTCTTCTAAAGATAGCTCATCAATATTATCGGACGCATTACACGTTTCGCTTAGAATCCTCTAGTTAACGTATGCCATTCGACATTAATTGAGACAGACGCGGCCGATAGATTAACGGATTTGTATTATTATTTGTACAATTCTCGTTTGGCAATCATCGAGGATGCAAATGTTTTGCGAGGAGGGTTTGTTGAAATTAAATTTCAACCTGTGCGCCGTCAAGCAGATATATTCGTATATTACATATGCAATGGGAAAGTATCGGGAAAAAGTTCGAGGATTATACTATGTGTCGAAACTTTGTATATCTATGGTATGTAAATCGATGGGAAAATAATTTGGGATATGGTTCACCGTGTATCGATCGGAAACTCGAACGGGAGGCTGAAGGACCCTCTGTCGACGGGATAGTCTGCCCGGCTTTGAAATCTCGCTACATTATCCGCACCCGCGTTCTATCCGACAAAGTACCGTTTTCGCGATCCCCGAATATATTGAGGATCGAGTAGAGCAGTTGATATAAGAAGCGACGACCATAAATGCCGAGACGAAAATCGTTGGATATATATCTATCGTTCGGGACAATAGAAGCCGGTATTACGAGATCGTTGTTACACAAATTTTGTTAAAAAAAAAAAATGGACACGAAAATTCAAAGTACAAAAGTTTCGTTTGTTCATTGGAAAATCTTACCACAACAGTTATCAATTTTCTGACGTTCTTCCTTGTAGCATGTTGATACTGGAGTTAAATGAACGAAAGAGTGAGGGAAACTTCACGAGGTACGACCGACTTCGGAACAAGTTTGATTAAAACTTGTACAACCAATTCACATTCATTTGCTTAATTCTCTAGGCAACGCAATCGACGAACTGGGGATGGCAATCGAGTTCAGGGAAATTCTGTACCTTCTCGTTGAAGCATCTTGCGCGTACCTCAAATGTAATATATTGCGATCGAACATTGACGAATTTACGTATACTCGATTGTATAGTAGCGAAATAATTCTTGCAAGTATATGCAAATTTAGCTCTCAGAAATTTGCCAACATATTCAATATTTTGACTGAATACAGACAAGAATTTCTATATTATGTATAGTCTTTTTTACACGAAAATATGAAAATTTACCGCTATCACCCGCACGGAAATAAATATATTCAAAAAATGTAGAATATTTTTTGCATATATTAATAAGTATGAAATTCAGCGTTTTTATATAACTGATATATTAATCATACAGTTTGTTATATATTTAGCGAAATATATTATCGTGTGTAATATTTTTCGACGAAAGTATATTAAATGTATCATATCACGATATTTTTTCTATTATGAAAGATAAACGTGGATTGCTCCATTGCGAAAAAAAAAAACAATGTCCCGCGATGTATATGAACGATGACGATCCTAAAATCAACAAACACGAGATAGGCATTCAAGATCCAATATGGGTCCAATATTCGCGGCGCGACGCGAGGACGCGGAGCCACCGAGTTCCATAAAACCCGGTAGTTGTTCCATAAAATGGAAACATGAATCGATACTATATCTTCTGACAGATGAGTCGTGAAAAACTTCAGTTATTTTTGCACAACCTACATTTTTATGTACTCCGTATGGAACAATGGATGAAAAAAAAAAGAAAAAACGAAAAAAGTTGAGTGGGCGTGCGAGAGTAGCTTCGATACTGTGCAGATAGGGGGGAGGGGGGGGGGGGGGGGGGGGGAGTTTGTTGGTACACGGAATTGGGAAAACAGAAAAACAAGAGACGGATAGAGAAAGCCGACGCGCAACAGTTCTATAAACTCGTCCTATATACGACGCTTTGGTGAAAACCGTGAGCATTTCTTTCACCGCAAGGCTTGAAAGTGTGAGGTGAGCTGTCGCGAGGAAAAACAAGCCATTTTATACAATTCATTTTATCGCTCGTTCCCTCGATCCCCACCCACGCTTCTCCGCCCCTGACAATTCTCTTGACTATGCACCCGCGGCACGACGAATTGACATCGCCTCTCGACGGCTCAATGAGTTGTGCGATAGAAGTCGCTTTCAGACCCATCGGATCGAGGCACTCACGTGCTCGCTTTCACAACTTTGTCATAGAGCCGAGTCGGCTAACACGCTATTCGTATAATATCGAGAGAAGAAAAAGAAAACGTAAATGAGCGTATGAATGGTTGAAAAAACAAAAAAAAAAAAGAATAATTGGGAGATAAATCGTGAGAATTGAATAAATAAACAGACAGCGTGAATAGCGTCAGCTGGAGTAGACGGAGTTTCTATCATTCGCGGTAGTTATACATTCCTTTTCACTCAAGCATTGAAGGGAATAAAAAAAAAATTACCGGCGTGACGAGTATTGTGTTATCAGCTTTTAACCGTTCCGACGATTCTACTTTTTAGGTAAACACTTGTTCTTTTTTTTCGGCTTTCTATCAATCAATGGCGTATAAATGTTTGAGCTGTACGTGAATTCGATAGTGCGGTCCGACTGACAACCAATATCGATTATGGACTACAAAGTCCGCTTCATTGATAGGTCCGAATAATTGAAATAGATGAACGAACGGACTTTTTTTGTTTGTATCACTGCAAGCGACATTTACCTCTTTTTTTTTTGTCGAGCAAAGTGTCCGAACTGCTTGTAAAGAAATCCTTCGTTTTCAAGAGACTCTTACGTGCCATATAACGCTGGTGGACGTCCTCGCAGTCGATATAAATGGAGTTGCCTTCGGCATCGGAGCTTCCGAAGCGACTGTAGTACCTACAAGTCTGAGGGGACGTTTTCCAATAGAAAAATCTCTTCTCTCGCAAAGTTATAAGAGTCGTGTGCGAAGAGGCTGTGTACAAGGCGTGATGGTTAGCGCGAAAGGATAGCCGTGTGTTGGACAGGGGGATGAAGCAAAACATACGTTGGCACTGAAAACCTCGATGGTGAGAGGACCCAAGCGCGTTCTCACGAATACACGAAGAGATATACGATCGTTCAGTAGAATTTCCGTTATATCGAACGTTTCGAACGGGAATGGAGCCCCCGCGCGCCAAGGAGAATAAAACTTTCACTGAAGGATATAGCTATAAGCCTCTATTCATACCGACTGTGTGTATACGCTGTATGAAGTAGCGAAATTGATTTACAGCCTGGCAGGCTTATCGTCAACGACGAAGACTATTCGCTCGATCAACTTTTCCCAACGCTAGTACCATGATTAAGTACTTCTCTTCTCGACTCTCGAAACAAAGTATAAATCGTACGTATCATCTAATGTAATACAATTGCCGGTTTACTTTAATTCACGAGAATGAAGGCAGCAAAGAAAAAAAAAAGGAAAAAAACCTTCATTATTCGTCACTCGAGACGACAAGAGAGGGACTCGTAGCCTCATCGAGTACGGTATTATAATAAGAGACGCGAAAGTGTCGAGATTTATTCGTAAAAGGTAAGAGGAGGGTTCGCGTAACCCCTTTTTTTTCTTTTTTTTCGTTGAAATATCCGGTTGCGAAGATCGCGTAAAAGCGGATACTCTCACTCTCAGCCTTTCTCATCTCTTCTCTTTCGTCGCGGTACGTCGAAGAGATGCTGCAGTGAAACAGCATCGGGGTAAGGAACGGGAGGGAGAAGGGTGGTGAGGGTAGGTTTTTCTATATATGTATACATATCTCACTGGCTCTACTTCTCGTCTCACTCCGTGCGCGGCTTTGAGTCTACGGTGCAAAGATAATAGCGCGTAATAGGATATTTCAAGTGGCGCGCGATGGTTTTCTTTTATCGGTCCAGGCATTTAAATGCAAAGTATTATTCAAATGGCACACTCCTTCTATCCACTACTGTAAACCTCTCTCGCGCTCTCTCGTGCCTCTCTTCTCGGTCCACTTCTTCGCCGAGCGTATACCGAAACCCACCCCGGACTCTTCGAGTTCGCTTCCCAAGCTTCACCCTCCCACCCTCTCTCATCCTACCCTCGGGGGACAGGAGGCTTCATTTCCTGATATTCAAATGCGCTCAAACATCATCCTGCGTTGAACGAGCGAGAGAACGGGACGGGTGCTATCCCGCGGTTTCTCTCGAGGATAAGCCGACGGTCCAACGAGAAAGCTACCACCACCCACTCCCCGTGCCGTTCGCCCCGCTCCGGATCTACGGTTCTCGGCACCGCAAAATCATCCCAACTTCAGTCAACCTCCCACAATTTCTCGTGGAAAACCTCCCTTATTCTCTGACGCGTTACCACACTCTACTTTTACCTCCGTTTCACTCTAAAGAATGCAAATTGACGTAATGCAACGGTTATGAAATCATAAAAGATGCAGAGTGGTTTTCGAAGGTGGGCGTACGAGAGAGCCTCGGAGCTTTTGCCACGCTATAAACGAGCTTTAACTCTTCCCTCTCGTCGTAAACTCGCCGCCTCGTTGGCGTTACATTGTATTGGATTATGCCATTTTACCTCGTTATAACGACGTAATGACATTTTGTCATGAATTTCCACGTGTACATTTCATCGGTTGTGCTGTTCGCGAATTAATCAGAGTTTTTCCGTTAGAACAAACAATCGGTGCATTCATTTCGCGTTATTAGCGCATTGAAATCTCTGGCTGTTATTCAGGGGGCCCTTTCTCGAGTCGTCCATTGAAATGTTCGGAGAAAATATAGACACGGGTGCTATATTGTAAACAGCTCTTGGCGAGTTTACAATTACTCGTCGAGGACATCCAACGGTAGAAAGGGCCAAACACAGTCGACGGCCAGAAAGCTCGACGCGAGTATCAGGACACGACGAATATAACGGACCAACACGAGTGCTGGTATATTGTGCGCCTCGTATGTTAACACAAGAGAAAATAAGAAAAGGCCGTCTCGCCGGAGAGATTCGCGAAACGTCGGTGACACAAAGCGAACACGGGAATGACTATGCGTTGAGAGCGGTAACAACGACGATAAAGAAGGGAAAAAGGAGGGAAGAAGTCAGAGTACGAAAGTACCAAAAGCATTACGCCGGGTCACACGATAGTCTCCGGCGACGAAGAGCGAGTGCTCGAGGCATATGCGGGGGTGGTACGAAGAATACGGAGGGGGGAGAAATGAGAGAGACACGTCTGGTCGTAACGATCGAGTTCGGGGACAATGGATCCGACGCGACGTCGCGAAGCTATGTATACGTATACTATATATATATTACATGTTTATATATATATACTTGTTTGCCGAACAAGTCTGAATGAACGCGAAGTATCTTAAAGAATGTGACTTATCTGGAGACTCTCTACTTTGGCGATAAAAAGCACATTTTCCTCTCGTTTTGCGACTCGCGGATAAAAATAAAATAAAATGTCTTAATTGCAGACGTACCGGGAGGTGAAGATGGAACAATGAATTCGATGTATAATTATCTATGTAATTGACTTCGAGACTGTTGAGAGAGTTAACTAGATCGTAAGAATAATTTTAGTTGGAGTATAAATTGCAATGTAAAGTTGAACAAGAGATTGTGAAGAGGGTAGCTGAGAGAGGAGACTATGCAGGGTGTGGAAACGTTGAAAAGAAAGAAAATAAGTTGGTGGGTGATAAATAGGGTAGAGGGGAGTGGGGGTTGATGTAAGTGAGAACACACGGTACCGGCAGTTCTGCGCCGGATGATGCGAATAAGAGAGAGAGAGAGAGAAGTAACTGAGAAGCGGGGAGAGGAGGAGAGTAGCCACTCTCACCGAAGTACCGGGAATAGAAAGGGTGAAACGAACACTCTGTCTAACTCCCGGGCGCTTGGAGGATTAAAAATGAGGCTCTGTTTAAAAATGCAAATTAAGACATTTTATTCCGTCGAGATCTGGGCACCGAGCAAGGGACCTGTCGTAACTCTCCGGTGAAAGAGAGAAGCGGAAAAAGGGGGGAAAGAGGAGGGTGGGGGGCAAAGAGGTAGAAAATGCTGTTCATATCGTCACGGCGTGCACGGGCGACGTGCCGGCGGATCGGGCGTTTCTAATAAAATCATGAATATACTTTAGAGGTAGTGAATCATTTTAACAACGTTCAACCCCTTGTTATCACCAAGAGCTTCTCTTCTTTTCAATAATTACAATAAATTTATTTATTTATCATTTTACTCATTATATTTTGTTAAATTTATGCATCAAATAAACCGTCAAGGAACAAAAACTTTAGCAAAACCGCGTCTCGCAATTTGGCCGTCGTAATTTTTCCGTTAGTTTCTAAGATCCACGAAAATTGGAGCATCTCATGAATTATGATGAATGCTTCATTTCGGAGAATATTTTTCATGATATACGCGCAAATTCGTGTTGGATGCTTTTCACGAATGAGAGTGTGTTGGGATGAAAAAAAGTGTGTTAGATCCACACTCGTTGCACGGTCGGGTACCACAAAAAAAAAATGAATCCGCGCCGTGTCGGATTAAAAATATGTTTAAAAATGCAAATTGAGACTCCCGTCGCTCTGGAGATTTACTATCCTGCCAACGCGTCATCCCCCTGGTCGCGCCGGCCTGCTGCTCATTCCTTTTATCCTCTTAATCGCGACAGCGTAACGCTCGCCTGAGCATCTACATATATCGTGTACTATTCCAGGGAGCTCTTTCGGCCTTTCCTCGTTCGTCGCTCGGACAGAGGCGGTTCAAAGTATTAACTAAATGATGCATACAGAATTTCGAGCTCGTGGATGACATAAAAAGTACGAAAAGCTCGAAATTTATATCAACTTTTTTAACCACCCAGGCGCAGCAGCACGCTACCTCGCGTTTTGTCTCTCTCCCTCTCTCTCTCTCGAGACTCTTATTATATTTTTTTTTTCTCGAAAGTCATTGGTCCGAGAGCAAAAAAAAACACACAAAAAAGAATCTCAGCGTGAAGTGCTTGGTTTGGTGAAAATTTCGAAGCGTTTCGTCGCAGTATACGATGTACAATGAGAGTGGTCCCTAGCCGACGCAAGGAGGGACTCCCACTCTTTGCTCCCGTTGGCCCGTCCTCGTCGACGGTATCTTTTAATTTATGCGACGAGCGAGAATTTAATATTCTCATGGCGTGTGCAGGCTCGCTTGCGCTCGCAGCAAACCTGAGGTGGCGCGTGCCGGTGTTGCCGAGAGAAGAGTTTCGCAGGTGGGTTTTGTCTCTCTCGAGAGTTTGCGGAGCCTCGATTTTCCTTCTCTCGCACGCTTCGGGAGTTGAGTTCCCGCACGGTAGGGCGTACGAAAGCTCACGGGGCCTCTTCACGAGAGCCGGGTCTCTGCATCCCAAGAAGGGTTATCGCTGCGGCGTGCTATTACTACTACTACTACTTCCACTCTCCCTCTCCCTCTCTCTCTTTATCTTGCCCTCCTCCCACTTTTCCATCACTCGATTCTGCACAACCCCTCTCTCGAAATTCGAAAGAGAGATTGCAACGTTAATTTTTTATTGCCAGTCAGTCGAGGATATATTTTCAGCATATCCCCAACGATCGGTTGCTTCTATCGTAAACTATTGAAGATTCATTACAAAGAAGCGTTTATTTTTTTTTTTTTTTTCGCCTAAATAAGCAATTTGATGCCCGACGGAAGGCGTACTGGGAGGGACGTAAAAAGGAGGGCAGTAAAAAAGGGCTAAAGGTAAAAAATAGACAGCGAAGTGTAGAGCTCGAAAAAAATCACGTCTTTCGGAAAAAATATCTTTATACCGATTCATGAGTATATTTTCTCCTCTGTCTACGATAGAAGAAGTATTATACGTTCGGTGAACGTGGGAGGTATATATGAGTCGTACCTTGTGCTTCACGCAAGTCAATCGGTACGAACGTCACGCGCGTACCATAACTGGCTGACTTTGGCCCCGACGGGGCGTCATCCCTTGCCGGGCAATAGAACGTACAGGGTAGTAGGATACAGTGTATACCCGGCTACACAGCCAAACTGGAGTGTATCCCTTATCTGTAATTTATACTTTCAATTTAGTTCGCCCTGGAGATTCGGTATTCGATTCGAGGAGGAATAAACGAGACGGCGAATGTATCCAACAAGCGAAACGGAGAAAGACAAATATAAAGATGGAGGAAAAATACCGTTGAAGTATATAAGAAAGTGAGACACAAGGAACGCTCGATCGACTTCGTGATTCCGTTTTTTTTTTTTTTTTTTTTCTATTTTCGTTCACTCCTTATATTCTTTCACTACTCGAAGCCGTCGTCTGCTCTCTCGTCTATATCGTCTCATTCCCGTCGTAAATGCCAAACCGAACTCTTCTACCCTCCGTCACAGAAACGTTTGAAAGACTGAGTGGTAGCAATGGCAAAAGGTATATATACCTTTAGCACCGGAGAGCAAAGTTCCTTTGCCTCTCTCTGCGATTGCCTATATACGTTCTCCCTCGTCAGTTATTAACCAGTAGTTTCCCCACAATTTTTCCCCGATACCCATCTCTCGTCGATCCACCTGTACGACCTCATGAATTATTCAACTCTGCGTACCCCTAATAATTTGTGTCTAACCCAGCAAACCGATGACTCTGTCGCTCCGCCCCCCCACTCCCTGCGGACACGTCTGGCAAACTAATACGAAATCGTGTATATCCGTGTGCCTGTG
Organism: Cryptus armator; assembly: GCA_963971235.1. Taxonomy (NCBI): domain Eukaryota; kingdom Metazoa; phylum Arthropoda; class Insecta; order Hymenoptera; family Ichneumonidae; genus Cryptus; species Cryptus armator. Next base: position 9,296,074 of record OZ020241.1, read on the forward strand.
TCAAGAAATTCATCGAAGAAAACGATTTGTTTTCAAATCCATTAAATACTTACAGAATTTTATCTTGAAAAATGCAATAATCGAGGCGTAATCAATTTACCAACTATGACTATATTTCTGTGTTTATTTCGAGCGAAAATCGAGTTCCCGGACACAAGAGCAATCAAAAATGTAAGTACGATGAAAAACAGTAGTTACCACCACCATTTATCACCATATCGCGACAATAAACATATGTGAATAATAATCGAGTTGTGAGAAAAAAATGTGACGGTGAATTTTTATTCATAATATTCTCAATTTTATTCTTTATTCTCAATTCTGTCGAATACGTAATTTTCTCATTCGTTCGATCGTCCACCTTCTCATTCGCTCGCATGTTAATTTTCTCATTTGCTCGCAAGTTCATTCTCCCATTCACTGGCTCTTCTACTCACTAATTCGTTCTCTCATTCGGTTGCTCGCTCACCCTCTCATTTGCTCGCTCGTCCATTCTCTTATTCGCTCGCTCATTCATTCTCTCATTCACGCGCTGATTCATCCTTTCATTTGCTCGCACATTCATTGTCTCATTCGCTCGATCGTTCATCCGCTCATTCGTTCGCACATTCATTGTCTCATTCGCTCGCACGTTCATCCGCTCATTCGCTCCATGTTCATTCTCTCATTCGCTCGCTCATTCATTTGATCGCACGGTCTTTTGACCGCTCGGTCTTATGCCGTTCGCTCCCTCAATTTCTCTATACATTTTCATAGATCTGTGTATCGCTTGAAGGCGCGAGGATGGCGCACGACACACGACTGACGACGCACGACCGACGATGTACGACATGTTTTCTGTTGAGCGGTATAAACTGCGATGCACGATGCACGACCGACGACGTACGATTCACGATGCACGACATATTTTCGACGACGTATTGTCGTATTGATTTTTCTCAATACGACAATACGGATCCCAATGAATAAAAAAAGTTCTCTCTTCGATTGCAAAAGCCGAGATTTTACTTGAATAATCCGTAAATCTGGTAAGTTAATTCGAAGGAAATAGAATGAGATATGATCCGTTAAAGCTGCGGACACCGCCATAGCAATCCCTTCGCTCTCATCACGCGCCAGGATCATAAGTGAATCGAATATAAGTTTACGAAGATTAAAGTTTCAATCGATTCACGCCACGGGTAGAACGTTGGGGAGTAACGATTATGCGATGAGTTTCCATTGAGAAACTCGAGGCTTACTGCGATGAGTTATTGCCATAGCTATTATCCATGTATATACATAGATATATGTATTTTTTTATATATATATTTATACTGTAGGTGGATAAAAGAGAGTTTTAAGAGTCCTCCCAGTATATGTTGCCTATAAGCTGAATGAAACTCTCAAGTTAAACTTTTCTCTGGTCCCTTAATAATAATATTACCCTTCGCATTCGAGTCACGCATACGCGGCCAGCCACTTCGGTAGCTTCTTCCAGGAGCCTCCGTAATCGGAAGTCTTTGAGTACCGGCGAACGTATCACGTTCCGCGCCCCCAAAGGTAGACCAACCGAACGGTCTTTAAACTACTTCCGAATAAAATTTCGTAACTTTATCGTAACCTCAACGCGACGTTCTAATTTATTAAAAGAACGTGGCGTAATAAATTTGACTTTATGGATTAACAGTTAAAAGGAGGGTTGTATCGAGAAACGGGGTTCAGCCGTTTATACTGCGGTGGCTCTTCTTTTCTTTTTTTTTTTTTTTTTTTCTACGCTCGTATAATTGTCGACGAAACAGGGAGATACAGAACAGAGAGAACGAGATAGTGATGAAGAGTGGAAGCATCCGGATGCTGTTAAAATCGGAGAAAGTATCCGGTACGAGGCTGCTCGATCGAGAATCGCCCAAAGGGTTTGTGCAATTCCCCCCAACCCTCAGTTTTACACAAAAGCAGTAAAAATCCGTTTGCCAGCCGGAGGCTCGTCGGGCAAAGAGAGGGGTGGGAGTGGAGTTCGTCGGATGAAGCGCGAAAAATCGCGTAGTTCAGGAAGCGCGACACCGACGCCGCATTTTTTTTCCCTCGTCTCTTCTTTCCGTCAGTTCTTTTTTTTGCAAATCCCCGGCCCGTGAAAATGCCGTAATCGCTTCTCTGTAGGCAGAGTCGAACTCTCGCGCGTTGTCACGCCCGTTAAATATTTCCTGGCGGTACGACGCTGGCTAAAGGGTTCAACTGCTTTTCCTCTTCGCCGATCTCTGTATCTCTATTTCTTTTTTTTTTTAAATTCATACCGATGGTTCTCATTCGATGGGGTCGCGTTAAGCCACGAAAAGAAAAGAGAAAATGCGATATGCAAGGACGAATGTGTGATTAGACTATTAGTATATCATTTATAATTGGAAACGTATTCTTAAGGGGAAAATTTTGTTAAATATTCATATCGTTCTCTTATACCGACCGTTCGTCTAATATTAGGTATTTCCTGTGCTTCGCAAAATAATAATATATTATTCGTAGGTAAAATTACGATATTCCCGTCACTTCCAAACAAGACTTCGGCGAAGCTTGAACCCTCGAGGTTCCCAGCTATCAATACAATCTATCTATAATGTTGTAGCGTCTATATACATAGTTAGGCGAGTATCATGGCGCATAGATCCGTTATCCAAGTTAACTGTATAGATAGGATAGCCTGAGATGCCTTCTGGCAGCAACGTCGTCTTGAGCGGCGCTCAGAGCATCGGATTTCGCTGTGTTACTCGCGCTACATAAATTTATCACTGAATAGCAGTCAGGCCACTCCGGCTGTACGAGCTTCCGAAAGGTTCGAGGCGTTATATTGCGAGAATGACACTCACTATCGACAGGTATCTCTCGCCGGAGACTTTACCTCCATCCGAAGAATCTTGTGCCACCAAATTCGATACCTAACAGCTTCATTCGCATTCAATATCATTTCGGCATCGAGCCATAAAAAGGGAAGCTGCGTAATAATTTTTTATCGCATGATTCACTCGTCAGTTTTTACTTTAGAATAAATATTCGTAATATAATATTATACGCCGAAAAAACTAAATTCTTGTAGATAAAAATATATTGCTTCCTATCTGCAAGAATTCAGTTTTTTAGGTATTATTCTATTATATTATTATTATTATATTATAATAATTATTAGGCTTATAATAATATTATGTATATGTATATCTATCATATCTTCATGAAATTTGATCGACTCGCAGTTGAATGATCGGTGCGTAACCTAATTTTTGCAATTCCGAATAATGGATTTAATCGTCCCGATTATAATGCGAAAAATGTCGTAATTTTTATTACCCGTAAAAGGTTTTCCCATTTCGTCTTTTCGAAAATTCGTATGCGATTCCCTTTCGAAATCAGACAAAGCTGAAAAGAATAAACGGGTGCGGAACGGAGAGCCGCTGTCAGGGTAACGATGTTGCATCGTTTCCGTTTGGAACGATGCTTTGTTCGACGTGCCGGAAACGGATACCGCTCGTCGGGGACTATCAGCCGAGTCGAGTGGCACGATCTGGACAATGCTCGCCCGAAAGTTTTTTTTTTGTTTTAGTTCTTTGTCTCTCTCTCTCTCTCTCTCTCTCTCTCTGGCATACGACGCACAACAATAATCGTTGTGTTCCTCTTCTGCAATGGTCATACGGAGGAAAAGGAGAGAAAGAAGCGTGAAAAGATCTGGAAAGAATCGACGTTGGCGGATCCGGGAAGGCGAGAAGCAGCTTGATCGTCGATCCCGTTAATGGGGCCGAAGAGGGCAAGTCACTTCAAGCTTTTTCACAGCGACTTCTGGCAGCGTCTGCCATTATTTTTCGCCCTCCCGGCATACCACTTCCGGCAACGGTTACTTCTTCCTTTTCTCTTTCGCGCTTGCAACTTCCGGCAATCGATTGCGAGACTATACTACATCGCCAACAAGCGCGGAAGAAAAATACGTACACGTGTTCTTCGAGATCCGTTCGAGGATTACGATGCTCGATTGGCGGAAAAAATAGAAAAATAAACAACTCAGGGGCGCAATCGGAGGATTAAAGGAAAAACAGTTCGAAGCCAGGATTGACTTGGAATCAGAAGAAAGTTGAGTTAAATATCGATCTTCTCCAATGGTTACTTATCAGAACGAATATATTACGGCGATTAGGCAACGCACAAAGAGGAAAGTGTTAAATATGAAATTAAATATAAATTAATGATAATAAAAGAACGCGAGAACGGGGTGCGTTGCAAAGGTCGCAATATGCTCTCACACCCATTACACGCAGCGCACTATGTATAATTACTTACTTAGTGCCTCCTTCCTTCAGAATTACGCAGCGTACGCTTCTCTCAAGAAGACTCTTCGTCTTGCCTCTCATCCCAGCGTCGCGCGTGTATCTTTCACGGGGTTAAAAGAGATAGAGAGTGCTCTCCGTGCTAATTATATCAATTTTCAACTCTCGGCAGAGCTTCGAGAGCTTCCAGTTTCTTAGTTCATAACCATACTTGTTACATCGTGTAAGAAAATAAAAAAAACTTGCAATTTCCACAGGTTTGAACATCGTACGGCCAATTTCATTTTTTTTAACTTCCCTTATGGAACACGAATGGATAAGGAATTTTTTGAAAAATGTAAAAAAAAAAAAGACTTCGTGTGGGAGTTCGGAATCGCGAAATTTCCGCAGATCGTGTGACCTTTGCTCGGTTTCACGAAATAATACCTAAGCTCTCGTAGGCTCTGGGATTCCGAGGAGTTTCATTCATGCGACGAAGGAACGTTGAACGGAGAGAAGTTTAATTAAAATTTAATTCGCCACAGGGTTTTGGTAATCCTAGGCAGCCTAGGGCCTCACCGCCAGTGTCCTATGTTCCAGAATCCACAGAAGGGCTGCTTCTGGTATGTTAGCACGATGGAGAGATGAGAGTGAGAGTTTGAGGGAAGGGAAGACTCAGGGATCCTTGTAGTCGTATGTCCTCCACGTCTACGCAAGGCATATCCGATAGCGTAACCTTATAAGTATAGAAACTATAGTACCGAGAGGTCGTCGTCGCGGTAGTCAGGTATTCGTGAAAGGGCACGAAAACTGAATCAGGATTGTACTCTCCCCGTTACTTCAGTAGGAAGAGGAAGGGATCTGGCCGGACGAGAGATGAGAGAATTCGTGAGGGGTAGAAACGGCGTTGGACGGTGAACTGAGCGGTGGGCAAAGGGGGCGTTCGGACTCTCAAGGATTACCGCTAAAAGCGTACAAATCCTCGTTGGGGACGTTAGTGGCGAAGCTCTACGCCTGGCTGCTCTACGAAGCTTCTGCTGTCGGAGACCCGCTTGTATTCGAGAGAAACGAACGAACTCGCGGGTTGAGAGACAAAGAGGAAGCGACCGATTGCGCGAGGGAAGCGAGAGGAACAGAGTTGCGGCCTATGGCCGTACACTTCCAAGCCGCGGAAACTTTGCCGAAGTACCAATGGTTCCACGCTGGAATGAGATAGACTGCTATGTAGCGAGATGTGTTTCATACTCGGCTTTCCAGTTCTCTCTCTCTCTCTCTCTCTCTCTCTCTCTATCTATCTCTCTGTCACTCTTTCGCTCTCTCCGTACTCTCTCTGTCACTCTCTCGCTCTCGCTGTACTCTCTCTCTGTACTCTCCGGAACCTGCGACGAAACTCCGAGTCTCGTGTTTTCGCCGATAACACGGATTTGCAGTCTGGTTGTCACTCGCAGCTACTACGCCAACGCGCGCGCACTCTACTCTCGCACTCGGTATTTCCACTGTTAGTTTCTCCCGTAGTCACTCCCGCATGTATTATTTTTTGTTAAACCCTCCACGCCAATGTCCGCTACACGCTGCTGGACGAAATGGGAAAAAAAAACAATACGCGGAGAAGAAAAAAGAACGATAGAAATAACGGGAGATGCGGACAATGATTCGGAAATGGAAGATGGGAAGAGACACATTGGACAGAAGGTCAGCGATTTTCAGAATAGAACGCAAATAAAGTTAAAACCTCTGCTTCGAGCAGTGAAACGAACCAAAGCTACTTGGAAGTTCACGGGGAGAGTTCGCAAGGGTATTTCGTGAACTACACAGCGGAGAAGACTGATGTCGGGTATAAATGCGAGAGAAGCAGAAAATCTGACACAACAGTATTATGAAATGAAGAAGTAGGCCGACGAGTATGGATCGGTTTCGACTGAGAAAAAGAAAAGTTTATAAAAAGGAGTCGAAAGTTTAATTCTTGCATATTCCTCAAACGGATTTTCGTTGATATATTCGAGATAACATTTTATATTTAACTGGGATGGTTTCAACATCGAAAATCATGATATTGATTTCGTTATTATTGTCTTGTCGCTCTTCCATTGCCGTATCTGGATGATCATCCGCTGTTCGATTATTCTTACGAAAATTCTTATTATTCTTCGTGTTTTTCAAATTGCCGTCGCGAGGCTTCTCGCGTATTTTTTATGCAAGATTCGTCGGAATATATAGACACGGGGAACAAAAAAAATTGAACGACCATTAAGTTTGATCTCTATGCGGCCTTTTTCCACTCCTCAATATTCTCTTATACTTTAGTTCTTCCATTTCGAATCTTTCTCACCATTTCGATATCCGTCGGACTTTTGCCGTCTCACTTAGAGCTCCCCGAGTGTACTCAGCGCGCGGCGCGGGCAACGCTCGAGGGACGAGAGACGGCTGTAAATGGAAAACGAGCCCGCGGTCGGTGACACCTAACTTGTTCGCCGTGGAAAAGCACTACGGATATCCCTGGCTCTCCCTCTACTTCCGTTTCATTCTCTCTTCCAAGGTAACCCCCGGGTTTTCCACTTCTTCTACATCTTGCACGTACCACCTTATACCCTCACAACTCTCATTCTCTCTCCGTCTCACTCTCTCTTCGCAGACTTTCCCATCGCGACGCCATACTCATTTTCTACGTTCTCCATTTTCCCCCGGCAAGAATACGCTCTGTATGACGTGACCCTCTTCTCTTCTCTTCGTTCTTCTCACTTTACACAACGCCCCGGTGCCTTCTTCGCACGAAGAAAATGGAAAATACTTCGACCTGTCTCGTGGGCTACGCGAACCAACCTCCGATCCTGCTCTGCCTCCTCTCCGTTCTTTATGAAACTTAATAAATAGGAGATGAATATATATGACCGTGGAGCATAACGTCTTGTACAACGAGTTCGCGCAGTCATCGCAACGGGAAGCGAGGTGTATATAGAAATAAAATTTAAAAAGAAAAGAAAAAGACAAGATCTATGCGAAAGAAAGAGACCGGCATAAATGAGAATCAAATAACGGAGTAAAAATATTCTCGGTCGGGAGTAAACTGACGTTTTCGTTCGTTTTTGCATCTTATTTTACGTCGTGCAATGGTTTTTTTTTGTCATGCACTTTGTTCTTGCCGGATAGACGATGGGAAAGAAACGTTGGACGACCATTAACAAAAACAAGGATACCGGAGATTTCTACGAGACAAATGATGGCTGATGCAATTAAACGATAAACTGAAAGGACAGTTACATAGGATAGTAGTAGCAAATACGGTCAGGAAGCACTATAAAATATGCTTCATACTGACGATACCGTGACGATGATCGTAATTAGACTGCAATTGCATAACAATAATATTAGTATGCGTAACAACCACATCTGAAACATTTAAAATAAAAAAAAAAACGCTAAAGAAATAAAATATATATATGTCTCTCGTTTACGACAAATTTTAATAGTTACAGCACTCTATGAAATAAGAGAGCATACTATGTTAAATAATAACTTCGGGTGCCATAAGCAATGCGTGAAATCTTCGATTTTTTATACAGCGCATGTTATAACTTACCCCGCACCCTGAATAGCGCTGATTCTCTCTATTGCGCAATTTTTTCGATCGCAGCTACTACGCAACTGATTCGGATAGAGTGGTACCTGAATGATTCAGAATTGCACTCCCCGCTACTTCAATAGGAATAGATGACGGGTCCGACCGGACCAGAGATAAAAGAATTTGTATTTTTTTAAAACTCTTTCATCGTCGACTCTGCGTCTCTATGGATTATTTTCTCCTCTGTTTCCGGATAGTTCTACGTTATAACGTGTGACACCCGAGATTTTTGTCACCCTACACTTTGACGGTGGTTTCTTTTTTTTTTTTCGCTTTGTTTCTGTAACTTTTTTTGGTTCGACGTGTCTCTGTACATTGCCACTCCTACGTTCCATTCTATTAGACTTGTATTCGTGCTAAAATGCTTTGACGCGCGAAAACAACGCGCTATCGCTTGACCTTCTTCGTGAGAGGGATCTCGTGATTCGAAGCATTTCAAACATCGACCGTTACGAGAAGCGGAAACGAGCGCGATGCTCGAAATTCTTGAACCCCGAAGGAATCATCGAGGGGTCCCGGCGAATGTGGGCACTCGGTATTCTTGATCGAATTTCACGCTCCGGATATTGCGAGAAATGATGGATTTGAAATGGCGACCTCCCGCATCCCCGCAGGGAACTAGTCAATTTTCATCCACTTCGACGAAACAAGGGATGGAAAACATTATTAGCAATGAGACTGTTCACCACTTCGTTTAATTACTTGACGTTTCCATCGATATTCATACTCATGTGTACATCGCTTATTGAATCGCGTATAATTTAAAATGAATCGATCGATAATGCAAAAAAAAAAAGCTTTCATTAATTTTATCAATATTTCGATCAAAATATCGGGCACCCGCGTATGTTTCGTTGCATAAAGAAACGAGAGTTTCGAATATAAACCCACCAAACGAATATCAACAATTTACGACATTTAATATTGTAAGAATGTTCGCATTTCGAGAACAGCGCCATACAGTTGAAATCCCTTGCCGGGGTTACATTTTTTTTCCTCGCTCTGGTTTTCTTCTGTAATGTACTATGTATATTTCATAGACTTTTATGGAGCTCTCATATTTTGCCTATTTCCTCATTTTCTTCTTCTTTCTCCTCCTTCTTCGCAGTTACTCGTTTTCCGTAGCTGTGCAAAATCTACTGTCCGCCTCCTCGAACTTATATATCACGCGTCTATGTCAAAATATTTCTCGCTAGACGGCTCGAAGGAAGGCGGACGTTTGAATTACCGTATTCGTACTGCTGGGGCCGCTGTTGCTGCCGCTGCTGTGTACGGTATTTCTCGACAAGAAGCGCGCACCACCGACATGCAGTAACGAAACATGAATTGACGCTGACGGAATTGCTTCCAGAAGGGTGACGTCCATTTCAAGACCGCACATGGGACCGGATATGCCGCATCACTGAATCTAATATTGCATGTTACTTCGAAGAATTCGCGCAACTTTATCCACGAAAAAAAAAAAAAATTAAGAAAACGATCGCATGAACACGTTAATGTGATAGTCGAATTTAAATTATGATATTGTATGATAGCGACAAAAAACAAAAAATTCGAATACTCAATCAGCGTGTAATAAATGTTTGACGAAAAGCAATTGCGGGTTTAAACGACAATCGCCGAGACGACGCGGTTAAATTTCCTCGTTCGAGTCGAGCAATAAGTTGACACACGCGAAAACCACCTTAAATAACTGGCTTTACCCTGAGTTTATGTACTACGATGTATAACGCAGAGTTCTGTAATACCTATAATAGGGGTCGTCAAACGACTGCGGAACAATTACAATCGACGGTAGTTTCCTAAAAGTAAATTTTAATGTCTTGCCCGCAATTATCTACATATTTAGTGGTCGTTCTGTTCCGGAGACCATGCCGTTGCTTTCACAACCTCTATTTCCATCTCACTTTGTCGTTCCATGTACGGTGTCTCGTGTGTTACTCGCACGTTCTCGTAAAATTCGACAGAAAATTGTACGATCCAAGTGGGTGAGGGTACTTCGTGTTGAGAATACACCACGTATATAGCGATATGCTATATATATATATAGAGAGAGAGAGAGAGGGAGAGAATTCCGCAGCTGCGACGGCTCTCACGCGCAAGCCTCAACGTCGCCGTTATAACAATCTCGGATTCATCGACAATGCACCAAAAGCTAATGCAACTGCATTTCGTCTTATTCGGACAGTCACGGGGGGCTGAACCGCGCTCGGCGTTTGAGTATATCGTTGGAAAGATCGAGTTGGCGGCTAGCGAAGGGTCGCTCGCTCGCAATAAAGGATCTTCGTGCGGTGGCGGCAGTCATTCGATATATATTCGTCGACGACTTACTACTTACGTGCCACTTGGTGCCTTGCGCGATTGCCATGAACGGCGAGTCTCGACTGCGCAAAAAACCGCAGCGAGAAGAGCAGCCACCCTCACGTAGACGGAATGTGACTTTCAACTCTCGATTCATTCTTTACGGGACATTACGTCGCGTTCAAAGATGGTGACAGTTATGTACCCGTATTCTCGCTATGAGGAAATTGTTCATCAGTTTCGATCGCGCAGGAAGGATCTTTTTTAATCTATGCTCGGCATAACTGTAAGCCACAACTATAGCGTCGGATTGGCGTACGGTAAAAAAAAAAGACATTGAAATGTGGGATCGAAAACTTTTTTTGAGATTCCACGATGTGGTGCAAGAAAAATTGGAAGGAGAACCCTGTGCGAGGGATCCTTTTTCGTGCCTATAATCCTCATTTTTTACAAAATCATTTACACATTCATCATAAAGAAGATTGTTTTTGTCCATTCCTTCGGTAATAGTAATAGTTCTTTCTTCGATTTGATTTTCGTTTTTTCTTTCTGAACAAAAACATCAAAATGATCGCAGAGCTCACTTTCCTTTGAGACTTGTCTGATTTATTCCATAAACAATAAACGCGGCACTCTATAGTAGTTTTGGAAACTCTATTGTAGCGTAATGTTGAAAGACAGAGATGTAGAGAAAAAAAAACAAATATAAAATGTTAGAGGATCAAGTGTCTCGAAGAAAAGAAGAGGCAGGAAGATAAAGTTGAGAACCTCGTAGGTACGGTATACGCTGTGCTGGCAGCAGTTTATTACTACACGAGGAGGACACGAAGCGCCGCCTGGCACAGGCCACTTCGACGGCAAACAGTTGGGTTTGGCACGACAGCTTTCTCCATTCTCCATTTCCCTCAAATCCCACAGTTTTTCCTTCGTTCTCTTATACACGTATCTACTTCACTTCCACATCCGTGTCTTTGGTCATCATTCCCACCGATCTCTCAATTAATGACGATACGAAATCGACAACTTCTCTCACAATCCAAAAGCCTCAAATTTTCTTCAAAAATCTGCTTTTCTCGTTTCATATAATAATGCAATTATTTTTATTAATTTTGTTTACGAACGAGACGAATTTAATTTGTACGATGTGGAAAAAAACGCAGCAGACTTGCAAAAATTCGATTATTATAGGAGTCACCGAGGCATACGCAAAACCCTTTTACAGCGTATTTCACCCTGGAGCTCGAAAAGCACGAAGAAGACTCTTCATTTTCTCAGGTGAATTTTCCACGAAAATTGGCGTGGAGAATTGGGTCGTCGACGGCGGCGGTACAGAGAAAGAGAGAGAGTTGCTCTCTCTCGAAAGAGAGAGGGAGGAAGAGGGAGAGAGATAGGGCTTTCCCGAGTCGGCGGCATCAGCAGCAAGTAGCAGTAGAGGCCACGACCTCGTTCGAAATAATACGGCATATTCGTTGCGCCCTAAGGTAACCTCCTTCGCAACTCTCGCTTCTCTTTCGTCTTCTCCAGGTCTCTCGCCGGCAGAGGGCTGTACCTTTCATTTTGGCATCGGCCTTCCTTCAGGATGTTGAATCCTACCGTACTCTCGGAAGCTTCGCTCTCGTTATATTCCTCTCGGTATAGCGAGGAGCCAAGGCCTCGGTATTCTCACCCTTCTTTAGCCATCAAGCCGTCTCTCCTTCTCGCGCGCCCGCCGCGTCGGGAATTAGGTACTCACTTGGTTCACGCAGTCTGGTTCCCAGGTGGAGCGAGTGAAATGAGAAACTTCCGGGGGAATTAGCGTAAGTTCCGAATCGCACACTCCCCGGAGAGCACAACCAGCAGCTTTCCTTTCCCTCTTCCCAGAGTATTCTCCTGCCAGAACTGCCTTGACTTGTGCGGGTCCCTCTCACATCGACCGACAGAACTACCCCCGAAGAAGCAAGCAGTCCCGTCACGGGCACATCATGATGTCAGAAGATCTTCGCGGAGACTAAAGCTCGCGCCCGCCTTCCGTATACGTAAGACGCCCACAGAGTGGGAAGTCCCATGTCGTACGTGAACAATGGATAGAACGAAGGTTTGTAATTCGCGTGAGAGGATTCCACCGGCGAGGAATTTCCTTCTCGCTTCTCAGTCTTAGATACACTGGCCTGTTCCGCTCGGATAGCTGTGTATGTGCAAAATACAATACACGGTCGAGCGAAGATTGAGCTCCTCTTTGCTCGAATGTCCTGGAGGACTACTTGAACTTCATGAGTCTCTTGTAGCATCAAATATCTTGATATGGCTTGATGCTGAGTTTAGCGAGGGGAAGACGTACTAATTACGTTAATACCCCCCCCCCCCCCTCCCACCCCCCGTCCAGGAAATCATGTTTTGTGTCAAAGATCTCTTGCATACAGTTTTTGTCTGATCTTTTGATATTGATAGCGCAACGACGACACTGATTATCATTAATCGTTGCTACTTTGTTTTAGCAGATAGAATTTATCATTGATAGCATAGACTTTTCAGGATCCTCGACATAAGAACCCTAGTTAACGATCTGTGCTCGGGAAATTGTTATAAATGCCAAATAATGTGAATGAAAGTTCCAGAGAATAGGCAAATATAACTATATCCTATTTCGTGTTTTTAATGAGCTTCTTATTGCATCGTCCTCATGCCTTTAATACAGAGTCGACAACACTGTCTCCGCGTAACATGGAATATAAAGTCTTTTTTTTTTTTTTTTTTCGGGGAGATAATGAATTCGTGAATTTTCATACAGCTGCCTCAGGCTCGGTAATTTATTACCCGTTATACAAGGTGCAATAGCTGTACCTCTTAAACTGCTTACCGTGACTGATAGTCGTTCATCCGACAGATGAATTTAATTAAATGATTAATTATTCGCGATACTCTATAAATCTTTTCGATAAACCTAATTGATCGGTGAAGATAACGCGGATTGATATACGTAGCATAACCGGAGCTTTATTTTTCTTATCTTCTGTATCCTTTATATATCCTTCGAGATATACCTGTGTGATATTATACTGCAATGCGGCTCTCGATATACTGCTCCAGCACCCAAGTACAGCGGAGCGCAGAGTGCCCGGGCCGCATCTCACCGCTAAATTTTATCAGAGCCGCTTCGACGCGTTTCCACGCGAAAATATCGAACCTTTCGTTTTTTCTCCGTTCATCTTCGGATTTGTTGCTCTGCGTTCAGCTTTCAACCCTTCATCTTAGCTATGGCTTTATTTTTTTTTCCTTTAACCAAAACGTGCTTTCCATGTTTGTCAGCCACACGACTTTTAATGGGGTGAGGTCTTTTCTAGCCGCTTACCAAGAAAAGACGAAGCGAAAAGATAGCGACGATATGAACCAACCAGCGCAGCGCAAACGCTGCGGCAAAAGCAGCGGCAGTAGCGACAGCAGCAACCACGTCGTGGGGTTACCTCGACGTCGTACCAAAAGACGAGGCGCGACGCTCTATGCTTTTCCTAGCCACCCTTCCCAACCCCCATCCTTCCGACTTTCGCCGGTCCCACCGATAGTCTCGCTAATTCGACTCTTCGCGAGCAAAAACTCGGCGCAGTAATGAAACCATAAAAAAATTTACGAGCGAGAAACATAGGAACGCGCGCGAGCGGATGGTATATACACGCGTGGGGGCCTTCTGCCATTCCCTCTCACGAACTCTCTCTTTTCTTCGCTGCCTCCTCTACCCTTTCCACTTTCGAAACAGCCAACGAAGCATTAAACGCATCTCTCGTACCTCTCGCGCAATCAATTTTTTTTTCTTCCCTTATCACGAATCCCTATTCCTATACGTGTCTCGTATTTCTTCGTTCCTTAACCTTTTCGCGGCGATTGATTAGCCTCGACTACGAGAACCGGGGTTCAGAGAGTACGCGGAGGGGCTGTTTAAAAGTCAATCGTAAAAACCGTACGCTTTTTTCTGTTTGTTCGTTGTTTTTATTTTAGTTCATTGTTGCGCGAGTCTACGAATCACTGAAGAAATTATATCCGTGCGTTGGGTCTCGTATATTTTTTTTTCGAATCGTAGAAAAATATAGAAAAAATCCTAAACATCCCCAAAGAAATGAAATATGTATAATAACGTAGGAAAAAAATATTTTGGAAGATATATCTCAAATTATGCAATCTGTGAAATATCTTTATTTCTTTTGGGGTATTTTGGATTTTTTCAATTTTTTCTATGATTTGATTACAAAAAAACATTCATATATTACAAAAATATTAATACTCGTTTTTTATACATAAATTATATATCCTGCGACAAAAAGTTTTGTATCGTCGACACACTTTAGTGCATAAAACATTTTCATGGGCGCATATTTATATCTTTCGCGATATTTAATCCTAAAGTATTACGCCCCTCGTGAAAAGAAACAGCGTGAACAAATCGAACGTAGAAATATGAATGTATCAGATCGTATACCCCAATCGCGTTGTTTAGTCTCGCATTGGGTTTATCTCTTATCCCGAAAGATTATATACTACGAAGTAGGAAAGAGCCCGTCGACGGGCTGGTAGTAGCAGTAACGTACGAATTTACGTTAATCCCGTCGATGGTATCGTACACACACGGGGAGTGGAGGGGAACGGCTTCGAACTTTGAGGTGAAAAGAGAGGCCGAAGAGAAAGGTGAATGGTGTTGGTCGAAGTGAAAAACTTACTTTGAGTTCGGAACGTTAGAAGGTAAGAGAGCAGGTGAGAGTAGTAGTAGTAGCAGTAAGGTACTTTTACCTCTCGTAGCTCAGTACGTCTCTCGGCTACTGAAAGAGGGTTGAGCGAGTTCTTCAGGGTTGTCGGCGAGCTCAGGTTAACCCGTCGCTCTTTTACCCTCGTCGCTCTTCCTCTTCTTCTCTCTCGCGATCCCCCCCTTCGTACTCTGAAGTTTTAATCAAATTACGTCTTACGCGCCAAAGAAGGATACACCCCGTAAACCGTTGACGCGAGGGCAACACGCTAAGGTCAGAGGCAGAGGCCAAGATGAAGAGGTAAAGTAGAGAAGAAAGAATGGCGACGGAGTGACTTACAACGCCGCTGCGAAAAACGGAGGCGAGAGAACAAATAACTACGAGAAAAAGAAAGGGGAACGCTAATTCAACGCTTAGATGGAAAAAGTCAAGCTGAGACGAGACCGTAAAGAAGTTAAGTCTTCACCGGTGTCCACGGGAATCCTTCATCTTTTCTTCTGGCTTATCTCACGCGTAGCAACCAAGTTAGAGAACGAGAGATTGTACGCCGGAGAAATGATATCCCGGACTACGACTGGCAAACTCGAGGACACGAAACGGAGTGGTTTTTTTTTAATTTCATATTTTACTTCATTGCTCTTACATTCTCGTCGATCTCGAATTCGATAACCGCTCAGAAATTCACGAATTAAATGTCGCATATTATTGCCACGTTGCTGTTATCACCACGAATTATCTGTTATCCGTCATGAGAATATTTTTAGACGCAAAATACGAGTCAAGTTTTGGAAGATACTTAACGTGTTCACACATACTATGCAAATAATCGATAATGCATGTATATTTACTGGTGAAAAAAGGGGGACTTTTGCATTCTACACGAAGAACTTTTTTTTTTAAACGAGGATGCGCGATAGGTCGAGTCGTCTGCCGGATAGTGAGAGTATAAGCGCCAACGATAGCAGAAGTAGTGTACGACAGAGGGAGCCAAAGAGGCTGTGGAGTAAGAGAGAAGAGCACAGAGTAATGGAGAAGCCGCCGAGATGGGAGAGTACCGAGGCGAGGGTGAATTTCAAGTTCTTTGCTCATTCCCTTTTTTTCCCTTACACCCCCGCCTCCCGTGTTCTTCTTTCTCTAGTGAGAAACACTGCTCGGACCCTCAAAGAGCGTACAAACGCGAGCGCGCACCGCTCTCTCGGAAAGCGAAAGAAAGAAAAAAAAAAAAAGAAAGAAAGTCTTTTGTCCTGCTGCTCATTTTTCATCCTCGAACGAGGAGTTGAGAGGGCGAAAGAAAAAACGAAGCGTAGGAAGACCGGAGAAAGCGACGCGAGTACGCCGAGTCTCTCGTACTCATCTACCTGCCGATGTATTCAGCGATATTACTACTGTAGACCTTGTTTCACCGATGTACACGCAGCAATGTGAAAGCAACACTTCGTCGAGATTTTTTTTTTTTTCACGATTGTACAAAGTTCGAGTGTATAACAGTCCGTTACTAATTTATGTCCATCACTATTTCTATCTGGGAATGTGAAGAATTTGTTAATAATCGACGTATATTAATTTCGTGAGGTCGATATTAGTCATGTTCGATAATCGATAAACGAGGAAAATTGCCGTGAAAATCGGGAATAAATATAGAAATTCGTGTTCTATGGTATTCACAAGAACTGCAACGACTATTGGATGTCACACGGCTTCCAGTAAATCTTGTCGAAATTTTCGTGATTGAACAAGTGCTGTTGCACGTTAACTGCTATTATAATTTATATCTGGCACACTTTTTTTTTTCTTTTTCACCCGAGACACGAGACAATTTATTAATATTCGACATGGAGTTAGAGAAATCGATGATATTCATGTTCGATAATCGATAGACGAACGAAATTGCCTTCGACATCCGCATAAATATAGAGGGACATTTGCATTCTATTCTAGAGAAGGACGAGGGGGGAGCTAATGGACGTCACACAGGTCGTAGTAAACGGTGAAGAGGCATTGAGAGACCCCGGGACACATAGCTGCCGGATGCATTTCCCCAGTCCCGTCTGGCTGGAACGGGAACGGATAGAATTTGACTTTCAACGAGGGAAGAGAGGAGGACGCTCCTGATGCGAGTATAGCGTCCCTCTGTTCTATCTCAACCTATCCAGAAATTCGCTTCCATCTTAGTCTTTAAAGTTTCTCCTACTCTATTTCGCGGTCCCGCGGCTTTCACTCTCTCTGTCGATACTCGCGTACGCGAATGGCTTTTCCTCCGCGCGATCTCTCGGGAGCATATTGTCTCACTCGTTGCCATTTTTCCGAAGAAACGGCTCTTCATATTTTGTTGTATATCTCATCTCCCCATATATACTGTATATATTTAACATGAGAACGGTTACGCGCTTTTCCCTTCGCGATCCTCTCGGCTTATAAACCTTCGGCTCTATGCATGCATTATAAGTACTTACGCATAACGATACGCGGCGCGCACGCTTTACGACATCTAAGATCATATTCTTTATGATGTATTTCCAAGTTAGTTTTCTATAGTGCGCATGCATTCAAAATGCAATTTTTTCATATCAATAGTAGTTTCGTTTTTTTGAACGATTATGTATATCAAAAAGTTTTAAATCGTATTGCATTTGCATTAAATCGTTTTGCTTGAGTGCCGATAGGCTGCTGTTGCATGCATATGTAATTTAAGGTTTATTCTGATAATTGTTTTTGTCAGAGTTTTATTTTTCGCTTGACTTCGGGCCAAAAGGGCTGTCAGATTCGCATTTTAAGGGGCAAAGAATTTTTTTTTAAATATTTTTAAATATTTTGTTTTTTGGATCCCATAAACGAAATATTTATATATTTTTTTTGTGTTTTTTTTTTTTTTGATAATTAAAAAAAAAACAATGTTGCGAGATTATTGAAAGTTATAGAATTCGAACTTACGGATCGTATTTTCGAAGACAGTATAGTTCCAGGTACTCACCTGCAACAGAAATATTATAGAACAGTTAATAATTGACGACATCACTAAAAAAAATGTAAACCTGACGAACAAAACAATAAAAATAAAAAACATTGAAATTTATTGATGTTGCGCTTGATTGAGAGAAAAACGAATGTAGTATTCATGTTCGAACGAGAAAAATACATCGAATTGTGAGGTTGTGAACTTTTTTTTTGCGACTGTAATATTTTCCCAACGAATGGCATGACAACATGCCATTCGTTGGGAAAATATTGAAAACAAAATGGAATAAGGTGTTGTCACTTTATTCCATTGTTTTCACGTATTTCGTCATCTTGTAAAGACACTTAAAAAAACGTTGTAAAAAAACCACCAAGAACGCTATCTCGGTGTTAAAAAAACCTAAAAATCGGTTATTTTTCACAGAATGTATTCGAACAAAGGGTTTTTTTCACGGATCACTGGGAAAAACAAAGAAAACATGGACAGTGAACAAGAAAGAAAAATTTTGCGTGTTTATTGTGACGGAGTACCACGCTTTGCATCTCGATTAGAGCGTATTACGAATCGTACGTACGTACAACAGGATATATTCGTGTATCATCGATTATTACAGTACCCTCTCATATTCGCCGGACAGTTCGGGCTGTTCGACGTTTTCCATATACCTCAACGTGTAGCATATACATGTGTACTATATGTAGAAATGCCGCTATTACTCTATTCTCGTTCCGAATATCAGTTTGCCATTGCTATACCGATCAGTTCTCGTCGGTGTAACGAGGGGTCTGGTCAATGCACCCTCACAGTCCCGGTGATCGTCGCGTGCCGCGAACCTTTCGATTGCCGAAACACACTGCCCGACGACACAATGCTCTCACGACCAGCATCAGCATCGGCACGTATTCAACCCATTCGAATCCAGTACCCTACACCCTACTCTCGTCCATACATGTTGTCCATTTCGTAGGATAATTGTTTGCGGCAAACATACACCGTACCTTTGTCTCCCCTCCTCGGTTACCAGTCGATCTCGTACTGAAGATTATATTTATCGAGTTACTCGTCTCGATTCATGCTATCATATTACATTGGCTTATGTGCGATAATAGCCCCGTAGAAATGAACTATTTGATTCGGAAAAACATACTAAAAAAATGCATTTTTTTTGTCGCAAAATATGTAATTTTTTTTCCATATATATTCTATACATCCAGCAGATATGCAATAGATGTTTAAAAACAGAAAAAACGTATCGCGTCCTATTAAAGATGTGAAAATTATTCTCAGCAGTCGACATATTGATTTTATGAATGCGCCAAAAATACGTGCGATCGAATGGCTTTTCGCGCTCGTTATCAAGAATTCAACGAACTCTCGAGTGTGAGAAAAGTTAGGGGAGTGTGACACGATTGTGGATCACTCGTATACCTTTCCGCATCGAACATACCGCCCTCGACTGCAAACGCGATCGTTGCATATGGCGTCATATAGTACCTGGCAGAGAGGAGCGGCGTTCCACCCTTCGGCCCCACGCTCGTGAGCACCTAGCTCTGCATTTTCAATTTATGGGTTGATACTTCGCTAAATTTATGGGAGCTTCCATTCTCGAAGCGAGAGATACTTTACCCCCCTCCCCGGTTGGAACGTTGCCCCTTCAACTCTCGCCATCGCTACATAGCGTTGCTAAAATGTGAATGGAGGGAGCGCGATACCGTAAAGCTGTAAAGCGCGCGCACATATTTATATATACACATGCGCACACACACGTTTCAAATTGCATAGCTCTTCGCCGCCCATACAAGTGTAAAAGTTTCAATTAACCATCGGCTTTTGCCTTCCTTCTCTCCCATTGATTAATGCAGCTAAAAACAACGCGAGAGGAACAACGTGACGTAAACGATAACGGCGACGACTTCTAATCAATTAAGAGTTACAATGTTATTATTAATTGCCGACCAATTTTACACGAGATCGGAAACTATGCACGAGTTAATTCGACGCAACGGTATTTTATCGAGGAACAGTAGATTTTTCTTTTTTTTTTTTTTGTTCGTATGTCGAGCGTACGGCGGCAGTGGTACGTCGTATCAATCGCTTTTTCGATTACTTTTCCATGGCAATATGTCGATGGAGAGAATACGATGTGAACGATTGGAATAGCGAAAATTGATTGATACTCCAGTTTTTATTTGTTTCGTCTATCCGCGTTCTCGTATATACGTACCCGTTATTCGTCGAAAAGGGAAGGCGAAAATAAAAACAAAACGATAATAACCGAACGACCGAGTGGCATTTACTTACGAATCGACGTGTATGAAAAGTTACGAGAGTCACCGGAAGTTTATTGAGTCGCTACTGAGAATAGATTTTTTTTCTCTCGTTTAATCCGAGCTTTTTTTTTTCATCCGTTAGGCGTGCACGAGTCAGGCAAGTCAGGCGCGAGAAACGACGTGCTCGATTGCGTCGTTCGCAGCACAGCGGACACACAGCGACACCGCATCGGGTATAACCCACCAACGCATTCAGACTATCACTCCTACCACTACCGGAACCAAGCGTAGCATCAGAAACGGAAATTTTGCACCAATGCCCGTTTATTTTGCCACCGGCGAGGGCTTTTATTTTTTTGTTATTCTCACAGTCGAGCTATGCAACGTGCTTTTTTTTACAACTCCAAAGCTCATACAGCGACGCGGCACATACAGGTAAAGACCCATTGAAAGAGCATGCAGTACCCCGGGAGGATATTTCCAGCGTGACTTTTTCACTGCCGCCTAAGCTACCGGCGTAGTACCGTGTCACAGACGATACCGCGTTTATAAACTATACCGTTCAACGCACACCGAGAATGTGGCGAGTTTTTCCGGACGTGAAACGATATCTCGATGATCCGTTTCGAAATTTGTTGGATAACATCGGACATAGAAAAAAATCGGTAAACGGGAATATTAGAACGAACAGATTGCATCCGATGATCGATAATTTATGCTCGAGAGTCATTTTTGTCTAAATGTATTAGTTTAATTTAATTTCTTTTTACTGTTATTTATAGACAATTAAAATAGGATTCAAAGATAGCAATTTCGAAAGATGTTTTAATCGGAAACAAAATAAATACTACTGTTACTACAAACTCAATGCTCGGAGCAGTTTTGGATGAAACAGCGCTAAGTGGCAAGAAATTTCCCGAATATATCTGGAAGTGACAAATGCTGAGATTCCGTTGCAGTTACAGCAATTATCATTTCCTCCGTCGGAAATCGCTAAGTCGATACGATCAAACTCGCTTCAGAGATCACGTCATAAGTGTGTGAAACATTCGTCGGATTTCTAATTGTGATTCGCGTTAATATGATATATTCCGTTCTCGTGCGCTAAGATATTAAATCGGTTTCATCGTCGATTTCGTGTCTATATCTTCAAAGACAGAAGAAAAGGCTGTAATTAATGTCACTCAATTCGTTATCCTAATTCGATGAGGAGTCGACGTCAGGTTTAAACTATGACGTAATTCTCATGGTATATAATGATAATAATTTCTCGAATAATCCATTTTGCTTTACAGCGTCGTTGCGCTGGAAAAAAATTACGATGCGAAAGAACGAAGTTTATTAAAAAAAAAACTTGGGCGCTGCTTTTTGAAGCGTTTTATGTAATTCCATTGTCAACAAGCTCGCCTCACGTCACGTGACTTCACGAAGAAAAACTCATAAGTCCGCGATACGGTGTTATAGCGTGTGGTACATTGGAGAATGCAGTATATATATTCGTGTGTCTATACGCTCGAGCGCGTCCAATTTCGAGAACCGGAAGTGCGAGGGCTGTGTGCATAAAAGTCTCGGAACCATGCTGTTATTTCTTTTTTTTCTTCTACTTTTTTTTTTCTCTACCACCAATGTCGGTAGTGCCAGACGGAGAGATGTCGAATAGTGAGAAAGAAAATGAGGGAAAAGATCTGAGACGGTGTCTGGAGTGCCTCGGAAATTCGAGACTCTTCCACTGGCGGGGCGCGTCTCTCGGTGCGAGGAGTCTATAAGATTTTTTCTCGAGGACCTTCCACGAGATTCGAGCTTTTCCTACTTGCTTCCGCGTCCTCTACTTGATCCTGCGGTCGAAACTAGCCGGGTATGTAACCCCCATCCTCCGCTACACGAAGACGCTGACTCGACGCCAAACCCGAGATTCGACGCGCTTTCACCCTTTACCTCTCTCACCTCCTCGACTTAGGGATTTCCCCATTGGCGCCCTGCTTCGACCTCTACGTATGTATATGTATCTCGATCTTCTTACCTTCGATCCCGGAAGCTCACTTCTATTCCAAGCCACTTGGATATACGTGTGGAATAAGGAGGAGAAAACTGTCGTAAAGAGAGGATGGAGAAAAGCTCATATCGCGGGTGTTTCGCACGCTGAATCTTCCACGGATTTTTTTTTTTTTTTTTTTCTTCACTTTCGCTACTTTGTTTTTTTTTTCACGATGCACCGGACGCGTTTTTCTCGGCTTATATAGTGTAAGGGTATCTTACGAGTCTACACACTATCGCAATATGACTGAGTACTGACACAGCTTGACTTCTCCGTCGTCCAAAAGTTACCGTGATGTTGACCTTAAAATGAGTGATGGATCGTCCTATCGCTTATTTAGAAAATGTCTATTTCATTTCCTATTCGGCATTATTACAATGCTGGATTGAATAATTGACTGAATAATCATTTTTGGATTCCGCCGGTCAAGGAATTAATCAACATGGCAAATAATTGTTTTGGATTATTAATTATGATTAGAACAAATAACTTAAGGTGCGTGCCGTTGGTGTGCATGTATACTTAATCTTAAAACTGTCGTGCGATGTTACGTCAATTATAAAAAATTACGCAAAAAACGTATTGTACTTCAAATAATAATGAAAATGCATAATTGCATCATTCGCGGACAGAAAAAAAATGGTTACCTTCACCAATTGGGAACGTTAAATTCGATTCAACGGATTAATTGGTTGTGTTGACCATATAATAATAATAATAATAATAATAATGGACTAACTATCGATTAATATAGACCAATCAATTAATTGGTTGGAAGATATTTAACCTTCCCAGTTGGTGAAGTTAATGATTTTTTTCTCTCCGTGTTGAAGTCACGAAGTCCGGATAAATAATCTCTATCATCATTGTAAACTCTACTACGGACCCGAGCGTTCGAGATTCGTTTTTTCTTGCGGTACTTTAATTGAAAGTTCGAACTCGACTATTGAAAGCGGCTACCGCGCTGCCCAGACACTGTTGCTGCAGCGTCTCATCCACCCCCGCTATGCCCGCTGCGAGCCCCGCGGATCTACAGTATTTCACGATTCTCGTAGCTACGTAGTTCGCAGATAATATCGAGGAGGAGGCGGCCTGTCGAGCCATCGAAAGTTTATCGTAGCCGTAAACTCAAGAGGCGAAAAGCCTGGGGGAACGAGAGTATAGAGAACGAAAAGTATAGAAAGACGAGCCCTTTTGGCCTCTCATAACTAACTCCTGCTTGCGAGAAGCTATGTCTTCCTCCACTTTCCTCCCGACACTTCATTCTTACTTCGTTCACTTCGATGAGATGTTTTATTTCTTCAAGGCGGTATAACCAAGCTGTGCTCGCGAAACGTTGTAAATAATAAGATTCGACGAGAATTTCATTTCGAACGGTTGAGATAACGGCGACAGACAAAAAGACCCTTTTCGATACTTCGGAGTATCCAATCGAAGATCATCAATTGCTCAACCATCCATCGACCATTTCTCCACTATCGACGTTACTATCTGTTATTGGGAAACTTTACTGTATTCAAAATGCTAAAATTACAACAGACTGATGTAATAGTTCAGACATTCTTTCTTTCTTTCAGTGAAATAAGTTTATATGATGGCTTCATCGAGATAGAACTCCAATAAGATTTCTTCCGATCCACGAGAAAAACTCGGAGCATTAAATCATGAGAAAGCGTTACGCGCAACGCCGTCGTATTCGTATATATATCCCAATTCTAGGAAACGAATCTTCGAGACGACGGATTGTTGCGTGATTCTTGGCTTTTCCGAGGTTAGAATCTCGTCGCCCCGGTGCGTGTGTACTATACGAGCGACGAATCCCCTCGAACTTTGACAATCTCTGCCGGTATATCGTCCGACAGTTCAAAGGAGTTGAGGGCAAAAGGCATAACTATCGGTGGGGGATCGAAAAAAAAAAACTGAACCTTGGGCTTCCGTTGGGACGATCTTCAATTCCAGTTATTAGGTCCTAAAGTCCACCTCGCTTGGCCGTAAACGCCTCGACCAACGAAATGGACAGAGGCGAAGCTGGGAAATAGTCTCGGACGCCCGACGTTCTTACGATCGGAACGAAGGTATGAGTAATAACATACGTATTTCTCTTGAAGTATAAAAAAAAGGCGACAAAAAAAAATGGAGGTAAAAATGTCAACCACACGTAAAGTTGTCGAAAGATACGAAAGAGAAGCGAAGGACTAACTGAAACTGAATAAAACGTGGAAATCGATTATATTCGATGACTCTTAATTTTTTAAAATTTTTTCGCTATACTGAAATTTATTGATGATATAATTAATTTGCGCATTGGAGCGATGAAATTATGTCCGCAAGCATAGCAAGGTTTTTAGCTCGATTACGGAAAATTTGGTATAGTTTGACTCACTTTAGTATATACGTATACGAGGGAATACACAGATCGATGAGATCGCATATAATAACAAGCGCTTTTCATACTCGCCGGGTTGTTTAAGCGATATAATTAATATGCACTTATTCGCTTCGCTCGACTGGACCCTCCGGAAATCGAATCATTTTCGTGTGATCTCTCTAATGGAGGCCCTCGAGCCAAAAAAAAAAAAAATGCTAAAACGACAACGTTTATAGAGGAAACTTCGAACAAAAGTAAAGGACTAAGTAAATAAACAATAAATTATTGTGAAAACTGAAAGTTTTGGATTAATCTGAAAATGTATCGCAGCATATATACAACTCTCTTTATAACTTCGGGCCGGCGTCGCCGACTAAAACAATATCAATTTTGCAAATTTTCTCTGAAATCGCATTTTCTCAGCTTTGTCTCGCAGTCATCCAGTGCCAGAGTGCACGCGAGCGCGGAGCTCGTACACGAGCACAACACCGGAAACATTCCCGCCAAGTTTCCGTCCGGGAATCTTCCGCGGGCAAACGAGATTAAGTAGTATAGTTCAGCGTTGGGTAAGCCAGTGTCGAGAAACAGCTCGACGCTACCTCGGTTGCGCTTCTGCCGCTTGCTGTACGAGGGGTGGAGGGTAGGGAGTCTCGGTGGGTACGTTTTCTCACGGACTTTTCGTTCTTCTCTCTTTATTTTTATCTGCAGTTTTCCGAAAGTCCGGAGATACCGCGAGTATCTATAAACAGCCAACGGGGAAGATGCGCCCAAGTATCGCGGAGAGAATCTTCGTCGAGGTTTTTGCACCGATGAGTCTCCATTTGAAAACTTCGTTATTACTGTTATCCCCGAGACGGTTTCTTTGCTTTTGCCACCCCCTTCACCCCTCTCCTCGCAATCTATATCATTCCTTTTAATAACGTTTGTTTCATCATCAGTTATTAATGCAGTCGTTTCTATCCAAAATACAACAACGGATTTACTCGCGGCAATTTCGATAAAATATTTTTTCACAATCTTTATCGTGCAAAGACAGTTTGAGATATGAAAATGCAAATAAGAGTATAGCGTGGGACTAGAGAAAATTCTCGAACGGTTGAAAACACACGAAAAGTTATTTCGGTTGTACGCTCACGCGTTCTACTCGGTAGGTGCAGGATCAATATTTGTAGTTTCGGTGCAATTTCCTGAACCGCGACGCCTCCGCGGAGAGACGTAAACGTTCTATCCTTTGCCTTGCGTTTCGTTGAATTTCTCTCGACCCCTCTCGCAATTTTCTTCGCACGTATGTACCATTGAAGATTCCCTTTGTCCTTTCTTTCTGCTTTTGCAGAAGACGGTATGGCTTGTCGCTGAAATATACGGATAAATTCTCGCCTATCACGTATCCAGGTGGGTCTCGCTGTTTCTCGATTATGACTTGTATATTTATTTTTTCGGAAACAAATTCTACGGAGATTCCAAATGATTTTGGCCGTTGATTTAAAACTCGAAAAAATATAAACTTTTCGATAATTTTTTATTTATTTTTTTTGCATTTCCGTAATTTCTTTCGATAAAACGAATTTATCACGAGAAAAAAGTAAATCCGAGTAAGGATACCGTAGGCACTTCTTTTCGCAGCCACTTTCTTCGGCATTATTTTCTTTATCAGTTTTCAGCGTAAGAAGAACGCCTCGGCGTATTTACATATCGCGAGGACACGCGTAGCCCATTTCTTCGCGTAGAGCTTTTCCACTGTACACGCTTCCTCATAGTCACCCAGCCCCCAGCCCCTTCATCTCTCCCTCGCGCTTTCTCTATCTTGTGCCTCTTTGCAAAGCGTTCGGATAGAGTCTGAGCAGAATTCGGCTCACGTAGCAAGTGCCTCGGCGTATACGCTGTGCGAAAATTTCCAACATCCTTTAATACACACTATGCACACACTATATTCGTCGACGTCGTCGTGCTTATCGTTCCCCGGGTGGAACGGTGAAAAAAGAAAAATGTGCTCGTGCTCTCGGGCCCGCGGAAGAAATGAAGTCACCGTACCGCCCTTTTTCTTTTTTCTTTCAAGGGTGCGAAACAAGTTTTGGGGTTGGGGAATCGTGTTTGAGAGAAGAAATACGAACGAGGCTCATAGAGACGCCTGTTATTCGAGGGTTAACGACGTACCGGATATAATCGTTGGGGGTTTGAGATATATATTCATTTAAGCCGGAGCACCGCTTTCGTTCGATCATCGTTAAAATAGCGAGATGAGGTAGAGATAACGAGAGGCAGAGAATCGGCAGATGGGTCGACGGAAAAATAAAGAAATAAAAATAGGCGATAAAAATAACGTTAATATATATATATATATATATATATACATGTAGTCGGGGATGAAAATCCATCGACGCTGTGTAGGTTTTTCACGTACGCACAGGAGCGAAGACATAAACGAAAAAAAATGAAAATAAAAAAAAAAGGATGTTAAGCTTGAAACTGTGAAAGTGAGACGACAGGAACAGACTCATAATGGCAGCACTGCTCCGTGGAATATTAATATTCAGTTTGGGTCAGGAAATGAACGGGAGGGATTTCATTTGCGTTGGTATACGCGGTACGCCGTCCGAGCTACGGCTATCCGGGTAAAGGCCCTTCTTCACTCTTCTCCTCATTCTATCTCCGTCCCGTAGCTCTCTCATCGGTCGTTGCCGCGATTTACGGAATCTATCTCGCTTCCCTTCCATACCCTATCCCCGCCGTCCCTCCCCTCCTTTTCTCATGCCAAACATTTCTCATCAACTTTCCCCATTCTGCGACGCGCAACCAGCGCTGTTTTTTCCGTTGAATCCTATCGGGACAAACTATTTTTAACAAGGTTTTCAAATATAGAAAGCAAATCCATTTGACGAGAAATAAAACAATAACGAACAATTTGTGAAAGAGGTACAAGTAAAATTCGGGAGTGAAGATGAAAAAAAAAAAAAAAAAAAACAAATCCATCTACAATAGAAGTTTGACGGAAGCGACGAGGTTTGTTCAACTACACGTTGTTTTTTTTTCAATCGGCGCCAATCGGGCGTAAAGTGAATAGAGTGTGCGTGCGATAGGGAAAAAAAAAAAAAAAAAAAAAACAAGAATAGCTCTCGTATTGATAATACGGTTTGTCCACAAATATGCGTGTATATACGAGAGGAAATTCCGATGAATCTGAATGAAACAGATTTTACCTGATTACGAGAGGCGGAGGCGGATGGCAGAGGGATTTAACCGGGCGAACGCAAACGGTTATCAATTTTGCATGGCGTGGGGTCGCGAGCCGTTTAATATGAACATAGCCGTGGCTGACACCGAATATTTTCGAATTTCGCCACGGAACGCGAGGAAACGCCAAAGCGTTACGCGCGCGAGCGTTTGGAAATTGGCGATGTTTTTCGCCACCCGTTATCCAGCTTATCTGGACGTGGCAGGCTACGCTTCGATGAATTTTTGGTGGTAAAAAGAAGAAAAAATCATCCAATAGCGGATGTAATACTTGTGGAGTAAAATTCACGGGAGCGTAGGTTTTCCACTGATATACACGATATGTTGAGTGATTCGATCTGTGTAGCTGAGTTCGGTCACTCGAATCTTTTAGTTTACTCTGTGTGGTTAAATAAATACGTAAAAAAAAACGATTTTTAATTTGATTCATTCGAAAAAAAAATCGTAGAAGAGAGTGCAACGATTTCTTTTCGGCGGATAAAATAAAAAAATGTTGCAATC
Organism: Cryptus armator; assembly: GCA_963971235.1. NCBI lineage: Eukaryota > Metazoa > Arthropoda > Insecta > Hymenoptera > Ichneumonidae > Cryptus > Cryptus armator. The sequence goes on from OZ020241.1 coordinate 9,324,326, forward strand.
TCTACATGAAAGCTGATCCACATGGGATAGCGATATTTCGAATAGTCAAAGCGAAATCAAAGGAACTATTTGCACGACGCGGTAGCAGCAGCCGGAACGGAATTTATACGACGATAAGATAAAAAAAAAAGGTTTTGAAAAAAACTACATTTCCGAGTAGCGTAATACGAGTAAAAGAGACTCGTCAAAGGTGAGTTCAAAAGGTGAAATCGCTGAAAATGCATATAACCACTTCCGGAAGTTTGTAACGTGACGAAACGGAAGTCAGCCGTCGGCCTGGCGTCCGAGCGATTCAGCGGATCCACGCCCCGGGCGGGCTTTACACGATGGTATGTTGGGTTTACATTTACCCATCCCGCTTTTCTCTCGTAGTCCGCATTTACGTGTGCATGGTGCACGCCAGCCTGCTCGGTTCGCTATAAGTAGATACGGTAGTCACTGGCCAGACACCCGATCGCGGGCATTGTGCGAGTAATGGCCGCAAACTTGTTGAACCCCCGAGAGCAACGAGGAACGGCTATTCACACTCACGAATGTTCGCGTGCGCGCGAGCGCCCGTGCGAGCTTTGCCTTCGTACGAAGGCGAATAGTCGTCGGTTCGGTGGACCAGCGAACGGAGTTGCGGAGGAACGAGGGCAGTCTCCCCGGCTATACTAGTCCAGAGCTTCGGCATTATTCTCCCTTGACGGAACGTAGCGATATAACGTCGAGAGTAGAGAGAACGTTGCACAATGGACGAACGACGAGAGGCGCACCTGCTAGTGCGATAAATCCTTCGGCAACGTTAACGAATTTCTCCGATACTAGGTAGCTTCCTCGTTCTCCAACGAGCGAAGTACCACGATGGTCTGGCAACCATTCATATCTGACCACCGGCAAACATTCATGACAACAAACGACTATGACATTTCCGACGTTAATACAATGAATTCATGCGGAAAGAAAAAAAAAACTCATAATGCCTCGAGATATAATGTCGAGTCGGCGAATAATTGACGTGATGCATTTTTCATTATGACTTTTTTTTTTCATGATAATATTCAGTTTTTTTCAATGGAGCCACGCGAGAATTTCTATGGCTTCATTTGTTCCATTTGGGGATGATATCGACTCATTTTTTTTTGTTTTTATATTAAACAATTGCCAACGCACGGGTGGTATCGGTGGCTCGCCGAGTTTTTCAGAGTTTCTCACAAACGTCAGTTAGACTATGATCGACATTGTATTAATGAGCAGACAATACGTGTCTGCTATGACTCACGCCTGTCGGGCAATGTTTCCCATGGTTCGCGCGTATAAATGAAAGAACGAGATTTTTCGAGGGGAGGACGATATTCGTAGGAATTCAAAGGAGAGAATAACAAATATTTCTAGAACTCGATTTTTTTTCATTGAGAAAATAATGTTAACTCGGTTTTTTTTTATTTGTGTTAAAAAATTGACGAGTAACGGATATTAGTTCCTTGCAGCCTTTTTGGAGCATTTCGCTCGCATCGGTACGAACGTAATCCGGGGGCCGGCGTCGAGGCGTGTTTCCCGCGGTGGCTCATTCCCCTCGAATGTTTTCACAGTCGCGAAATAATGAAAAAACGAAAGATTTTCTTTTTGCAAAGTAAGAGCAACGTGAAAGGTGGAAACTGAGGAGAGGGGAGATACGGAAAAATTCGTTGAAAGTAGAATCAAAGACGGCGGGGTTTGTATCTTGAAGAGGGAGGACGTTTCGACTTCGTTCGACAAGGTGTCCGACTGCAATAGCGCGGTATTCCCTCTCTCTCCCTTGATTGAAATCCGTGTTTACCCGATCACACTCTGCCGAGTCGAAATCGTGTACACACAACGCCCCGCAGTAGCGAACTGGAAGAGAAAGCGAGGGATATGGTTTCGTTGTTTTCGTCGTTCGCTATGTCGAAACGTGACGGCAGCTTTGCCGTGAAGCTTTTCACCGGGAGAAATCCTTCCGAATGCGCGGGCGGGGAGACGAAGATCTCAGTGAAAATTCCGAGAGGTGTACAGTGGAATACCGGGGGAATAGAAAAGAATGAAAGAAAAGAACGACAGAGGAGAGTTCGTAAGCTTGCGCCAGAGCCTGAGGGCAGTCTTCCGGTTGTAGCGGAAGAACTACCCCGTGAGATTCGCAAAGACGACCCAAGACGACGACGACGACGAGCGCGGACCAGAAAGAATACGAGGAAAAACCCGAGTCGAACTTCTCGAGAATCGTGAAACCAGATCTCTCTATCTCTGTCCGAGTTGAATATCACCAACGCGAAAGTACATCGCTATCTTTGAAATCGTCAAGGCCCCTCACCATTTCGGATCTTCTCGAATTGAACGACAAGAATATCGTCGAGAGTTGAAAAAGATGGAAGCAATTTCTGCCATGGCAAACGTAATCGAGCGTGAGAATTCGAGGTGTGCGGACAAATTAAAAAAAAAAGGAAGCAAAGAACAAGAAGAAATAGTATTCGGTTCAACACATTTTCCGTAGTACATTTGAAATTGAATTCTATCCTCGAATTAATTGAAGGAAAACGTGGCTGTTGCCTTCGCACTGATTCCTAATTGTAAAAACGTTAATTAATGCAGTCGAGGAGATATCCCGCTTATTCTTAATTGTAATATATTTGATCAGTTTTTAATCGATGCCAAAGCACTCGAAGTAATCCTCTCGATTTCGTTCAACGCCGTCGTATAATGGCAAAATCGTCGAAGGGGGGCGTCGGAATTGGGGTACGAGAAGATCGACAGTTAAAATGAGAAAGAGCGAGATAAAACGTACGGATAGACAGAGTGCTCGAGAGATTGAGGATTCGTGCCGAATCCAATTTCAATTATCTTCGATTATCTCTACCGTTTCAGTCTCGCCAGTTGGCGTGTAAGCGAGCGAAGCTCAGGGCTCGAATGAAAGAAAGAGTGAAAGAGGGCTCCAGACATATCCGAGGGTAGAAGGGAGGGAGGGGGGGGGGGCAGAGGATGATACTGCTGGTGCTACTGCTGCGTTCCACGCGAGCGCGACACTTCAACACTTTTCAATTAATTCCGTTCGAGGGATCGTCGACGCGCGTCGAGCGTGGAGAGAAAGCTCGATATCTCCTCGTGGATGCTTTGACGAAACAAACCCGCGAGCCTCACTCAGTCATCCTATGGAGCTTACAGCGGTGAAGTATACAATTTCAAAGCTTTTAGCTTCGATCGCACTCCACCGCCGATGTTTCTTTTTTTTTCCATCGGCGTAACGGTAATCACTGAACAAACAACCGTGCGCGACAATACATGCAAACAAACTTTCGAAGAGTAACGCCCCGGTATACGATGTATCTGTCTTTTTTATCTCTCTTTCATAACTCGTGCGAAATATAAAGTGGAAACTGATTAAGTATAATCAATCAAATCAGCGGCAATGTTTCAACGATGATTATGAAAATAATTAAATTTGATATGTGTCGTTAACAGAACAGCCTTTAAAATACATCGGGATTTTATCGCATTTTTACGAATAATGAAAAGCTTTAACTATTCGTGCGCTACTTCCGCAGCTAAGCGCAGCTAAGTACAACTATGTACTTAGCTGCGCTACACTTAATTAATTTACCACCGGGCGACTGATTAGATAAACTTGTACAAACATGTACGAGGCAATTACTTCACTATACTTTATCAAGCAGTGAAAGTAAAGGCGCACTATTCTCGGTACGAGATCGACTGAGAGAAAATTGCATTCGTTCGTATATCGTTCGTACCTATGTACTCACGAGTGTACCTTTACCCCCCCCCCCCCCTTCGCCCTACCCCTCGGTAGTATGTAGTAGAGAAGAAATACGCTCGGTGTAAAAAAAAAGTAAGCGTCCGTAAAGAGTGATCGCACGAGAGATGACGCGGAGGGCATGGCTTCTCGTGTACCCGGGAGCCCTGAGGGCTTCTACTTTATTATACCGCTCCTTACTTCTATATCGCATATACTTTGCCCACCTTCTCCCATTTCTATAGCTTCAATGCATCGAATTACCGCTGCCTGTAGTCTAAATTATTGGTAAAACTCTCAGGAAAAAAAAAAAAAATCGTGCCAATTACATTGGGATATTGCTTCCTCTATTTCTTTTCACACAGATTTTTTTAAATCATAAACATTTCGAAAAAAAAAAACGGCAATTGAAATAGTATCCTAAACCTTGTTCAATTAAAAAAAAATACGTTTGTACAAAATTTTAGCCCGATATTTAAAAAAAAATGGCAGTTAGAGCGCTACCACCATTTTTTCAAAAAATTAAAAATGGCGTAAAAACTGAACGACTGCATAGATTTTTCTAAAAATTTGATCAAAGAAGGAGACTTGACCCCTAAACACGTGGTGTAAATTTCAGCTTGGTATCTCAAGCCGTTCTCAAATTATAAGCGCGAATGATGCGCATACACACATATACAGACGGACATTTTTTTCTAAATGTCATTTTCCGACGTTTTGGAACATTCTGAACACGTTTACATGAAAATCTACAAAAAATAAATGTTCATGAAAACAAAGCTTCTTGCGGAAGCAAAAACAACGAGAAAAATCTTCTTTGGATAGTACAGGAACGAAAGAAATAACAGGAGAAAAAAGAGAGCAGCGAGAGAATCGTGCGGCGCGATGTTACGATAGCGTGTATCGTCAATAGTGTAGCTTCGTAACTGCACCTGCCTCGAAGGCAGTGTACACATTCGTTTCGTCGGTGCGCTCGCACGTAGGTAAGTGCGAAGCACGAAGTGCAGAACCGGGGAGCAATCTGAACGGCCAAGAAATTTTTTCCCGAAGGTGGCCCGCTTGGCGAACGTCCGCTTCTAAAATAGTTTCAATTTACTAAACAGCCTTTCATAGAGTTACCCCAGGCTGTGTGTTAGCCGCGTCGCGTGGTAAGCACGAGACTTCAAGTTCCTTTTTATTTTCTTATTTTTTTTTACCCGACGATGCTATGGGGTCACAAAGGAATGTGAAGCGAACATTTGTGTGGGTAAAAGAATGTGAATAGAATGAAGTAGAAAAAGCCAACGTGGGAGAGGAAGGAAGTGTAAGCCGGGGGCTTCGTTACGTATAGAGAGAAAGAAGGGAGAACCTTGGCGGGGAAGGGGGTTGGTAAGTGAGTCGTGGACGGGTAAAAACGACGGTGAGGACGTTAGTCACGCGGGTTAGTAAAAGCTTATTCTAGAAGAAGGGCAGAGAGGGTGGGGGGAAAGGGAGGTCTTATTGTTTTAACTACTTTTATGGGGCTTTGTCGGTTGTCTCGGTAAAAGGAAATGGAAGGATCCGAGGAGGTAAGGGTTCACGCAACGATAAGAGAGAGAATAAAAAAGGAACGATGAGAGAGAAGAAAGAGAACGCTGTGGCGGATCGCGGCGGTGTCCCAGGGATAGGATAAAAGGCGAAAGGCGAATTGGCCCGCGCGTACCCAACACCCGAGCGGAACTTTCACGACGTCTTTTCTCGAATCACTTTTCTCGAGCTTTTTCTCCTTTTCTCTGTACTCTGTCAATCTTTGATCTGGAGAATGCAAAAAAAAAATAACACCGCGACCTCGTTATGTCGAGAGGAGTATCTTCGGCAGTTAATTAACGTTCCGAATCGTATTCGTATCTCTGAAATTAACAGGGAGATGGGCCTTTGTGTTTTTTTTTATTTTTTTTTTTAATCGTAACCGGCGTTACACGTTCGGGAATCGAATGAAATCGCTGTTAATATTACATTACGCTTGCACAATGAATATTGTTAAATTTGGTCAAAAGAATTATCAGTGTACGGTTGAGAGGGTTAGAGATAGCGAGGGGAATCTCGTACCCGCTGGCTGAAAAGGAAGCTTTGCGAGGGAAAATTAAATCGTTGAAAATGAAGCCGGGCAGAGCAGTACCGGCGGCAGCGCCATTGAACAGCAGCAACGTTAATCGAGATTCGCACGCGCGAAAGATAGTGGTGAGTTGATTGCGTTCGGTGAATCTCACAGCGAGGAAACGGAAAACGGTGGTAATATTACCGGGGACTGCGATATACACTAAAGGCGAGAGAAGAGCATCGGAAAAGTCACCCTCGTACAGCATTGTTACCGTTTCAAGAGAGCCAAGAGAAGGGCTGGAATGACGATTGAGATGAGCTTCGTTTGTGAATATTCTGCAACAGCTTCGCCCTCGAAAGGCAAAAGGGTTCTGCGCGAGATCGCGCGCTTACGAAATGAGAAGAGGACTACAAGTACCTTTGGGACATTTCTGGTGAAAGCCTAACGAGTCACTTGTTCCCGGTCAAGATGACGCATATATCCTCGAAAGTGTTTAATTTCACGACATTAATTCAACCGCGCGATTTTAGGAACGATTCATCTCCAATAGCATTAACAGAAGAACTTTTTTCCGCTTGGGATTCCGCACAGAAAGGCTAACCCGCTGCATATCGTGTCTGGCGGGTCAGTTCATGCTGAAAGTTAAATAAAAATAGAAAAAAACTCGCTTCTCTCGCCGAGTCAAAAGTTGTTAATCTGTGCAAAATTGTTAAATCCGAAAAAGTTGATAATCTGTATAAAATAATTTTACAGTGTGGAAAAAATCTCCGATGCGATTCTATGATCCTATTCTGTACAATTATTTAATTCTGCCTGCGGATTAAGAATTTTCAGGTCGGAGATCGTTTTTCATAAATGTAAGTTTAGTTTTTTTTTTTTTTCTATTTTATTATATTTTGGATATTAACCTCTTCGCGGGATTAATTTTCATTTAATTATGAGTTTATTAAAATACATTGCGCTCTACTGTGGTAAAAGGTCGATCGAAAAAGCCGCAAACCCTAATTAATAATTGCGCGAAATCATGTGACTTATAATTTAATCTCCAGTTACATACTTAGCGAGAATTGTCGAAGACGTGGAAAAAAAATAAGGCAGCCAATAAAACCTGGAAGAATCCAAAGTACGAAATTATCGACGGGCGTGAAGATTGATTTAAAAAAATCACTCCTGGAGTATCCAGGTGAATTATGCATCGATGCATATTCATTTAAAACCACTCAATCACGTCTTCAAACATCATCGTGCCCGATGGAGTTCGGAGACTTTTTAACAAAGAAACATAACTCGCCTAACCAATCATCTTGCTCCTCGACTATTCATGATTTCGCGCACAGTCGTCTATCCGCCGTCGAGTCTTTCTTCCTCATTCTTCACGGAGAAGAGCGAGAGACAAATGGAGAGAACAATAAAAAAAAAAAAATGGGCGAAGCAACATTTGCGGTACTCGCCCAGTGTGCCCGTCAGAGAATCTCCACCGTGAAGGTTTCTCCGTTGGAAACTCTCGCGAATTAATCTCCGCAGGAGTTAATACCGGTGGGAGCTCTCGGGCATAGGTGCTTCGTACTTCTCGCTCGCGGTAAAACAAACTTTCGAAGCTTGCTTGGGGAGTGAGAGGGAGAGGTAGAGAGCGGTCGCGGAGGCGACGCCGAGTCGAGGCATAACCCCGGCAAGCAGGCCAAGCCGAGACCAAAACTTCGTGAAACGTTTCGCGGATTAGCGAGACTGCTTGGCGAAACGAGAAGACGAGAGGCAGTGTACCCGGGGGTTGATAAGGGGGGGGGGGGGGGGGAGAAAGGGGTTGCGTGGGGCATTGCATATAGTTCCGTGGAGTGGCGCGAGCCACGAGTGTATGAAGAGGTCAGTGCCAGAGGTGACCGACCCCTGGAGGAAGTTGCTTCCTCGCGAACGCCCCGAGGCACTGGGCTAAGGAAGCAACCGGCGAGAAAGATGAAAAGAGCTTCGCTCTCCTTTCGCGAAGAAATACCATAGAAGAAAGAGTTGGCTCCATTAGAATGAAAGATCGCTTCTCTTCGCGCCGTGAATGCACCCCTCAAGGACTCACTTTTCTCTCCCACTCTATCTGGTAAATTTTACTTAACGAGAAATCTTGCGGCGAATGAATTATCTCTTCGTTTTATGCGTCAAGTTGAGGATAGTTTTACATACGAAAACGTTTCAGCTACGAAAAATACGAGCGACGAGAAGCCACTAAAATTCGTTTATCAACGTTTCGACGTAAAACAACGATTCTCCGGATTCGGAAAATTTTTCATTTGACCTTAATAAATCGTAGAGAAGCTCGCCGTTATAGAAATAACGAACGATAAAAATAAAATGTGTATAAACTTAATAACAAAGTGCATTATGGCGAACTGCGTATGACTCTGTTCCACTCTCCATGAATTATCCCGACAAGCGAGTGAGGCGTGCGCATACTGTGTATATCTGTCGAGCGCAGTAGACGCAGAAAGAGGGACAAAACTTTTCGGCCTGGCGGCATACAGAAATAAATGATTACCCCGCTGCCGTCGTATAGCCCGGCCCTCCCCGCTCGACTGTGTTCGCTTTCGCACAGTTTGTATACGTAACCCAACGTATATACGCTTGCCTACCTAACCGATAAATTTTCTTCTCTTAACTATCAAAGTTTGTTCGCGCAAAGAAAATGCAACACCTGTTCGCTACGTGGTCCTAGCCTCTGGCTTCGAAAACCCCCCTCCCCCTCCCCCTCATCTCCGCATCTCATGCCAGCATTAAGACGTTACTTTAAAATGCCATGCATAGAGAAGCCAATCTTTATAGTATAGTATATACTCGAGTGTGGCGTATGGAATGGGGAAATGGCAAGACGGTTCGCCTCACTTCTTCCGTCCCAACCTTCTTTTTAGCTCGACGCTCTGTCTTTTCGCGAGCGAACAACGTTTGCACGTATCTCTAGCCCACGTCTCCCGGACGTACGTATAACAAAGACCCCCAGCGAGTTTGCAGCATCTCACGTGCGACCCACCCCTCACCTCACCCCTCCCTCATCCGCCCGATATTGCTCTGGTTCTCTGGAACACGACGGAAAGACGCTTTCATACGTGGATGTGCGCGAAAGAGAGGTAATCCGGAAGCTCGTCGAGCACCTCGTCGCCTCTGAACCGGCGTGTGACTGAGAAAACGAAGATTTTCATTTTTTTTTTTCTTTCTTTTCGAAAATCGAAGAGTAATATTGGCACGTTTTGAAAATCCGTTGCAGTCTTCGTGTCACCCATTGTGATTGAGCTACGATCTGAAACGCTATTCCGATGGTTCTTTATCGTATTTTCCTTCCGTAGATATTCTTGAGTCTTTGTCAGAGTCTCTAAATTCATCATTGTGCCGACAGGTTTGTAAAAACCAAACATGTAAATACAAATATTTGTTCTTTTTCTCCCTTTGTTTGAATTTTCGTAGATTTTCGATTGTTAAATTTTTAACTTTGTTACAATCTACCCTTCGATGCTCCACTTCCCTTTTCGAAATTTTCGGATATGGGGCCGAATTACTCATTATCCAGACTCGCACCGCAATACGGTCAACACAGCTCCGAGTCGCTTCATCTTTGCGGTGAAATTTCACATCGACAGGGGTTGCTGTCCGCGCACAAGGGGATTCTCTTCTGTGCTCGCATCGACGGGGATGCCGTATCAATTATTTTGTATCGCGCGTGGTATTGAGAGGGGTCAAAGTTCGGGTTTGCCTCGTTCGGCAATCCTCGGAGCACGTACAACGACGGCATCCACGGTCGAGCGAATGAGAGAGCGCAAGGGAGGGTTTGAGTTTGTGCGGAGGGGGAGGGAGTTGTTCATCGCGTAGCTCTGGGCGAGACGGCCAACACAGAGCACAGAGAGGGAGAGAGAATCCAGCCGCTTGTATCGCCAGTGTACACGACGATGCGCACAGACGAAGCGAGGGGACGGGGGTTAGAAAGGAGAACTTGGCCCGGCGCTGTTAGTGGTACTGTTACTATATAGTCAACCCTGCCTAGCCGCCACCGCAAACACTAGGATCAATTTAAAGCCGGATCTTTGTAATCAAGGTGGTCCCGGCGTGCTCCGGGGTCTCGAAAAGGGAAAGACTGATAGAGGAAGGGATGAGAGAGAAACTCACAGAGTCAGAGGGTTGAAAAGAACGAGAAAGAGAAGCCTGTGTGTTTGGCCAGAAGTTCAAAGGTTTGGAATAAAACGTGAAAAATGTTGGCGGTCAACGTGGAATTCGCAATACTTTTTTTTTTACCCGGCACAGCATCCCCCCTCGAAATTCGTAGAATAAAGAAAAAAAAACACATACTGTAGGTGAACCGTCTCGATTGTCCCGAGAGTTCTCAGTTACTACTCAGCTTCGGTAACTAATTCTCAGCTTTGCACAAAGTTCCCTACTTTTCTTCTACGATTGGCACTTTTTTGCCGTTTTTTCCCCCCGTCGTTCAGTTATTGTATGCATAGCCGTTCAGCGATACTTGCGAAAACTTGTACACTTAGTTCGATACAGTTCGAGACTCGAGATTTTTTTTTCTTCTTTCATTTCGGTTTTTAATACTTGTTCTTTACTTGTTTTTACGATACGCAATGCTGTTTCGTCGTAAAACTTTTAGGAGGCGATTCACGATGAAGGGATGAAAATGAAGATAAATATGTTGCGTCGATGAGACTGGAGGATCAGAGAGATGAAAATAAATCTCGACTCGATCGAAAGCTCGGAAGATCGCTTTTTCGCAACGATCACACGATCAGCGGTTGTATTATAATTCCGATTGGGAACAGCGCGGTTAGAGTCAAGTGAGAAACGTACAATCGATGCGCAATTTAGCGGGTATCATCAATTATTTCCTGAATAGTACTCATCGACGAAATCGAGTTCACTTGTACAAGTACACTCGAGTGAATCAATTGATTATACGAGGAGATGCATAATTAGCTACGAAACCAACTATTACGATATTTTGGCTTCAAACTCGAAGTAATCCTATTATGAAATGCGGATCGCGCCAAGTATCGCTGTGTTACAACAATTGCGCAATGATATAATTACCGAATATATCGAATTAGGATAAACCCAGATATAGATAGATGATAAAAACAAGAACGTCTATGGCTTCTTTCATTTTTCAAGTATAAAACTTCGAGAACACCCAACATCGCGAAAGTTTTGGAAGCTTGAAGGCACACGCTCTTCGATGCATGGGTAGCAGTTGCATAGTTTCGTCTCTGGTTTTTGATAACCGAAGGCGTGTGCCGTAGTGGCGGTGCACGAGGGCGGCGTGACGCGTGCAAAAGCCCTCGCGATTCATGCCTCCCGATCTCGAACGGAAACACTTTATTCTTTTGGCGTGCTCACCAAGGAGCATTATAAACATGTCAGCGATAAATCACCAAGGGATTCGATAGCTCGCGCAAAGTCGGTGAGCCCCCACTCGTGAGTTTGCGAGTGAGCGGTTGGGGCTCCGTGTACGAACGAAGAACGAAGGGGGATGAAACGAGGCGAAACACTAAGGCGGGAGGACGGGGGACGTGTGTGTTGCTCTCCGCTCGCCACGCTTTCTCCGTGGCTCTGTTACATCGGTTTTCTCTATCGCCGTGGGATTTATCGACGCCCCCGTCTCGACTCGATACGCCACAAACTGCTATATTCATTCCCCGACCAGTGTTTCACAGGCGAGCATAAATAAGTATCGGATATACCTTCGCACGCGGCACCCGTTCTACAACCCCAAGATTCTCGGGAGTTTGCCCGCGAGAGAATTTCTGCCACATCGGCGAATATACATTTAGAAACAAAGTTCGTACGGAAACAACTTCCGTCCGTATACGGGATATACTCGAAGGTTCGATAGTAATGCTAAACACGGAAGGAAACATAACGTGTGCACAGCAACTATAACTTTACTGCAACGTGCAACGAAATTACTCATTGCTTTCTCTGTATATCCTGCGCGGTATACATAGGTTAACAGGGTATAAGCTGCGCGCGTTTGCTTTATAGACAATTTAATTTTGTCAAAAATCGAGTTTTCACCGAGAGAAATGGATAATGTACGATAATAGAAAGATGCTATCACTTAGTATATTGTCTATTTCGTGTTTTAAGGTGTAAGGATCACAAAATATCCGATTGTACTAAGTGTAGGTAATCCGTATAGTAACTGTAACGATACCTACAATACATAGGAATATCCCAATAAAAACCAATAGTCATATGTTGTTTAATATGTTGGATTTAAAAAATCTTAGTATCTATTTCGTTCAGTGTTCGATTCACAAACATTAACATTGCGAATGAGAATTTCGAAATCGTTGCTACGATTAGAAAAGTTATTTTACAAAAATTAATAAACTCTCCACTGAAAATGGAATATAATTTTTTAAATTGCATTAATAAACAAAAACCGTGACATTATTAAAAAGTTATTATTTGAGTTTTATAGTCGCGAGATTTATTCATAATTGAGTGGTGAAATCTTTCAACTATAATATGCGAATGCTAATTATTTGATATTTCGCTACTTTTTGTTAATACAATTATTTTATTATAATCCGTTTTCACTAAGGATTTTTTCTATTTTTATAAAATTAGTTTTCTTTATTCCTTTTCAGATGAAAACAATTTATTTTTATAAATTAATAAATAATCGAAAAAAATCGCGGGAGCTCAGTGAGACTCATAGCTCTCTCGTTTTCTGTCTCAACGGACCAACGGGCGCAAATAAATTGGGTCAATTTCTTCGTCGCATCTGATATCGTCATTATGGCGACCGAATGACTGACGAGAAACGATTCACAGATCATTATTCAGAGGCTAAACATCGTCGAAAGAATAAAAATAAAACGTCGGTGAAATATCTACGGCAAAGAAGCTGCGAATGTTATCGAAATTATCCGTAATTAACGAGACCGATAAGTCCGATCGTTAAAAAGTTGACGAACAAGTCACTTTGCGAAGAGAGAGACTGGAGGAAGCGGTCGGGTCGTGGCAGCCGTAGGGCTCGTTAACGAAGAGTAGCGAGAGTCGCGTGAAAGCTAACGGTTAATGTATATAGACCAGGCGAGGTAGGTAAAACTCTCCTAAAATCGGGATGAAGAGAGTTGGCGAGACGCGGACACGAGAAGGTCGAAGAAAAATCTACTGATGGTCGAACGAATGGGGCGTCCCGGTGGGTTCGTCAAGGTGATAAAAACGTATACGGAAAAGTTAACGGAAAGAGAAAAAGGGGTAAGAATAAGAGTATAGCGAGAGAGTTAGCCTCAACGGTGTACATCTGTGCAGAAGCTCTACCAAGGACCAGACTTGCAACGACGCGGTTGTACACTATAGTAGAACGAAGTAAAACAGTTCGAGGTATCTTCGTTCCTTTCCTCCTCGATACTCCAAGTTTTTCAACAGTTCCATAGGTATACACGAAGAATGAAACAGTCAGTAGTAGTCGGAAATACCGTTGCTGACTCTTACTTGCCCCTTTTCCCTTCTATCTCGTCTTTCTTTCGAAGCTTTCCACTCTCTGTACTCCCAGTGTTTACTACTTTCGAACGGCGTGTCGAACAGCGTACGGCAAGCCGGAAAAGCTTCCGTTAACGTTGGTCTGAGACACTCGTGAAAGCTGCCGTGTCCCTTCTATTATCGAAGTCTTTAAGACTGTATTCAGCTGCCTCAACCATAAAGTTCAAACCGAAAAGCGACAAGGGCGTTTTATTCATTGTCTATTTGTCTCGCGTGTATAATTGGAACGTAGAAACAGTATTGCAAGCGAAGTCTATGAGGCGAGGTTATCTATATTGTGAGAAGCATCAAAAGTCTCGACTGAAGTCCTCAGTGTTGTAGTTGTTCGGACCGCAAGGACGAGGACGCTAGAATAGATAACAACCGTTCGAGGGAGATCCGCTAGGGGTTTGGCGAACGAGACGAAGGCCGGTCGTACAAGAGTCCGGGTACAGAGTTGGAGGGAAGACAGAGAAAGACAAGAACCGGAAGGAGGAGGCAGTAAAGCGTGAGCGGAGAAGTTAGTGGAAGCAGCAGCCGGTGCCCTGTACCAGTGCTCTCGCCGACTTCCAATCGTTAGCGCACACCCCTCTTTCTGCCCATCTAGTTCTTCGGTCACAATACAAGTACAAACGCGGCCAGATAAGGGTGGAGGAATAAAAGTTGTCTGAACGGTGGGTAACCGGCTTTCTACGAGTATCCAGGGTGTATTTTTTTTTAACTGTGATATACCGAGCGCTCTTGCGTTGTTTGCAGTAGAGTAGTCACTGGTAGACGAGTAGACGAGTGGAGAATAAAAGAAGGAGTGGGAGACGGGGGTTGGAAACGGAGGAAAAAAAAACAGAGAAAGCTACAATGCGATGATGCTTGGTGTTCTTTTCCTCGTCTGAACAAACTCGTGGTTAGACGTTCGGGGGTTGTACAAGATGGTAGATATAGTATATAGTGGAAGTACTACAAGCTACGAAACTGCTATAGCCCAACGGCTCTCGGGACGACGTAGTGGGTAGAGAGAAGGCAGCGGTAGCAGCACAAGCAGCAAGAGCCAATGGAGAAGCATGATGAGTACCGCAGCGGCAGCATCGCCGGGATGAAGAAACGAGGAAAGGATGATAGAAACTTTCCAAGTATGAACTGTGCATCAGGTATAGTCAAATGTTCCGACTGGTCGTGTTTGCTCCCAAGAAAGAGGATGAATAACGGAAAAACGAAGGTAAATATTGATAGAGAATGTGAGAAGGTTAAAGGAGCTAAATAGCGAAAATTCAAGAGCGGGCAATATAGAGGAAGCCGTAGAGAATTCAGAGAGAATATGCGAGGAAACCGATGACCCACAGTAGGGGCGGCAAATTCATTGGAACGGATTCTCTTTGGTAGTAGTCTTGCGGCTTCTTGACGATTCGAGGATGCGAATACGGGAAATGATTGGCTATTCAGGTTACATATTACCATTGTGGCGAAAAAGAAAAATGACGACACGAAAATTAATTAATTATCATGAAAGAGAAACTATCTGTGGATCTGTCTGTGTGGAATGAGTAACGAATAAAAAATCGTGTTTCCAAAAATATAAATAACATTCGAGTTAATAATTATGGAGGATTTATATTTGATCATTATTATAATTTGAGTTTCACACTATCCGCAGACTCTGGAGTCTATGATGAATTATTGGAAGCGATAACGAGATACTATGAGTAGTCCCTGTTTCGTGAAAGTGAGGGTCGGGTTGAACGGTGAAAAGATAATACCGGGAGAGGGGTATGGATGTTCAAACCGCGACAGAACATTCATTTCCCATGTGCACCATGGCTCACCTGGTGAGCTAACTCCAGTTCGAGGTACATGCAGCCTTCGCCACCCCCTTCGGTCGTTATACACGCTGTCTCGTGGTGTAGCCATGAGCTCGAAGCCCGAACTACCCCCAACCCCCAATCTCCCGCACCGGTAAGAGCAGCGTACATCTACCTATACACGCTGAATCCGCAAGCGCCTCTCTCGTTGGCCAGAGGGAGGGTGCAAACCCCTCACGACATCCCTTAAACCGTAAATCAAATCTTATCCCTGCGCGGGCGTATATCGAGAAAGCGCGCGCGAGAGAACTACGAAACGTCCTCCATCCCCTGCGTACGCTCTCGCGTTTAATCCGAAGGACGCGCTTCGTAGAAGGAATACGGAGAAGAGCCATCCCTGTATTCTCCAAGGATACAACGGAAATAAATTTCTCTCACGGGAATGGAGAAATATCCGTGTAGCCAGGAAATATCGTGTTACATACCCCGTTTTTATCGTTACTACGACTATCGCGGAAATGGAAAACGAAATAATCCGATAGTTACGTTCAAAAGTATATAAAATCAAATTGCTTTTCATCGAAGCTGTTCAAAACTTACGGATCGTATTCCCTGACAGTCAAACGACGTTACGGTACTCACCTGTAACAGAAAGTGAATAAAATAGAATAGATAATATTTTACGACGGGCGTGCAGACCTTTTACACTACATTATCTTTAAGTATTCGTGGTGTTGATAACGAAAGTGGGTTATTCGAACAACCCGATCACGCCGACGGTTAAGGAGTATTAGCATTGAATACAAGTAAATTAACCAGCATGCAATTAAACTGAAAAAAAATAGGAGGCAAAAATAAAATTTTGCGAAAAAACTTGCAACTGAAAAGTCTACAAATCTACAAAATCGCTTGAATTAATTTTACACAATAAGAAAAAGTGGCAGATGCGGTTGGGGGAACGCCTGTTGTGTTCTTTTATTCGCGTTCCCCAACCGCATCGGAGTCTTTTTCTTAATCTGTAAAATGATTTCATGTTTTATTTTTGTAAATTCATCACTTTTCACTCGCGAGTTTTTTTTTTTAACAATTTTAATTACGATTTTTTATGTTTTTCATCGCCCTGCAACTTCTCGGAAAAAAATTGTTCCGTGACTCCGCTAACTATCTTGTCTTATATACTTTTTCCTGTAGAACGCGGCAGAAACTCAAGTTTTCCGGTAACGCCATCGCAAAGTAAAGTTTTAATTATTTAAAAAATACGTAAAATAGCGTATTTTTGAAAAATTAATAATTGAACAAATTCTTGTCATCTATTGTTAAAATATTCCAATTTTTTTACCCGTTAATCAGTGCGAACGTAGCAAAAAAAATCGACTGCTTAACGATTGTTAAAAGGCTGCCAAAGCGTGGGCCGTAGGCCGATATTGTCATACATACAAATTCCCACATTACTTAAATACCTCGTTAGAATGGCCTATATATCGATAGAATATCCCATCATAAATGCATCGATAATATATCTATATACAAGGATTATAAAGCCCCATCGTACCACTAGCCCCGCTATCGAAATGTATGCGGTTCACGCGTTCTCATAATTATAGATTTACGAGTGGTCGGGGAATAGCCGCGGTGTCGGAGGGTAGCGTTGTGCACCCTGTACCGGGGTGTCGTGCGTATATACGCGGATGGGTATACGTCGAGCGATTCGATATTGACAAACGTGCCAGTAGAGAAACACAGAGAGTGAAATCGAGCATAGAAGCCCGAGCGCGCGCGCGCGCGACCCCACGATACACAATATAGTATATAGTTATATATCCGAGGTGTGTGGCGAACGTTTGCGCTTCGCTGCAACTGTCACGCGGCCATTCGGTCTCTCGGTCACGATCCTTGTGTATCAATAATTACATCAAATATACAATAGCCGCGAGATGGAAATGGTGCTTCGGACGTTGGTACAAACCGTTGCGTCGTCTATCCAGACGGTGCGGAAGAGAAATCGTGCGGACTACCACGGCCGATTGCTCGCCCTTGTGGGGAGAGGCTTCATACCTGCTAGTAGGTACGTAGCAGTAACGCAGCCGGTCAGGCAGGCCGTACTCCGGAGCGTAGCTATATCGTTTTGATGACCGGTATGAAACAGCGCACGAGCGCACCGGACAACCGGGTAACGCCGAAGCGGGAACGCTCGGTGGTTACGTGTCAGACGGCCATTCGCCGAGGCACCGAATGGCAGACCGGGTGTCATTCGCGAATATCGTACA
Source organism: Cryptus armator (assembly GCA_963971235.1). Lineage (NCBI taxonomy): Eukaryota > Metazoa > Arthropoda > Insecta > Hymenoptera > Ichneumonidae > Cryptus > Cryptus armator. The sequence goes on from OZ020241.1 coordinate 9,341,687, forward strand.
AATACGACGCGGTTATCGCATCATGTACGGTAATTGCGCATCGGGAAACCGGTGGGTTGTACAATCCGCTTTCATGTATGTATGAGAATTTACTCTGTATCAGTATGATTACATGTATATCTATATTATATACAGTATATGGACATATGGATATAAACAGTCAAGTCAACGTATAGTTGTAATATCGACCTGGCACCGACCTCAATCTCGCTAATGTATCTATTTATGATAAAATGTCGTTGGCAATTGATGCAATTTGGGTGGTTGGCTATCGATGCTTTTAAATAATCGCGGATCGTCGTTATTCTCGTATCAGTTGCTCGCTCTACTGGAGCGAAAAATTACGTTTTTTTGATTTTTTATTTCGCGAAATTGTTTTACGCTTCGTATATCACTTCCCGCGGAGCAATCAATCGTTTTTCCTGTATTACGATAGTTTTTAATATGGTAGGTGAAAAATTGTCGTTTCAATAGAAATGCACGAATTCGATATTATCAAAATTCGCTTGGAATAACGGTTATAGCTTTTGATCTCTAGCGGTGTAAGATTGTGCCGTGAAGAATAACGAGATTCGATAACGGGTCGAACGAGATTCGCACGAGTGTCGGGGCTACAATCGTGGTGCTGCGAGCCGTTGATATTCCACGAGAGAAAAGGGGAGGAACGGAAAGAGAGGCACACTGTAGCACACGTCGTTTGGGTGCAGGAGACGCTATTGACGGAACGTTATCTTATACCGAAAGCGAGAGTACAGACGCCGTGAGAGGGTTCAAGGGAACGGGTTATCCGGATTTCTGTTTTCTCGTACCACTTCGGCAGCATCGGGAGAGGGAAGAGAGCGATTCTAGGTGGCTCGTGACAATATTCTCGAGAAATCTACCAGTAGCAGCATTTCAGAGTACGCAGTAGCATCGAATCGGAATCAAGACTATCGAATGCGCCTTCCTCGTTGATCCCCCCTTTTCCCTATTCCTCAGTTTCTTTCTGGTAGAGAGCTTGGGTATCGAGCAAAGTACCTGCATGCACTCAGAAATAGGGATAAGTCGCCATTGCTCGTTGCAACTCTGCTTCAAACATCGGGAGAACGAGAAACCGGAAGTGCTTCGCTGGTACGATTGCTCCCTTCCGAGTTTCGACGAGCATCTCGTTTCCCCTTCACACCCCTTCACACCCCTACACACCTTTACTTTCTTTGACTTTGCTTTCGCGATAATACACGTGTTCGCCTCGCACCTTTATAGAATCCAAACAGGGCAAACGCCCTCGCGTTCGCGATCGCTGTTACCGTTATGTAATCTCGCCGGTGATCTTACCTACGTGTAGAACTTGCCTCGCGAAACGAGAACATTGCAATGCCGAGGCCTTCGTACTCGCCGTGCGTCGCCGAATATCGAATTTTGACTATATACTCAACGGTAATAAAATAAATGATTTGAATCATGAGATTGTAACCTATGGGGGACTTGTTTCGTGCGTCTACAAGAGTTTCGTGTCCGTTGGAACTTTCGTCAGGGATGTTACCATAAATAAGTGTGTTACACGGTATGTTGAAGCGTTCGAGGAGTGTTGCATGCTATGCGTGCGGGAAAACTCGTAAATCACGTATAAAAGCGACACACTTAAATCGGGTCGGAGAGAGGATAGAACGCGGGAGAGAGAAAGGTTTATCACTCCTATTAGCATAAACGCCGGGGAGCCTTCTCGCGTCGAACTCTCTCCAACGGTTCTAATGTGAACGGCGTGAAAAAAGAAAGAAAAAAAAAAAACTTTTTCTCGTCGTGTTACATAGCAGTCCGCCCCGCGTGTCGTTCTAACTTTTCGAACAACTCGTTATAATGGAAAATATAATATTTGCTAATTTATTTAAGTATATGTTTTTTCATGACCTTAACCATGAATAAATATGTATGTAAGTGGAGTAAACCCCTTGAATTTTGTAGATTCTTTCACCCCTCTCTTAACGAGGTGAATTTTGAGTTGTATCCGAACCCAACGAGGCGTATTCGACATTGCGAGGTATAGATATCCACTGTGCGATATGCGCGGACTCGCGTCGTCATCCACCGATAAAATTAACATTAATTTACATCGCAAATTTAGTAAAGCTTTTCCCCTCCCCCATCGAGCTGTGGGCCTTCTCGCGTTCTCTCCGCGAGTGCATGACATCGCGATAGAATTTCAGGTCAACCGTTAAGATATCGGGTCGATCTCAATGGAGTTTATGCCAGTGGACGATTTACATTGTACAGAATTTCGCGGTACACCGGTGAGGCTAAGCGGGCCAAATTGGCGATCCAGTTAAAACGCAACTACGGAGAGAATCTGTCGATCGAGAGATATTATTCGCGGGGCTTTGTGTTTCGTTGCCAAGCCTCTCGTCCGCGTCCACGCGATGTTTCGCTCAGAAGTCCATATATCTCTGCGCACGTACAGTACAGTGACCCAATCCTCCCCCTCCGAACCACGAAACGTACTTGTCACCACGTAACCCGAGGTATTCGTAACGCAACAATAGCGCACGAAGAGACCGCCTATAGCCGAAGGTTTATACGATCGCGCCAGAGACGAGAAACCCAGTAGAGAATACACGTTTCTGGAACTACTGAATCCCAGTGTATACCTCGATAATAGCCGAACTATGTTCACTCAATCCATATCCCTCCCGCCAGAGCTCTTCACCCTCGATTAATATGCAAACTGTCCAGAAGCGACAAGTTCTCGCGCAGTCCAACAGTGTATGATACAAATAGTGCAATGCCATGAAGGACAGGTCATTCGTCCCCAATTTCCCGAATGTTGGTCGAAGTACAAAAATAGAAAATATCCCATCGACGAAATAATAAAAACAAACGAAAAATACGAAAAAAAAAACTACGATGCAGATTGGATATACCTATGGCAAGTTTAATTGTAACGAGAAAAAAAATAAACAACGATTTTTTTTTTTTGTTTTTTTATTTCGTTTCGAGTATACGGCTCATTCTCTGATCGGTTTAATGGAACGGTTCGATTGGAAGCGGGTTATATTTGCTACCCGTATACGGACAAACTTTTACGTATGAGACCGATAGACAATTTATGAAAAAATTAAAAAACCGAACGCGCTATATCGACAGCGAGCGACAGAGGGGCCGATCCGAGGGGAGGAAAAAAGGATATCGAATACCACAGGGTACATCAGAGCTATCGCGTTTTGCTTTTGTATTTCGTTTGAAAAAAATACGTGCACAGCGACGCTGTATGCGGGAAAGAATGTGTATATAGTTCGCTACATATCGGAGTGTTCAGACTCCACGACACGTACATACGCCGTGACAACGGTGATTGTAGTGAAATTGACTACAATCGTCATTCCTGCGGCGATCTATTTTTTGCCACGTATAACGCGGGGTTGAAGGCGCGGAAAGAAAGAAGGGGCCGGGGAATCGTGAAAAGCACAGAGAGGCGACTCTATACTGGAAGTATATAGCAACACGGAGGAACAAAACCCACCTGGCCTGTCGACGTTTCGCACAAGCCGCCCTACCGCGCGTGATTATCCGACCTAGATTTCCGATCACGAAACTCCTTTTTGCACGAGAACGGAGAAACAGCGCCCGAGCGATGGGATATAAAGGCACATCAATTTATACGCGAAACGTCGAAACACGCCCGGTGATCGAATCCGCGCTACACACCACGGCGGCTCAACGAGGAACGCACGTGCAACGACGAAATGAAAAATAAAATGAAACAAAATATAAACGAGAGTTATATATATATATATATATGTGTTACGATGGGAATGGATAGAGTCAAAACGAAATAATAGAACTTTTTCGGTCAATCAACGAAGGTCTAGAGGGGATCAATGAACTCTGCCACTTTTCAATCAATGATAGAATCTTGTCGATTGAAAATTACGAGAAAAACGTATTCTTTTTATTCCGCACGAATATCTCATGAATATAAATATTCATGTCGGGAAAGTATGAAAATATAATAAACGTAAAAATAAAATCAAATGATAGAATATGAATGAGATAACGATAAAACAAACAAATAAAATAATTGAAAAAATGCCGGTCAATCAACGAACGCATATACAGGTTCGCTACTACTGGAATATGAACTCTGCTGCTTTTCAATCAGTGACAGCTATTTGTCGACGGAAAATTATTACAAAAATCATATTTACCTCATATAATATACTCGTGAAAATAGTCTCCGGTACCCGCGGCTATTAAAATTTTGTAAACATGACGAAAATAGAACTAAATGTGGACGAAATGTGGTTAATGTCGAGGGGGATAAAACAAAAACTAAATAAAAAAACGTTATGATTAATCAACGAATGCATCGAGACGATCAATAAACTTTCAAATTTTAATCTGCCATGAAAACTCGTCTACCAAAAATTGTGAAAAAAAAAAAAAAAAATGATATTTACTGTGTACACACAATATTTTCATGAATACAGTTCGCCATATCCGCGTGTATTAAAATATTGCTGTGTACCATAGCATTGAGAACGTATGGCTCAAGGATATCACAGATCAAAGTCTGACGTCATCTCGAGGGATGTAATCTCGATATTTCCTATCGTAGATATCGGAGAGGCGTATGTGTAGTCGATATCTCTTCATCTCGCAATATTCCCCAACTATACGTATACCTTGCCGATATATCGAACAGTCGATGTTCGGTTGACGTTCATTCCAAACATTGCATACAGGGATGTGCCGATCTACAATACCGGCTTTCCCTCATCGACTTCCTCGTCGAAGTCCGGAGAGAGGAAACGTTTCGTGCATCTCTCGGATATCCTTGAAAATCAATTACGCAAAGCTCGAGCGTACGTATCCTAATGTGGTGTATGTGTATAGACGATTTCCACGTATTACGGATAACAATGAGATATATGCCTTGGGCTGTATGTACATACGTCCCAGCGGCGCAGTCTACTAATTCCAATGTCGTCACTATACGTTATCGTGCTAAATCGTCCTAAATCCTACGAAGCCTCTATCGCCCGTCATGTTGCGTCGACATTCATCTTGACGTTGTTATCCTTCTCAACACAGTTACTATAAATCCGTTGTACAAACAATTGATCACACTGACAATTCAGGTAGAGTGGGAGCGATTTTAATAACGCAATGAATTTAATGAATAAATTGGGTTAATTTTTTTTTTTGGTCGTCTTAATTAAATTGGGCAAAGATTTTCTTTATCGCCAATGCCACAAGTGGGATCATGACGCAAGAAAAGTATTGGATTTCGAGTGAAACTACGATGAGAAGAGGATATAAAGGGGATTTGAAAATGTTATACTACGCGGATACTTGGCTCGTATAAGGAGATAGATAAGAGGCTCGACCGACTCAACTCTCGAAATCTCGTTGGCGAAACAGATAAAAAAATTGAATGCGTTTTATGGGAAAGTTTAGTGAGGATAGGTAAGCTCCGGTGGATGGTCGTATATCCGACCTGGTCAGCGTTATCGGTTTCGCTTCTCATTCCTCCGTCCTTTCTTTCTATATTTCTTCCTATCCCCACTCACCATCCATTCTGTCTTTTACTCTTGGCTCCTTCATCCTAGCTGTTCTCTTTCCTATGCTTTATCCGCTGCTTTCCTCGCGAGATTACGGCATGAAGATGATAAAGTTTGCTTCTGCCCGTATGTCCCTTTTTTATCGTCGATAAAATCGCCGATGCTCCCCCTTCCGTTACCCCGTCGTTCGCCTTCACGGTACATCGAGAAAGTGTCGAGTGTGTACGGAATTCGATATTTTTATTGTGACACGAACCGAGGAAAAATTCTGCGAGAGAGTTAAGTGGGAGAGGGAGAACGAGAGTCAGAGAAAAGCGAAGAAAGGATTGAAGTAGAAGCGAAGCAACTATATGTATAGCCGTGGTAACTCTGCGGATATCTTCGATGTTGACCGTTCAACGTTGGAAAAATAGTAGTGAATCGGCCAGAGCTCTGAGCGCTCGGATAGAAAACGAAAAGAAAAAAAAAACATTGTGAGCGCTATTATCCTCTATGGCAATGCGAGATAGAACTGCCGGCTACGACGAGCATCAAGGATCGAGAAACCATTTCACCCAATACTCGGCCCGATAACCCGCACTATCGTCCAATCTATATCTACACACGTGTATACACACACACACATATATAAACACCAGCCAGTCAGCGGGACTGGTTGAACTCGTTGACACGAATATTCGCGTACGTCCGTACCTCCCGATTAAGCAAAAACGATCCCTAACGATCCTCTTCTTTTCGAATGAACGAATCTACTATTAGAAAAGATAAGTGAAATAGACCTACATATTTTTTTTCTTCATTACTCGTAAATGTGGGTTACTCGGGGGAAAAAAATATTTTTCCAAAGGCTCTTCGACGTATCATACGATTTAGTTTTATAGCGTCGTTTATCCGCTCGGTAGTAATGTACACGCGAATCCACGCGTTAACTATCACCTACTGTTGCGCGTAAATTTTTTTTATGTCGGTATTTTATGATTTTTCGGCGATGTGCCGTGCATGCGAGTATAGTACGCGTTATTCGACAATATTCCGAAGGTTAGAGGGTGATGGACCGTTAGCAGGCAAAGTTAAGGTTGACGTCTCGTAATCAAAGCATTTAAGATTTGATACCTTTGGTTCCACACAAGAATTCTCTACATAATAAGCTCTATACGAACGAGTATAAGAATACATAGGACAGTAAACAAGTAAAAAAAAAGAGGGGGAGCAAATAAAACGTAAGAAAAAGAGTCGGTTATACGCGTGCGAATACCTTCGAAGGTGGTGGAGAGGAAAGGGCGGTTAGTGGATGTAGACGAGAGAGCAAGGTTTCTCTGGCGAGAGAGTCGGTGCACCGCACCTACGGCGCTATACTACTCGGAAAGTACAGTGGCAGTAATGGCCTACTAAATCACATTATATTGTTTCTTGAGGGAGGCTTTGAGGGGAGGGGAAGTGAGAGGAGGAGAGAGAGAATGGGTTCGCTTGCTCCGAGGAAGGCGTGGCGAGAGTCCGAGCAAAAGTAAAGGATCGTTGGTAACGCGTTCTCCGTGAAGCGGAGACTGGTAGCGGAGCAAGGAGGCGAGAAGGTTAGTGTGGTGGTAGTTTGAAGCAGTGGAAGTTGCTACCCGTTATACACACATACAGTGATAATAACTACAGTGGAAACAGGCGATGTTACAGTGGTATCGGGGCAACGGGTTGGGCGCGAGAAATGGAAGCAGACACGGATATACCAACAACAGTGAGGAATTCTTACGACGCACAGTAACACACAAGTATTATCGCTACTGCACTGAGAGAACCGGAAGCAGCTGGAGATATTGTAGTGTGTATCCAAGTACAGGGAAGAGGATAGCCAGAAGCTCTCTGCTTAATGCTCAACCTTCAACCGTTTTCTTTGGATATTTCGAGCGTTACCCCGTTTTCCCGGTTAGCCACCATTGTCGCTTGTGTTGCGGTTGACAGTAGCATTAGACAACTTTTTATCATTGTATAACGGTGTGAAGAAAGTCGCGCGAAACAGGGAATCGGTAAGGGTAAGAAGTGTGAGTTGAATGAGCTTCGACCATCTCGATCTTTCTTGACTCGCGACAGAAAACAATGGAAAAAAAAGTCGTCGTTCAACCCCTCTGCGGCAGTCATCGAGAGGTCGTATCCGAGATTTTATGGGGGTTCATAGTCAAGATAAATTTTGGCGAAGGCGGCAAGAGAGAGAATTATTTCTCAAGAAGTCTCACAACCACAAAACACACGGTCGAAGCTGCAAACAGTTGTGTCTGCTTTACGTTGACTATGACCACTGCTTGCGCGACGAGTGACTGATTAATTCTGACCAAAGCGGGACATTTTCACTGACAGGCGACCATTAGTCTGAGTGTAACTTTATCGCTTCCCTCATTGCATATTACCAGCTTCTTGAAAAAACTACTTTTAAAATGAATCCGTTTACATGGCGCACAGCAAGAACTAGCATTGTCCGACTAAATACAGACAATTCTACTTCTCCAGCATCTGCAGTATTCGAGTAAAAGCTAACGTTTCACCTTTTAATCTCGAATAAAATGGAGTGACTTTTTATGAAAATATATATCTGTCTGTAAGCGCCGACAACAGCCGTATTCATGAAAAAATGTAAGCAAAGGAAAAACATTCGTTTTCATTCTTCCCGGCCCTTCCGTCTGTTCGTTGCCCTATAAAAGGGTGATGCAGACTCGATGGGAAACGCGGCAAACAGTGAATAAAAAAAAAATATATATGAGGGTGCTTTAGCCACGGGAAGGAAAGGCGATGAATCCGTCTGGGCGAGGCGGAGTATTCATAAACGTTTGCCTCGACGAACGAGGACTCGTTGCGCCTCTATAGCTGGTGGATAGCTTTGTCAACAGCGGGGTGGTTTGATACCTGGGGAGCTCTGAAGAGCGGTAAACAGATTACAAGGGCGGAGAAACCTAGGCAATGGTGACGACCGAGAGGGATGCCACTGATGTTCGTGCGAGTCCCTCGAGGGGTTGGATAACTCTGAGCCACGGGAGAGTCGAGAGGGTCGAGGTTGAAAAGCGATCGGGCGAGTGATAGACAATGAATGAGAACGAGGATGAACAGATTCTGTTACTACAATATAACCTAATTATGAAGATACAATAATAACACAGAGACTCTCTCGTGACAATTGACTTCGTCTATACGAATTCTCAGTCTGGTAAGATAAGAGGTAAAGTAAGTTTGCCATTCGGAAAAGTGTCAGAGAAATATCTCTCGGATACCTCAGCTTCCATTTGGTACAGTAATGGAAATTTTCTTCCAACTGCATAGAGATGTAACGTAATGTAATCTACACAAAATTGTTCCCCCAATACGTCTGATGTATCGTTACACGAGGAAAAACAGATCGACGCGCATACGCTGGCGACATTTCGACTGAAAGCGTGTATTCACCGTAAGTTGCCATAGTCAGCTTTACCGCAAGCAGACAGCTGTACAATTTGCTTCGTGGCTCCATTCCTCTGCTGCTATTTCTCTCAGAGTTTCCACAACATCTACCATTCATCTGTCCCCGCGTATTACATTATGTTACAACGCCACGTGACATCGTTTCTTTCGTCGGAAATAACTTTGGTTCGTTTTATACGTCGAGTAAGCGCGTTACAAGCGACGCTGATACCTCTTCACAAAACGACATTACTCTTTGAGTTTCCTCACTCACTTTGATGTCTCGTATAAACCACTTTGCCTTATTCTCGTCAATTTATCTTTTCTCCATTTCAATTTGCTTCGTTTACGTTGGTGAAAAAATTCAATAGAAAAGCCCCCGTACCCTCTGGTTATTGTTCGAGATAAAGCTCTTTGAGACGACGCATATATATATATATTTTTGTTGCAAACAAAATAACTCTTCAGAAGGTCTGTGCGACACACGCGAGTAATTCATAAAGTCGAATAGTAAGTGTCTCGAGAAGCTGTTACTTTATAAACTCCCGTGAAGTCTTTTATCCACCAAAGTCCGAATGATGGACGAGCAGAGTGTGTGCAAACGTCAAGTGTGTCCTGACCCGCTGTTCGCTTTGCACTGTATATATACTGTCATGGAGCGATGGAAAGCGGTAAATTGCTCATGGAGTTTGAAGCGACTCGCTGTATCTCGAGCGGTTCGCGGCCAGTAGGATGTTTAACTACGGCTACGTACTTGGTGTGCGGCTCTTTCCACAGAGCTTCGAGAACCGAAGAAGGAAGGTATCTAGGAAATGAAAGCAGGGCGCCCACTTGCAGAAGCGAGCAAACACGATTGAGTCACTATCGCGTCTTGCGAGAGCTCCTGTGAGAACCGCAAAGGCTTTCCGGCCGCATTCTCCAGGGGACTCGCATCGACCGTATCGAGTGGTCGGCAAGTTGTAAAGGTCCGCGACGGTCCAACATCAGGATCACGTAGTGAACTACTAACTCTTCGATAAGTTTCAAACCAGCAAAGGCAAAGATGCTTGCGGAAACTCGAGTCATTACACATTGAGAAACTCAATCGATGTACATTGATCGATTTCGCTTGCCTTCTCAAAATTTCAAAGGGGAATAACGATTCATTCGAATCTCGAGAATGTCAATTGCCAACAACCAAACCAACCGAATCATTAAAAATGGTCGAATTAATGAATTGTTTCGACACACTTCATCTGGAGCAGAAATATCGCCAAATTTACCGATACTCGTCTATGACAGTCTAACGATTCGCGATCACCTCAGTCCACGTGCGATGCATCACCACTCTGTATATATAACTTATCAACGCGCGCAGAAGCTACGTATGCATTTGGTCGACGAACCGGGTCGCATGCGTGACCGGCTTAATAGCAATATTGGCTGCTCTCGCTGCCCGTTAACTGTATCTTCATCCTCCCCTCTGAATATCCTCCCTTCCGACCCTCGTACAATCCCCGTACCACGCTAGTAAACACCCTTTACCTTGTAATTACATCCCTGGCTATTGGTATACACTACAGGATTGAGGGATTCCTGATCGGTATAGGTAAAGGGAGTGAGAGTGGAACAGAGGGACACCGAACAGTCGGAGTGTACAGAGTACTGAGCTTCCTCTCTTGTCCCACTTGGCAGGATGCTTCCTACTTCTCCTCCAGCCCCTCCGGGCCACGGGTTCACCCTACTAGCCGCGACATAATTTACCCGAATAGCCGGATAGGCGTTGCCGAATACCAAAACCGGTACCTCTCACTCGCGTATTAAACATGCTCGGAGTGTGCGGTAGGTATCCGCCACGCGCAATTTCATCGGACCGCACGAACGCGCTCAGTAGCAGCAACAGCAGTAGCGGCCAAACCCCGTCTCGTCCATCGCCAAGCTCGCAACTAGCTTCCTCGTTCCCCCGGCTATTCTCGGCACAGCTCTATCGGGGTTCAGAGACCGCGATACGCAGTAGTTACGGCTGTACCATAGTGTGGCATAACGTACGCGAGTACCCTGAACCCTCATTCTCTTCCCCTTCCAACCCCTCGACGATACGTGACGTACGTGCGTGCAAGTATAAACTGAGAGTGTATACCGCGCGATCGGTTCCGCGCGAACGAGAACCGAGTCGACCGGCACGATCTCCTGTTATGTATCAGGTACAATATATACGTCCATTTGGTAACTCGTTGGGACGAGGCCAGAGGACACTGATAACAAATAAACACTGAAAAGTGAAATTCTGATGAAATTTTTGATATTATTCTTGAGACGTACCGATTTAATCAACGTATCGATAAGACTTTGTTAGTTTTTCGTTATAAGTCTCGTCACTTTCAGCGAAGTTGACAGAACTCTGGTTTGGTAATGTTATTCATTTAAGAGTGACGATATATATATATCCTTTTAAGGCTGAGAGGGTATCGGGAAATTCAGTGCGACTGTTTGGCATCGAATACTCGTTTTTTTCTCGTTTGTCTCTCGTCATGGGCGATTTAACCGAGGGGTTGGTCGCGGTGTATCGTTTAACCCACCCCTTCCGATAGGAATACACCGACGACGAGAGAAACGTGACGACGCGACGGTTCCGCACGATCACCGAAGAGCGAGCGTATATACAGAGGCGTACGAGAGGGAGGGCTTGAATCGCAAAAATACACGCGAGTCTGTGAGATGCATGCGCAGATTTGTCGCCGGAAAGGGGGAGGGGGAGGGGGAGGAGGATATAGAAGAGTGGAGTAGCAAAGCGAAAGGGTAGAAAAGCTCAATGTGGAGTTCGAGTGCACGGAATCCTCAGTCGATGCATTGTTCGGTCGTTAAGCAACAAAAACAACGATGCCGATCGGCAGGCAAACGTTTATTCAGAGTACATCGATTTGCACGAGGCGGCTGTGGATACCCGCCGGCTATCCGGTGCTCTCTCGTTGTATCTTCGTTCCCGATACTCTGATGCGAAAAGAAAAACATGTCGCATGCCCTTTGGAACAACATACAGCGAGAGGCTATCGACTGAATCTGTTTTTCTTTCCAAGCTCTCGTGTCCGATTTGTATTGCGAGTCGAGGATTTATTTTTTAAATCGCGACAAACGATAACGTAATACGAAATTCAAGAGAGAACAAAGCTTGCCGGCGAGATGAGAGATGAGAATTTTCGGGGCGTTCGACCTCGGCTGATCTCTGGCTCGGCTCGCGAAGCACGTAGTGTCGCATTCCGGGTATGACCTACATATGGCCCGCACCACTCTTTCCAATCCTTCTATCTGTGCCTCAAACTTCCTCATTCTCCCATGTATCCGCACTCTTTGCTACACAAGCTACCGCCACGATTGCCAGGCCTATAGACGTTTTCTGCGAGTCAATACGAAAAGGCCACGAGGAGATACGAGGATACACCGAACGAAAGAAAAAAAAAAAAAAAAAAAAAAAAAAATGGTCGAAACGAAGAATATGAAAAAGATAGGATAGATTGAACGTCGATCAAAGAGAACGAACAACGAGATAGCAGAGACAAAAGAGATAGAAATGTCAGAAATCTATATACATGTATATACATATATATACATTTGGAGATGCGTTTAATACCTTGGACCTGTTGGAACGAAACGATCTTTCGATGCGCACGAGTTGCACCAAAGAGGCAGACCAGAGCCAAAGGGGAGAGAACGATAGAAGAGTCGCCTTCGTCGTCGTTTCTCGTACGTTATTCTCAGACCAGTGTGGCAGTATCCTCTGCTGCCTCTTCTAATGCGGCAACCTTCGTCCCGTTTCACTACCCTTACCACTTCGACCTTCCCCTCCTACCCCTCTGGTCGACGTCTCTCTTTCTATCTCGTTTCAACTTTCACGAACAGCAACGAGCGAGAGAGCCGGTGCAAACACTCCGTTATTTGCGAGAGACCGGTGGGGTAGATGCGGCGAGGTTAGGAGAAAGAAGAGCTTGGGTTTGCCGAGGGTGAGTAGAGAGGAAGATCTTTATCCTCGGTTATACGCCGTCACCGACGGGGGGATCTCTTTCTCGCTCTTTCGTCGAGCGAACGTCGTCGACGGGCCACCGCATTCTCGCGGCGGGGGATTCCAACGATCTTCTCGCAACCCTCCCACAAGCATAGATAGCCTTATCGGCCTTATCTCCCTTGCTGGGGCTCCCTCACTTGCCTCTATCTATTTCTACTTTCCTTTCTCACTTTTCCTATCCCATCCTATCTTTCTCTCTGTCGGTAGGTTCTCTTATAGCGATCTCGACGCGATCTACCAACGCGTCACACCTCGTGAAAGAAAAACTATCTTCTCTAAGGTGTCCCGTACTCGAAATTCTCCATTTAAAATCAACATTTTTTTTTCCTAACTTACGCAAACGTTTAAAATCTATAATAATCATTTTATACGAACACAATAATGACGTATCGATTATGAATTTGAAATTAAAGAAACATGTATGGAAATACATTGTTTTCCCTCAAATTAATGAAGAGTGTCGAAACAAGATCACTCGCGGGTTCTGCACTGCTGTGTTAACGAGTAACAAGTCCGAGTAGCGTCAGCGCAGAATTTCATCGTTTATACCACATTTCCTGTGGCTACAATTTTAACAAAGCTTGGCACGATCGACGCTCACGTTTTTTTTTTTTTTTTTCGCTTTTTCTTTTTTTTTTTCACCCCCAAGCGGGGAGAGGACGAGAGTCGAGTGCTGGTGTTCTGTTCTCTATCCGGCACAGCGATGCTCGAGTACTCCCCAATGACCGAGTCGAATCGATGATGGAAAAAGTTTCGCAGATTCTCGTGATGTATCACTCAGCCCCTCTACCTGCTACACTGTATGTGTCTCCATCGTCTGGGATTTATCCATCGCTTTCTTCCTCTCTATATCCCCACTTTCCAATATTTTTTTTTTTTTATTCGGAATTCACCTGCTTCATCCTTCCTTTCTCTCTCGTTCTCCCAACGAACACATTGCCCATTCTCTCGAATTTTTCTTCTGCTCCCAACTCGCGAACCACCGACTTGTTCTCTCCTGTACCCGCGAACACGCATGCTCTGTATTTTATCGCACATACATACTTTCACACGAGAGTATTCTCACCGCGTGTGGGTCTGATACATGCTTTTTTTAACACCGATGTACAAGTTACTTGCCTCGCTGGTATATATTCCTATGGCGTAGCAACGAAATGCAAAAGCAGGTTTGGTAAAGCTTCCCCACACCGTCTCAACAGCGTATGTCCCACACAGACAAATACTCTCAAATTACGAGATACGCGAGTGCGAGTATTGGTAAAAAATTCTGTCCAGTATTTTCCAATCTCTATGTGTCTCGATGTGGTGCGTCTGCAGTTGTGGGTCCCACGAATATTAAAGCAGATCAATAAACTCGTTGTTGGTCCATATGCCAGTGTGTTGTTTCACATACATTTTTTGACCGAAGATACAGAAGCAGTAATACACACGTTTTATTTATACATTACGTATAGGCAGAAGTTCACTATAGTTACGTATGTATATGTATATAAGGTTGAAAATACGTCGTCCTGGAGATACATGGCGTCGAGTCAGCCTGCTCCAGAAACTTTCAAAGACATTACTGTCACCGGGAAGTAGGTATTTCGTGGGCCTTCGCCGCTGGTGGCTATGAGAAGACTGCTTCGGCATTTTGAATGCTAGACGAGGAAACGCTCGGTTGGAGAAGAGAGGCCACGATGGAAAGGGCAACGCGAACACGAACGATAAGGTAAATTCAACGAAACTGTCGTAACCACACGACTGTATCCACCAGTAGGGGAATATACCGGCATGAAGAACTTTAACAATTATATTTAATACGATCCGGCGGTATTTCAACCTTTCGCCGTGCCGGGAGGGCACGGGGAGACCAGAGTCGATGCAGAGAACGGTAGGTTCCTCTGGGTTTGCGCTTTTCGCTGTAACGAACTCGCGCGGATGTACGCAAACTCCTGTCGTATATAAACGAACGTTCGAAACTCCTAGCTCTGCCGTTTCGACGGCTTCGACACGGCACGAATTTTCGTGTGATAGAAAGAGATGCGAAAAACGCCAATAGGTAGTCGCGTTACGAGAGAGCAACGACATCAACAGTGGAAGCCGAGAATACGAACGGAAATTCACTCCAACGTCGAATTCTCGCACCATTTTCATTCTCCATGTGTTCCTTCTCTCTTTTTTTTTTTTGCTGTTCGTTACCATTCCTCCCTTCGTTTACTCTTCTCGTTCCACTTAATCGCGAGCATCAATGACACTACGCGCAGCCCTGCGTACAGCGAAGTCTAATCAAATTTAATAACTTTTGTACTCTCACCCAGTTAGCGTTCTCTATTATCCAGCGAGTGCCAAGCTCCTCCTCCCGCCTGTCTGTTTCAACGCTTTGGCCTCAGCTTTCTCTCAGTCTTTCCTTTCACGGCTTCTCAATTTCGTTGCTGCAGTACTCTATACCGATGTTACTGCTTCATTCCCCCTTCGTGTCCCCACCTATCACGTACTATTACTTCTGTTTTTTTTTTCTTTTTCTATCCGTCTCTGGTACTTTTTCACGCTCCACACTGCCAGACGAACGACACGGTACCGAATAACGTTATAAACTTGCGTCTCTACCAGTCGAGCCACTGAGTACCGCAGATTTATGACAGGGACATGCCAGTCCGTCGAAACGACCCGATCATTTCGCGACTCCATTTCGGACCGCTCGAAGGCCCCACGGCACAACTTCTTTTTACGCGAGCCTCGCATCTCTTTCTTTCGCTCTTATTTTTTTTCTCCTCTGTTATCCCAGTCTCGACACCGCGATCTCTCCGCGCTCTGTGGCATTTTATACATTCGTCGCCACACTCTAGTAGTGTGTCTCCAACTCACCCCGATGCTCCGTGTATCAGAGAACTTTGGGATTCAACGAGGGGAATGCGTTGAGCGGAATTGGAAGAATTTTTAGCACCCTCCACGCGAACCTCTTTTTTTTTATATATAAAATACCGGAATCAGGCATACGTTAGAAGCTTTACGACCGCGCCGTTCTCCGTTTCCTATTCTACTTTTTGATACCAACTGTTCTCGCGCACTGCGGTGACTCGGACGTTAATTTTAATGACGATTCGAGTTTATGAGCTTTGAAACGATCTTGAAGAAAAAAGTGAGAAGGCGTTGTTGAGATTTTATTAGACGGACACGTGCCTTTTGGATGATGTCTGCGGAAACCGGATCTTATAGTGGGACGATGTAAGTATGCATTGAAAAAGGACACCCCTCAGAATAATGCATGTCAGGCTTCGTTATATTGAAAGCGACTCTCAATAGAATGAGAAATCGCAGCTGATTCGCGGCATCAACACCACACCGGAAGTTGAATAAAATTAATAAAAACAAATTGAAACTTGTCCACAGATTCAAGTAGGCATCGCTTGCAATTTTACAAGGGGGAAATTAAAAAATCTCAATATTCGTAATAATAACAGTAATACTTTTTATCATTTCTCTTTTCGTGACCCCCGCGAACGATCTTGACGATGAAGTCGTTGCCATTGAAACGAAAGATTCTTGAATCTATTTTCTGTGCGCACTTTTCTTTTATACTATCGTAACGCTACTGCTACCAGAGAGCAGGGTGATACCAAAATGGGGGGGGGGAGGAAAAGTTCTCTTTTCTCCGGGACACGATCGTTCCGACAGAGCACGAACGGACACGTTGCCCTCGAGGGAGAAACTACACCTTTCCCGCGGGACCGAAAGCCGACCGAGTGAGCGAACTGTAAAAAGGGAGAAAGAAAGAGAGAGAAAGAGAGAGAGAGGCAGATGGCGGAAAGGGAGGGGAGTCAGAAAGCAGAAACTTTTTCCACTCGTCGACTTTAGTGAGGGGTGGGTAGCAACGGAGTCAGAAGAGAGTCCGGGTTCGGCTCTGGGTCCACTTCGAGAGTAGCCCGTAGAGTAGAGAAGTGCCTGGTCCAGAAAGTGAGCTAGTAGAGCTTTTGGCTGATGCCAGCGACGCAAAGTCCACCAGCCAGAGGAACGTTACTTCGGGTTTAATCGTATCGATGTTCACGAACACGGTAATTGGAGGGTGTGGGGACTTTCGAAGAAAACGCTGTATTCGGAAGGGTCTCTGTATCGGAGTTTCAACGTCTACTCGCGGTGCCGTTCGTGCTGTATAGGATTCTACCTGTATATTGCATTCAACGGGGGCAAAATGAACGCAGAAGAATAACGAGACAATGCAGGAACCCCATATAAAAAAATTATGCTAAAATATATTAAAAATACATCTTTCTGTACATAATGACAAAAGTTCTGTATCTAATGTATATCTGCAGGATATATGCGCTGTATATGTCGGATAAGTGAAATATACATATATATTGTAACAACCGAGCGAATGAATAACACGCGTATTTGGTTTTGGGGCGGATATTATTACTAATGATAAATGTTAATTATCCCAAACACGAAACGTCACACGTCTGCTCGCTTTTAAAGTCCCGTCCAGACTCTCTTGTCATGACGATCGATATCGTATCGATTCGTTAGTTAGTCAGCTATATTCGTTACAATATTTAAAAATTATATATTTCGCTGTAAAGATTACTACATATTTTTTGTATATCTCACTATATAGTTTATTTTCATGGGGAAAAAGCGTACTAAACATTACGTTGTATTAACGAAAATCTGAATCGTTTAAATATTTTCATTCCAAGACAATAAAGTACGAAGTATTCAGGTTAGTCTAGAATTACGCGTTGGACTGAAAACCGTTTTGCCCCATTGTTCACTACCCCGTTTCGTTTTTCGGATTTTCACCCTCCGCACTTCGTGCCATTCTTTCTCGACTGTTGGCGAACCGAAGGGAGCAGACTCGTATCCGGTGGGGAAGTGGAAACGAAGGGATGGAACGAACGAAATTCGAGACGATAATCAACCGGACTTTCCCTCTCTCTCTCTCTCTCTCTCTCTCTCTCTCCCTCTCTGTCGCTCGCAGTATCGTTGGAATTCCAATTATACGAAAGAACAGAGAAAGGCCGAGATACCTTCGTTAAACCGAGAGTTTCAACGTTTGTACAATCTCGTTGGTTCTCACGGAGTGTTATACCATTTCACGAAGAATTCCTCTCGTCAATGGCTTCTAAAAACGGTATACCTTGTTCATTTTTGCTTAAACCCGATTTTTTTTTACCTTCGAACATCATTCTCTTACTCCGGAAATGATGACCGTGTAACCATGGCGATTCGACGGAACAACAATTTTACTCGAACCTTATTATTATTCATTTTGTTTTCAGAAAACGTTTCTTTTTTCTAGGAACTAAGTCATTCTTTTGCAATCACACGAGTCATTTTCTGCACTCCACTCATCATCATTTTTTTTCGATTTCGTTGTTCACTAGAGTTACTTCTCGGAACGTGTACGAAGCGTGTACGTGTATGAAACTACATTTATCCTCGAGTTCAGGAATGAACAAAGTGAAAACCTAGCGGGCATCGTCCCCGAGAAATTTCCGAAATGGTCGAATTCGAAGCAATAATTGCGAGAATTGTATATCGAGCTCAATGAACGATTATTTTGCTATCGTACGGTATGGCAGTCGCAGATACTCTATGCGTATATACAATGAGCATTGCGGTAGTCTCGCGAGGTCGCATTTTGGCGATACATCGCGGTCGCCCGAGTACACGTCCCGTGCAGTTGGTCGGTCGGACGAAGCCTGCGGACATTAACTTGGAATAGAATAGGCAGCAGTAGAGGATACCTGGTTTCAAACGCGACCGCACGCCTATTTTACAGCCGTTACAGATAGACCGATACGTTCGTATTAGTTTCTCCGTTCGACGAGGTTCGTCCTGGTGTAACGATTGAAGCATCGAAAGGTAGGACGGTAGGGTTTTCGATCGAATCGTCAGGGAGGAGGGC
Source organism: Cryptus armator (assembly GCA_963971235.1). Taxonomy (NCBI): domain Eukaryota; kingdom Metazoa; phylum Arthropoda; class Insecta; order Hymenoptera; family Ichneumonidae; genus Cryptus; species Cryptus armator. The sequence continues at coordinate 9,360,564 of OZ020241.1, forward strand.
TTTCCGAGAGTTGAATTTCGAGGCTTGCCGAAGGGTCCTCGAAGCAAACGAGAATCCGAAGCCACCTTTACGGATTTGCCGGAATAATGCGCCAACGAGCCCGCGCGGGAGCGTTTCTCCACAACTTCAATCCTGTGCAACACCCTTTGGCCTGATGCTTCTGGTAGCAATGGTAACACATCCACACGCTATCCATACCTCTCTATCCACCTACTGGTATATCCACGGGATATACGAGCTCGCGGTGTGCCTCTCGCTATCGAGCGATGCCAGTAACTACAGATTAGTGTTATCAGAGCGTAACAACGCGAAATGGTGGTTTACCTTGACACTGGTGAAATGGGTTAGATCGATGGCGTTTGGTGTTGGCCCAGCGGGGGGAGGGAGGGAGGGGCATTGCCGATAGAAGAGGAAAGAGACACGGACTCTACCTGTGGATAGCGTATAACAACACATGAGTGAGACTACTGCCGCAGTTTCGACAGTGGCAACGGGGCTATTCGCGAAATTCACGACGAATAATCCGGCTTAACGTTCGAACGGTGGCGCAGTCATTCAATAATCGTGGTAGCTCGGTGTGCAACCCCTCGCGACACGGTCGAGAGATGCGACATGTCGATAATTATATGGAAGCTTCACACGACCCTCTCATATGCTATGTTCCATTCTCGATTAATTGAAAACTATAGCATCGAGCGTGAAAGTCAAATAGCTGCAGGAACATTCTTTATTTCTATTTCTTAAATCTTTCTGTTGTGAGTTCGAAAAAAAAAATGGGCGTGTATCGCGGGTCACGAGTCTCGAATTCTCTCGCAGATTGTTCCACCGCGTATTCGTGGATGGCAGCAATAAAGAACGGTAGCAGTGTTTGAGGAAAAAAAGAAAAAAAAAGAAGGAAACGAAACGGGGAAGAGAAAGGAAGAGAGGCTGCAAGCTGCTACGGCGTGAATGGAAAGCTCCGAGTTAGAATGCAAAGCTGCCAGAGAGACCGCGGTTGGTTCTCCGGGGAAACAGTGGAGTGAGAACCAACCGCGTCGTTCGTTATACCGCAAACTCGAGGGTCCCCTCCGCCGGATGTTTCGGGTTGTATAACGAAGGTAGGTAGAGAACAGGACAGGAGCTCTTTCAAATTGCAAACACTCATTACCGGAACAGGTATGTATAATCTTGTTATAGAGTACAGAACGTACGAGGAAACTCGCCTAAGAGACTTGTCATACGTATATCGCGTTATACTATGGTAAAGGAGTGTGTTAAGACGTAGAGAGATATAGAAATCTGCGTGTCGCCTATCTCGTTTGATTGTCGAGGCCCACCGACGACCTCATTATACGTCGTTAGCGAGAGAAAGGGATGAAGGTACGAATGAGCGAAACCGATACGAAACACAATCTTTTTCACTTCTTTAGTCGGTGTCCAGCGCCGTCTATAGTCAGCATACATATGAGAGCCGAGTAACATCATCAATTCTACCTATATATATAGAGAATGACTACATACAATATATGCCCACATAGAAAGGAGAGCGTAATAAACGAAGTAAAATAAGAGACGCCGATCGTTTTAGTCGATTATTCTTGGAAGCCGACAACTGATGATTGATGCGACGGTTACGTGTTACCGAGACATTTGACTGGGGGTTTTTTTTTTTTTCTTACGTTGAAACTTGATTATCGTCAATGCTGCTACGCGCTGTTATTAACGTATATAGAGCTACTCTCTGCTATTATGCTATTTATAGTGTCATTTAGCTTAGTTCCGAGAGGTCCTACGTGTCGTCGAAGCATTATATTGTTAATATTCGCGGCTTGTAATATACCTGTACGTTCTTTACACTATGTTAAAAAGTTAGGCACATATCTTACGGGAAAATCTGCGCTAAGCATTGCAACGTTCTTTGCGCTGTCGAAATCGGATATGAGGATGATAAATTCATTAAGTAAATTTTGTAGCGTTAGGGGGATGAGAAATGAAGGTGAAATCCACTCTCGACCCCCCCTCCGCGCTTGCTGTGTGCGCCGCGTTATAAATGTTTGATCGTGAACGACGACACGAAGCTTGTCCGGGTTATAGAATTCCAAGTTCGCCTCGGGGAAATCCTCGACGGGTCTCGGGCCTTCGTTATTCCTCCGGCAGTAACCAGAAGCAAAAGCACGATGTTGGCTTCCGGCTTGGAACAATCGACCTTTTAATCGCATTATCCCCCTCCCTCTCGCTGTCCTTACTCTCTCTTCCACCTCTTCTTCGAGATGGAATAGCTTTGAGCGACTCCAGGAATCGTTTTCTCACGGTTCGAAAAGCGTGAGGAGGAGACGCGCGCGCGGACGCGGGCGCGCAAGCGAAAACTTTTACTCTACGGTCTTTATAACCGTTTTCTCGTTGTACGTCATTCTCTTAGGGTAAAATCGCTTCGAGGCAAACGACTTTAAGCTCGAGCGGATATTGTATACGGTGCAATGCTGCGCTACGAAGAAGGACCTTTTCGCAAATTACAAGTCAACGCCGATGAAGCATTCGTCCTTCTTCCGCATTATCTTCTTATTTGGCTTCCTCGGAGATAGTTGGATGTCAAAGTCCTGCGGCGCTTTGAGCTTCAAGTAGAACAGATACGTCACCCGGTCTGACCGTGAAGGTCGTAACTTCCTCGTGTTTACCGCTCGGACAAAGTGTAACACGGTGATAAGAGAAAAGTTTCGCGACTCTGTTTCGTCTAGAGGATAATGGAGATCGAGAAAATTGCTTCACAAGCTACATACCTTCGGGGTGCTTTTTTTTTGCAATGACGATACTGGTTATTAGCCGGCATACTTTTTTTTAACATTGTTGCTTTCTCGTGGAGATAGCTTGAGGACATAATGTGCAGTTTTAGGAACTGCTTGAGGCCCTGATAGCGGAGATTCCTATATAAGCTGCATATTTCCCGAACAACGTTTTTTTTTAAGAAGCTACTTGTTGCGAAGTCTATATTTTTAACATCGTTGCGTTTCCCGTAGAGATTGTGGAGGCAATTATCTTTGTTTCGCGATTTAGGCAACCAATTCAAGATAACAGAATCACATATTCCCGAAGCGATGGACCACGCTTTCATAGGAGTCAGATGGTGAGGCCAGAGACCAGTCGCAGTTTCACCAAGACGCTAAATTGCCTCGCGGTCACCCTTGTAACAGAGCGCATGCTAGACCTCTTCCGTATCGGACTGCCAGACCAGACTACTACTACCGGTAGTAGCAGTACTCCACGAGTCATGGAGAGCGTTGTTCTCCGGTTTCCCCATGGGAAACTACGAACGCCACTGCTCCGCCACAACTCTCCGTGTGTTCCCTCTCGACCCACCTTGGGGCGTTAAGTAGAGTGTGTACACAGATACACACTCTCGGGCAAATGCACACATAGTAAAGCGGCGCGTACGCGCAGCTTAGTACACGGTTTAGATCAACGAGCTTCTATTCGACCCCCACACCCCCACCATAATCCGATCCTCTTACAACCGATCTCGGCGAGTAACCCTCACCGCATCACCCTCGTTCAACTCTCTCTATCCTGCTATATGCTTGCCACGCTATTACGAGCACCGAATGACACGACACTTTGCGTACAGTGTCGTCGATGATCGGGAATGAATTTCTGTATCATTTCCACGACATGATTCGCAGCACCTGTTCTCATATACATTACAACATTTTCACCGCAAGATATATCATTTATAGATCATTTCCGATTTCTTTCACCGTACCGTATCGTGTTGTACAAAGTAAACAAATTAATTAAAAAATGTTTTTCATAATTCACGAAAAAAAAAAAAAAAAAAAAATTCGGCAAAGTGCAAACAAAGTGTTCGGTACAGTAATACTTCGCAGGACTATACGATGATAAATTAATTATTCGCACGTCTGGTAGAGATGGTACGAGGGTACAATTTGGCTGAAACCGGAAACGAGTCTAGCGAGGGGGAGAGAGATAGGAGAGCGTTGCTGGAAACCTCAGAAAGTTGGAGCGTCTCCAAATTAGCTTATTAAATTAACACGTATATATATAACGAGAGTAGGAGAGGGTGGCGATGAGATAGAGGGGAGAAAGTAACCTCGCGATAGGACTTGGCAGGGCTGTAGTCTTGTCCGCAACGATTCTGGACCAACTATATATACCAATACTATCGTCGAATATGACCCTTGCTGTAGAACGTTGCCGGTGTCGGGGTCAAAGGGCGATTTCGCGGTCTGAGCACAGTTAACGCCGTGAGAACTATATGCGACGCAAGGGCGAAATATCGGAGGGGTCTCTATAGCGTCGCCTCGTCGTTCCACCAGGAATATCCACGTTTAATGATCGGCGAAGCCTTATCGTGGCTGGACGATTGGCTGGTTCCAGCTCGACCGATCGAAGCGACGTGATGCTAGTATATTGCCGGTGACGTTTAAGAGCCCTACGAGACTCGTCCCCGTGTCTCGGAACTATCAATCGTTAACGGGATTATCGGTGTTTCCTCATTATTCTCGGTAAAGGGTGCTTTTTTGCCCTTCTTTTTTCCTCGACGTGGCAAACCCAACCCGTCGAAGCTCAGCGCGGATAGGCTTCTTTTTAATTTTTCTCATCATTATTTATAGATAACCGAAGATGATTTAAGCTGACGCGGGAGTGACATTTAAGTAACTCTTCCATTGTGGTTTTTTTATTGTTCTCTTCCGATTTTATTATTATCCCGCATTACGTTTTCAAATCTTGTCTCAATCGGATTATTCGTTGCGTTCGCCATGTCCCTTCAGTGGAAGAGCGCCGGACTGTGGGCCGTACGACGAATTAATTTCTCGTTATTCCGCCGGGATGACTCGAGAGCGGTAACGGAAGACGGGAGGAGAGAGGGAGTCCAGAGTAAAAAGAATAAAGGCTACGCAAGAAAGCTCGCTGGAGAAACTCGTTCAATTGTTCCTGTCGGTCTTGAAAAATGTGAAAAGTAAGAGATGGAAAAAAAAATGATAAAAAAAAAAATCTTTTTCTCAGTTTTTTTGTGTTTTAATTGGCAATAGACGGTCGAGGTATCAGCGATGTTTGTTAACAACAATTGCGCATTGTTGGAAAACGATAATAATTACGGTTAACATGCTTCCATAAGAAACTTGTACTCGTAAGAAAAAGTCGCAATGAAACTGAACGACAAATTAGCTAATTTTGTATGGTTCGCCATTATAGTAATAAAAATTCGGAGCTAAAGGTAAATGGGACGAGATGAGAGAACTATTCTATCGCCAGAAACTGAAAGGACCGTCGGGATCCAACTGGATTCCAGTACAAACGTATTGTACCTTCGTAACGATTGACCGTTCGAGCGAGCGATACGAAGAGAAGAACATAACAGAGAAGACGTGAACGAATAAGCTACGTATAGACGATGCTCCAGGTTCTTCCTCTGCTTGCACCGCGCTTGTGTGTTTCGTACATCGCGCTCGTTTCGACGATATTACGGCAAGGTAAAAGGGGGTGTATGTTCAACAGTGAGGCTCTCCCAGCATGTGTGTCTTAGACTCAACGATGGAATCTAGACAGAGACGCCCCCCCCCCCTACGCCTCTCGAAATACGAGCTCAACGTCAAATGAGATTCCGAGCGTTTCTCAGACCGACCGTGTACAATTTGCAACGATCCGCAGGGGAGAAGCAGCCAGCGGCTCTTCTCTTTTACTTCGGGTGTGTGGTCCGAAAGATTCCACAGCTTTTACACCCAACGTATCCCACCGCACTTCTACGCCGCGTCTATTCTCCTCTTTCACCTTCGTATCTTCTGCCCCCTCGAGAGTCTTCACCCCCCACAACGCCATACATATACTCTTTTTATACCTTAAAATTCGCTGCTCTCGTACACGCCTTGTTTTCAATGTGAAGAAATCTTTGACAAAACGCTGACGATTTCTTTCCATATACGCGTCAAACATCAAATACTTCGTGGATACGTGTTGTTGAGAATATTTTTTGTTTCATACTTTTATGTTTAACACCTGACTACTCGCGGAGCAAAATATGGGACCCATTATTTGTATCGCTCATCCGTGCCACGTGGCGAATGCCACGCATTTTTTATTTTAAAAAAGATAAAATTGAAATAATTTTACAAAAATTAAAAAACTTCTTGATAAAGAATTATGATAAAAAATAATATTAATAAAAGAAGAATGAAATAACAAATGATTATTCGCATATAATAGTTCGAAGGTTCCTTTACTGAATGACGAATAAATTGCCCGACAATTTGCGAATAATGACTTATTATTGCACTCCTTTTCCATTGGGGCGTTTTTGAATTCTCGTAAAACTATTTTTCACACGGCAATCGACATACATTGCATATCTTAACTCTTTTCGTCGACTACCCTTCGGCAATAACTATTCTATTAATATTACTTGCGATTAGAATGAACGTACGAATCCGCTGAGAAGACGGATTCGTGTTTGAGACCGAAAGAGAGACATGTGAGATGATAGAGAACCAGCGAAATTGAAATACTCTTCTCAAATATTAATATCTCTCATCGAACTTATAATCACACAGAAACTTCGATAAATGTACACCGAAGCATTGATACACGAGAATGTGATGGGATCGAATCACATATGAACGATAATTAATCAACGATTTCGATTTCCTATACGACACGCCGCCAACGATGTAGAATCATCGAGATTTTGGCGAACGTGACTATCGCGAGATTACACTGACAGTGGTAGCGGAGTTGAGAGATCGCTAACAGTGGAACGGGAAAATGGATTTACACACGTTATCAGGATACACATTGACCTGCGCGGTGAGTGAAAATAACGATCGAATCATGCAGCTCGCGATAATCGCCTTGTTAATTATTAATATCAATGCCCGCGATATATAACCGCGACCCGAAATAATTTTATTAATCTCGTGATGTACTCCTCGACGGGGGAATCGGTGCAGATAAAATCTTCCCGAATATACTAATACACAATTCTCAATATCGGCCGTTAAAATAATAAAAAACTGTATTCAACATTCAACGTGTAAAACAATGAAAGTTGCGTCTTCCTATTTCGTGACGTACATCAATTATAATCACCATTTTAATTACGAGCGATACTATCAACGAGTTTCCATGAATGCACGTCATTTTTATTTCCTGTTTCCTTTTAAATTCTACCGGATCATGTTACCGGTAAAATATCATTAACAACGGGAAAAACCTATTCGCTTTTCTACAAATCTCGTGGGGTATCATATTAGGTGATGCATGAAGCAAAAAAAAGAAAAGTTTGGATAGAGAGGGGAAATAAAAAGGCAATAAGACACCGTGGCGCCCAGTAGCAATGTTTCAATGCGGCGGGCGCAATACCTTCGTTAGAAGTTTCTTCGCCATTTCTCTTTGGTGAGGATTCTTGGTTCTTTAATTCGTTTACCGACCATTACTGGTGCTCGTCGGTGCACCCTCGAGGGAGAAAGCTGCGCGGAAACTTTACCATTTCATTAGCCCGTCGTTCCTTTATACTACTTCACCATCAACTCCATTACTTTGTCCTCTTTTTCGAGTTGCATCAGCGTTACTCTCACCTCCTACGCTACTTTTTATTTTCTCCTGTTTCTCTCTATCTTATCTATGCCCGGTGTATCGTGGAACCATTAGACCGTATGTATCCAGCATCCAGTGGCCGAACGTTCCTCGGATGCTTTTAAACTTTGATCTTCTCACCGGATTTTCTCTCGAATTTTTCTTTCTATCGTAACATATCTAAGAGACTTTGTCGATCGACCCGCGTTGCATCTTCGCAACTGAATAAAAATAGCTGGATACTTATTTCGCATTGATGGAATACACGGTGCAACAATCGATCATTCGCTTTCGCAAAGGTATAACAGCGAAGCGCTCTAATAAAAATCGGTTCGTTTAATCTTCCCGATGCAAAAGAGAATTCATAGATGGGCTATTCGTGAAATAAACGTGAAACAGATGGTGAGTAACGTGGCCTCCTTTCATGCGCGCGCGGATTGTGGTACGATGTTGAGGGTGTTGGACTTTAGACGGCGTACCGTAACGATCGTACTATAGTACAGGACGACGTACTTCCGGATATTCCGAAGTAATTAGACATTTTTCCGAGGCCAGCAAAGTGCCTCGGTACTACTCTCTACCGGGACGGCCTCTCCACGGCCATGAGCATAACCGTTAGAATCTGTTACGTCCGTAGTGGGCCATTGGCCGCGGGGCTTCTGACTGTAAGTACCGTCGCTCGCCGGGTGAGGGTCGCGATTCAACATTGAAACGGCGAGTCATAGAGAAAGAGGAAAGAGGTAAAAGAGTGCAAGTGCTCCACTACAGTATAACCACCGTCGTGCCCCACCCTCTCATTCTCCGAAGCAGCGAAGAGAAACGAGAGACCGAGAGAGTACGGATTCCCGGGGTTGAACACGACGCGGTTCTTAATTCGGATAAAATTCTACACGTTACCCGTGCAAGTTAGCGTATCCGGCAGCTAGTGACTGTACCACGAAATTGTGGTATAGTGGAACAGAGCCTCATTGAACTTTTCATTATTACATCAGATCGAGCGTAATTGGACTGGTTACCTTTTTTTTCTTCCCTGCGATCTCTGCGGTCCATTGTTCTTCGCTTTAGAACCAATTTCGCATGTTTATGCGATTTAGAATTTACCAGATCCGATTTTGATGCTCGACGCGGAAAGGAATTGTTTTTCATTTAGCGATTAAATCGGGATATTGTTAATCGATGATGTAAAGTTGGAGGTCGATTTCCAGAGGATTGACGATCGAGAAAATCCGGTATAGATATCGATTTCTGTATTCCTGTGGTTAGCTTTAGATTTTCGATTTATATCCACCGTCCTGACCTCACGACGTCGGTTGGAAGATATATTTACTTCTCGGCTCTTCGCCCGACAATGCAATTTATTTACGCGTACAATTGATCCAAAAGCCAGCAAAATTGATACGTCGAAATGTCGAATTTCTTGAACTCGAATTCCTAGACAATTTACGACTGTTCGCGACTGATTGACGATCTCTGTCTCCGATTCTTCGATACTATTTAATCGGCTGTTGCGAATTCTCTGTTCGCTCTATTGGTACACCGTTAACACTTCGAATTGCTGACATGGAAACACACGATTTTTCATGAACAATTATTCTTTTTACGTTCTAATAGTAAATAATGTTCGACAATGTAGTGCCGATCGAGAGGTTTAGTCGTATTCCCAGTTGCTGAGGGCAAAACGACGTTTCTCGTTCCTCTCGTATTCCCACTTGACTCCACTGGTTTTCTTCTATCACCTCTACGCTCTAACTATTTCTACCGCGTGCACATCGTTTATTTTTACTTTTTTTTTTTTTCTTTCTCTCCTAACCCTTACATCCTTTTTCCGATTCACCGCAGTTACCGTAAGCTTCAGTTATACACGTATTAGCGAGCGAACTATCCGAGAGAAACTCCCCTATCGGCTTTCTCACCTGTCGTTTTATAACACTTAACGTTATTTCCCGCGATACCGTTACTCTTTCTCTCACTCACGCTTACTTTCCTTGTACTCCTGAGTCTTCGTTGCCTTTTGCGGATTGACTCTCGAAACGCCAACGGATTTGCGGCAAATTGGCACGTAGAAGGAATTGAGCAAAGATATTTTCTCTCTGACTTACACGCGAAAAGGCTTTACTCACCGCATTTCCACTGTTATTTCATTTTATACACACTTCACGTGAAAGCTTCGGGATTTTTTAAATTTGATTGAGTCTCGAAAGAGCAATTGAAATATCTAGCGTGTAAATTTCTCAACTCGAATTCGAATTCGGGTGAAAAAGACCAATTATCCTAAACTTACGAGTGCAGCCGACTTTTGTCAATGTATTCTTTTTTTTCGTATGTGATGTCAGTTAAACAATAATTTTTCATGTTATTAACAATATACTTTAATTAGTCTTTGATTTCGTTTACACAATGCTTTAATCTTCCTCATCCGTATTTCCCAACGAAAAAGCCGGCAAACAGAATAAGCCGCAGAGTTTTTTATTTCTATGTTGAATCACTCATCATATATGTTAATAATTTTTTTTATGTTTAATCTTTATGTTCTATACGTTATTCAGTATTTATACTGAAGTTTGGTATTTCGTTTTTGGTTCTTCGTCTTCACTTTTCGCCATCTTCCAGACTATTTCTATCTTATCTCATCTATTTCACGTTTATCCGTCCCCATTACCAAAACGTCAGCGTCGAAGTGTTTTTAATTCATTCAGCAACATTTTTATTTTTTTTCAATCTATTATCCATCTCCCATACGTGTACCAATCAAATTGTCAATTTTTATCAACTCGATTTCACACCGAACTAAGCCCGTACGTAATTGCCAGCCAATATCCGAAGTACCACGTAGCAGGCGACTCTATCCGTGCACTCGATATATCTATAGGCACCGAGAGACCCGAGGGATAGACCACGGCACATTGGCCATTTGTCGCTTGCTCTCGTCCGTCGATAATTCGTAAATTTATGTCCTGGCGTCCTTCCCGACGGTGCGCCAGGAAAAATCGGTTTCCCGCTAACGCCGTTCCGCGCGGATAACAAAACACAGCAGTAGCATCGGCAGCAACAACGTTGCGGTAATGCCAGGGTAACCTATGCAAGGGCCTCGTTTTCGAAGCCGACTCAGCAAATAGCCGATGCAAACTTTGTGCTCTCTCGATGCTCTGCATGTGTACGTACGCGAGGCCATTTTCAACGTTTAAACTGCTATTAAGCGTTTGCGATCGAAAGAGCAATCGGTATCGATAACGAGAGACAGCGAGAGGCAAACACATAGGCATTGCGTGAAGTATGTTGCGGATTCTCGCTGGGCGCCAGGGTGATCGAGCGACGAGGATGCCAGTGACAGTAACGAACGAGATTGCCGTCGATTATTCTTTTCACCGTGACTGCCACGTGGTTGTTTTTTTTTTTTTTTTTTTTTTCCTCTTTCCTCACACGATTTTCTTCCATTGGTTGATAAACCGATAACAATCTTTATCGAACTATTAAAAAGTACCGCAATCACGACAATTCGATGATGTTGGATCGCTCGTAAAACCGGCGGGTCGCCTTTCACGACGATAAAGAGGAAGTAACGTTAAAGAGAATGGAAACCATGTTGCCGAGAACGATTGAGAAAGAAGAATGAATGAAAAAGAACAAAAAAATTACTAAGTGTAACATTACATTACCCACATTTGGCAGCAAACTCGACGAAACTCGTATTACGTCCGGCGAAGCGTTTAAATTTAAACGAGAAGAGGAGTGCGAGAGTGGGGAGGGTGGTTTTCACGAATCCTCGACGTCGTAGCAGCGTTTGCCGAGTACAGTGGTATAAAGCTGAGCCGCCCTGGACAATGTCCGGCTGGCTCCGTGAGTGGTTCGCTGGCACGTTGGTACTTGCACAACTCTCACTCCCCGTCGTTCATTTATATTCATTTAGTCTATATACTACAGGAGCTCTATATGTATCTACATAACGTGCGGCGAATGCGGGTACATACATCTATAGAGAAACGAAAGGTGGAATCGTACTCGAAGAGGCAGAAGCGACGAGAGTTGGGCGAAGGACCCTTATATGCTTGGAACTTCGAGGTAGAAATCTAGGAAATGCGTGAGAAAGTGAGACCGTAGGCTACCGGAACAAGAGCGAGGAATCGTGGACCAGAGCTTCGACGAAGCACCAAACCTTCGAGAGGAAAACTTTACTCTCCGTACTGCCCAGCAGTAGTGCACCGAGTTCAAATTAATCCCGAGGCCTCAACAACGTGTTGACTGCTCGACGCTGGCTGTCGAGTGTCTCGAAGCCGCCCCTTCTCGGCTTCGTCAAGGAGGCACCAAGTACCAGAGTCAACGATGCAACGTTCTATGGGCTCTTTGTATGGAACGCGAGGAAAAGGGATGAGGTTTTACTTTAAATTAATATTTAGTTTCGCAGTTATTCAAATTAATGGAACGAGAGGCTTGATGACCCTTAGCTTCTGGCTTTCCTGTGTACTTGCCATATATGTTTCCCATCGCTTAACGACACGTCGTCGAGCGTGTCGTAGCTTCAACCCCCAATAGCAATAGCATTACTATCGCGAACTTCGATCTAACGGCAAAGACCCCACGATGTATTCGTGAAGAGCGATGCCTTTGTATAGAGATGATGGTTATGGGATAACATCCCTCTCATCCCGCTATCCTATACGTGACTGCCCTTTCCGATGTCCATCAGGAAGTTACCAAGCCACACGTGCATCAACTCCTACTCTCTGACTTCCTATCCCGCCTCATACCCTCGTCGAGTTAACAGGAAGTTGATCAACGAGGGATCATGTAATTTATAGGGTCAAATTGTACGACTGACTTCTATGAGGGGAATTACAACACAGACTCGATCGTCCTGTAATACGAGCTTTTTTTTTTCATATAACTCGCATGATTGATGGGCAATTCGATGGAGAATTCGATCAAATTTGCTAAATATTTTGATCTTTTTTTTCTACTGAACTTTTTACTACTTGTAAAACAAGAAAACGGAAGTTATGCACTACGATCAGCGGAAATTAAAAATCACGATCAACCATATAGTATTTCTATGCTAAAGTCCACGGATAGGTGAAATTATAATTGTTTGCGCTTAATTAATAATAACAATTGAATGCGGTAACGCTATTGGGAAATACTGCAGCTGCCGAAGAAATCTTCCGGCTATAGCATGCAAGTAACAAGTAGTTATTTCATGTTCTTTTGGTATTTTTTAATTTATTGTGCTTCACTTTCAGTTGGACGATTTTAGAATTCTCGTAAAAATGTTTTTTTGAAACGATTTTTTGAGATATGGAGAATTTCTGTGTGAAATTTTCTACAACGAGTATAAAGTTTATGATCGAAGACTATGCATACGAATACAGGAAGTGCGGTATTGCAAAGTGTGCACACCGATCGCCGGATACAAGAAATTCAGAAGTTACCCAGGGCTATGGATTGTACAGACCGATCGGCGCACACAGGAAATTCGAAAGTTACACGGTGTTAAGGGAGGAAGCACGGGGGGAGGGGGGGGACACCTTCGGCGTGGTGAACGAGAGCGGCTACACCTCTCCTCCACGAGTCGATAAATCCAGGAGCTTAGTGCCCGATCGGGAAACGAATTAACGACCATCGAAGAGCACGATTCTCGCAAAGTCTGCACTTTTTTTGTTTCCTCTCGCTCTTCTCTACTCGTTCCTTTACTCCGTGTTTTACTTCTTTTACTATCGGTTCCTACACAGTGACCATGTATCATGTAACGTGGAGAACTTTTTTTTTTTTTTTTTTCCAGAAGACAAGCCGATTTTTGGCTCGAACGAGAATCGGAGTATTCGTTATCTTCTCGATACAGTTGCATCATAATACCTCGTTGACATTTTTTTTATTTCGTTTGACGTCAAAGTTCCACAGAACGTGTTTCATGTTCAGTCTCTGAATTTACGTGAGAACGCGAAGTCCTTTGCGTACAATATTCACGCGTTATTAGCGTACTAAACGTAAGTTTAATTACGCACATTTTTAAATGTGGTATGCGTGATATATTAACGTTGAAAAATACGAGAAAAGTGTAAAAGTCATCGTGCGGCTTTCAAGCGCTGTAACGTATATATGTAGACGCGAGTATTTGCACGGGCGCGCGCGATGGTCCAGCCAGGCTACCAGCTCGGCTCGCTGGAACATCTTTCATACAATTATAGTTTTTGCGGCTCCGTGCTCAGCTCGGCTATAGCCAACGCCGCGCTCCGGAAATATGTGGCGGTTGCGAAAAAGTAAGCGTCGGACAAAACGCGCGTGGAGAGCGCAACTGGGCGAGAAAGGAAAAGAGAAACGACGAAGGAATGAAAAGAAGAACGAGAGAAAAAAAACAAAAAGCAGAGTGAGACAGAGAAAAAAGCTGGTTAGATGTATGTGTGTATAGTATAGTATAGTATATACTGTATACATATGTATTATGGTATACACAGAGAAAAGAGCGGCTGGCGACGACGACTGTGGATAGAGGTAGAGCGGATAATAGCCCGGGATAGAATTGTTCCAACGGGGGTATAGGGACTTCGAGGTGGTGCTCGGTAACTCGGCGCAAAAAACCAATCCATCCCCCCCGAGTGTTATCGGATGGTGGAGACACTCGCGGAGCAAGCCGACTCTGAAAATACCGGGGAATCGTTTTCCTACAATTTCAGAATTTATACGTCGTTGCGCCACACCAACTCCAGCTATATCGCGTTCGTTTCTCTCGTTCTTTCTACTTTCGTTCTCTATCCTTTGTTTCACTCGCGTTGCTGATCCTGCACGCGAAACCCGAGAGATCCCACGCGATCTCGAAGCACTGAACAAGCACAGCGCGCTGAGAATGGAAATTGGATTCGACCAAATGTTTTCTTCTATTTGTCGACGCTCTGCAGCTGTCCCGCGAGCTATACTAATGAGCGACAAACATTTGATATTTACTATTCTAGAAAAGATACCTTAAAAAAATATATATTTATGTCAAATACGACGGATATGACAACGAATCGTGAATATTTCGATGAGACAGTATCATTTAGACGACGGAGCCGCGAAAGTTTATGCAATCGATTCAATATCGAAGCTTCGCTTTCGTTTTTCGGTCAATGGTTCAATACTCGCCCGTCGTTACTTTCGCTGTTTGTCTCTCACCTCGGACGCGGTTTTTATGCTGAAAATTCGAAAGGTCGAAGGTAACATCTGCATATAAAAATAAAAATACCCAGAGTCAGATTGGACAGAACGCTCACGAATGATCGATTAAATTCGCGTCAACAGTCACGCTGAAATAAAACTGTCGATGTACGTGGTTCAAGCAATGGTTCATGTGTAGTACTGCCCCAATTAAATAGTCGTATATGTATATTGTATACGTGGTCGTTTCGCCTAGTTACGCGGACTTGACCCAGTTTCGTCATAGTAGCAAATACTTCCTTGCAAGACTCCCTCGGTATCTCTGTTTCTCGCAATTATCCTCAAGCAATTTGTCGTTAGCACTTGTCTTGCCGTATAACGACGAGAAAAGCGACGAGCTGGAAAGCCCACCAACCATCGTTGAGACCGCGTCGATGATGAAAGAACGGCGAGTGTTATTACGAAGTCAGCGAACGACGCGAGCAGATAAATAACTAAACAATTTCGGACAATTCGACTACATTCGATCTATCGAATTTTCGGGGTACTAAAAGTTCGTAACGTTCTGTAGAATTCGTCAATAAATGAAATGTCTTGAAAATAATAAAGAAAATTCGCATGAGTAATTGGAACAAAAGTGAAAAAAAAAATGGCTCGTCTTGATTGGGAATAAGTTTTCGTATATCTTCTTTATTTTGCATCGTAGCACTTTTGTTTTTAGAACTCGACGTTCCCAAATGCCAACTCCGAAGGCAACTCTCATGTCTAGCGTGATGCAAACGAACTAAGCTGCTGCCAACGTATATATTCTTCGTAACTTCGGGAACGTGAATTTTTTTAACGTTGTCGAGATCGTCTCTGAATATACATATATATCGAACTAAAATGCGGAACGATTGCCTACACGTATACGCGTACATAAAGGGAGAGTCGGATGAATTCAATACCCATTGAAGTGTAGTACCCACATTTCTCCATGAAAAACGTCAAGACTCGAACCCTCTTCGGTATAACCCCTTTACTCGGAAAAGCCGCACCCTTGCTATTACGCTCGCGAAACCCTGGAGAGGAAACCCCCGTCTTCGTGGTTTATATATATATGTATATACATATATGCAAACGGAGAGACGAGTCACGACTTATACTTATACCACCGGAATAAGTTGCTTCACGCAAAAATATCCAAGGCTCCTCTCGGAGGTTCTTCAGGCATATGCCTTGAGCTTTTCATCCGTATTTATATGTCTATGTTAGATACCTTTGGGATGCAGGCTCGTGACGGTAGTTGACGTAGGTCTCTCTACGCGGCTAAACCTTCTTGCGCTATTTTGTCGCATATAGCATGTGTGCGCATACTCACTTTCGCGTTCGCACACAAATACACACACATACTTATGTATGCCCGAGGGGTGAGAGATTTCCAGAGGGTGAAGTCTTCGACGACGAAGCTTTGCCAGAGTTCGCGCCGCGCCAAACGCCCGCTCTTCGTCTCACCCTTTTACTCGAAAATCCCCCTCCCGTCGCCTCTCTCCCTCGCAACGTCAAATAGTTTGGAAACGTCAGAAATACTTCTGACGGGAGTTAAGGCGGCGATATTGCCTCCCGAGAGAGGGAAGCGAGTGAAGCCTCTGGCCTCACCGCAAAATTGAGAGAGGGATGGGGGCTTTCATACCTTCTCCAACAATCACACCGTGTAATATCAGGTATGGATGTTACATCGATGGTGAATGAATAAAATTTCATGAAACATGGAACCTACGGAGTCGTCGAACCAATAAAATACATATTCTTTGCCATTTTCTGTGCGATAATTGAGAGATTCATTTTTTATTCTAATTGGAGAGTAGCCGGCATTTTATTCGATGTCTCGCATAAACCTTCATAGATCGCGGTTGCCTGCATCAAGACGCGCGGCTTCTTCGCCGACAGGAGAAACCACGTTAACCACGAGAAACCTGCTGCAGGCTTTTAAAACGCGTATATAACATCATCGCGAACGTAATATACGCGACCGAAGCACTACCATTTTCACTCGAAACTCCATAATTGCAGTCCGAAGAGAAAATGCGAATCTTCTTCGCGTTTATTACTAAATATTTCGTACACACAATTCATACGGGGATTACAAAATTTTTTTAAATTGCGGCTGCGAAAGGAGTGTAGCAACGAAATTATATTAAAACATACATAATGAAATAACATATAATTAATTGCATATGTGGGAACCAACCAATATTTTTGTTAACACAATTTTATATTACACTTTTTTTTTTGTCGAAAGGTTTTTTCTTTTTGTAACATTTTTTCGTTATCTTCGTTTTAAAGAAAAAAAAAAAAAACAGAACAGACGTTATTATTGTAAAGAAATAAATACTGAAAAGAAATTCAATAAACTTAAATAAAGTTTCAAGTTGAAGTCAATGTTTAAGTTCATGTATAATGTTCGTAATATATCGTCGAAGACACACTACATGATTCACGGGACCTCAGTAAAACCTATCGTAACTCCGATCTTTTAACCTGACGGTAACTCGAGATTTTAAAAAAGAAAAAGAACATTTTTGCAATAAACCTTCCGACTGAAAAGTGGTTAATCTGAAAAAAGTTTAAAATAATTGTACAGACTATGGAAAAGTCTCGAATGGAGTTAGGAAACGCGAATAAAAGAATTCAAAAGGCGTTTCCCCGACTGCATCGGAAACTTCTTCCTCCGAAAAGTCTCCGATGCAGTTGGAGAACCCGAATAAAAGAATTCAAAAGGCATTCCCCGACTGCTGCAAAGACTTTTTTTCATACTGTATAATAATTTTTAACTTTTTGCTTTTTGCATTTTAGATTAATCACTTTTCCGTCGGGACATATATTGCAAAATGTTTAATTTCCTTTTCATTTTCTCCTTTTTGCAGCGTATTGCATCATAACGAAAAATTTTGGATGCGCGAACCATGTACTTTTTTTTTCTTCGATCTAATGCCATATGTGATATTAAATTCAATCGCACATTCGTATATTATCGATCTGTTTTCTACATTCAATTAAAATTTTACCGACGTTACTTTAACGTAATCGTCGATGTTTTGCTCCAATTTTGAAATTCTCTGGATTTTTCCTCTGTTGGTAACGTCGTAACGGAAATTACCTATATCCGAGGAACACAACAATGTCGTCCCGCGGTCGTTGTCGTCAAGCTTTCAAGGTATTTAATACATGAAAAATCGACCTTATCCGTTGTGTCAACTCTCACGGGTAAGTCGACGACATGGCACAGTGACGACAACGAAGAAGGGGGTTGGGGGGGAGGCGGTGGCGGGGGGGATGGACCAACGATATTTCATTATTCCGTAGAAAAGCCGATGATGGCGAAACGGCGACTTTAACGCTAACGCAATAACGTGTAGCTCGTGCGGACGAGAGGGCTCGGAGGGTGACGGTTCGTGGTTATAACACGAGTTTGCGAGTACATACAGAGCGACCGGAGCACTGCGAGAGAGCGAAAGAGTGTGTGATAGGAAAAAAAACGCAAAAGAAAAAAAAAAACGGGAAATACCCTGCTCAGGGGTTTCCCTGTGAACGTGCAACGAGACGGCGCGCGCTATAAATCAATCCTTGCCGCTCGTACTTCATATCGGGTTGGTGCACGAATAAAACGCAATTACGCGAAATATGAGGGCTACCGCGAGAGATAGAGAGAGCGAGGAAAAGACAGGGCCAAAGAGATATAACGCGAAAGCGAGCGGGAAAATGAAAGAAAAAAAGAAAAATATAGCGGAGCGGTTTTAGCTGGTGAAACTGGGTGCGAGCTTGTAGAAGCGACGCGTAGAGCGCGTTCGGTAATCCTTTATTGAGTCTCGCGGTGGCGGCGCCTTTCGCCTCGCTCGTGGCCCGTTTGCAACACGAACCCAGCAGCGGCAGCGGCAGCGGCATCAACCGGGAAAAGGTGCGGGAAGGGAAAGAGGAGAGAGAGTTCGCGTTAAGCCACGTAACTTTGCCCCGCTTTATCGCGGGCTAACGCCGGAAAAATCGACGGTAGGAGAACACACGAGAGATGAACGAAGAGAGAGAGAGAAAAAAATAACAAAAGAGAATCCCGTATAACGAAAGATTAAAAAGAGATCGGCAGCAGCGTACAATGTTCGTGAGCACGAGGTGTTACGAGAGAAATGCTAAAACTTGATATTATTTAGAATTTATGAAATAGCTAGCGGCTCATGTAATTTTTGCAATATCGCTGATCTACGAAGTATCGACGCCCGTAAGATAATCAATCTGAACTATAATAAATTATTATTTTCTTCAAGTTTTTCGGATCCATAATGATTGAAAGAATGATTTATAATTTTTAATTTTATTAAGGGTTCATGATATAGCGATCGATTTTCGATAAAAATCATCCACAAGGTTTCTCGACTGAGAGCGCGACTTGGATAACAATTACTCTTGATGCTGATCTCTCGTTCTTACTCTCTCGCAGCCCGGTATCATTTTTCTTCGTGTGTACATTCGGTATGCGCGTATATAGGTGCAGAATAGCGAATGTATACATATATGTATAATACCGTATGCCTTTCTCGTAGACCCCGATACAATTTTGTTCCGTTCATCGAATCATATCACTCGACGTTTTCCGGATCGTTGGCGATGCGACCGAACGTGCTGGCATTATACCGTAGTGTCGAATAAAGCTCGATCGTGGTCGACCGAACGCCAATCCTCTCCCTCCGCAACGAGTCGAATCGACCGAGAGGGTCGAAAGGGAGGGTTGTATCGATTTCTCACCTTCACTTACTACTATACCGAATAATCCTCAAATCCCTGTGACTCTGATTAATCGTATCTACGATTACTTATTAACTCGTTATCGTTTACAACACGGAGTCATCTAATGACTATTAAATTCGAGCAATTAGAGGGATAATTGACTCCTCAATTAATTCAATTCCTGTTCAATTGAATAGAAACATCGACACGAATTGAGTTTTGTGGACTCACCCGGGGGACGATAACGAAAATTAAAATGTATTAAAATTTTTCTTCGATCGGCACAAATATCCGAAGCAATACAAAACTTGTTACATTTCCTCTTCTTTCCCTTATCTCTCTCTCTTCCTCTCTTCCCTCAATGGAAAATAAAACTTTGGGCGAACAAAGATTCACGACGAAATTTTCGCCCCCAGGCAGCTCGTGGAAACACACAAGTCTGCATCTCTCGCCGCCACGAGAAAAAAGTAACGAGAATGTTGCAAAGGAAAAAAAACAGAAAAAAAAATTGAAAAAAAAAAGGATCCGCGTGACTTTTCCGCTTTAAGGGCGCGTATTTATCGTAATCTTGATGCATATATCTTTCACAAAGGGGGGGAGGAAGGAGGGAGGATAGGAAACTTTCTCATTATTATGTGGAGTGTTGGAGCTTCTCTAGTCGTTGCTCTGGTAGTGTATGCTTCGGGGGGGGGGGGGGGGGGAGGTGTAGCAATGGAGAAGGGGTTTCGATCCAACGTTGGTGCAACCCGCGCTGTTCTGGCGCTAGCGTGGGGTTAACTTGGTATAACGCCACTAATGTACATTTAATGTCTTAACTTTGAATGCAGCTTCGCGAAGCTGCGGCAAAGAAGGTGGGGAAAGGCGAAGCCGGCCGACCAGCCGAGGATAACATCTTAAATATGTTTTTGCATTTATACGCCCGAGTGCTCGCAAGCAGTAAGGTGTAATAACTACTGCAGTTGGTAGTGGTTAGCTATCGTAAGCATGAAGAAGCTCCGGGGCCAAAAGGTTGGACTTCCTCTCGCGCGAGAACGGATCCCCCACTTTTTTACTTCACTCTCACTGTGCATCGCAACCTGCGGTACAGAGGCTGAGCTTTGAACAGTGAGCACGCGGAACAGGAGACTCACGCAGCTTTACGCGGTGAAATTCGCCTCTCATATTCCTACCCCCCGACCGAGGATGAGAATATACTCGCAGCAAGAGAACCAACAGCGGCAGCAACAATGACGACGAGAACGACGACTATGCCAGTCACTTTGCGTTTATCGCTGTCCTGGGAATCGAAAGTTTTTCCATTCTCGAAACTCGGCAGTTGGATATATACTAGCATAACCGGTGTACGGCTCTAGAGAAACAGAAGCGAGTTGAGTCGCTTGTTCTTTTTTTTTTTTTTAGCTTTTTTTCGCAACTTTTTACGCCCTTGCAACACCCGGCGCGGAGCCATAATGGAAACTCCGAAAACGTAGCGCGTTCGAGTGAATACACTATTCCTGTAGATTAACTACGGTTTTTCATTTATTTATTCTCGCACCCTGCGCTGCGTAGCTTAAAAAATGCATATTGCAGCAGGAGATGAGTTAGAAACATTGACTTTTACATGAAGCGTCGTCTGAAGAATTTCAGATTCGCCGGGTATGAAAAATTAATTTGTTTTTCTATGTACTGTGATGTGATGTTCAGTGAGTTTGGACGCTAATCAACATTTCGGTTGACTCCTTCTTTACACTTGTTTACTTCTATTTTGATATTTAAAGACAACAAAAATCATTTTTTGCCAATTCCAATTCGCAAAACGTTTCGCACTTAGAAAAAAGAAAACTTCTCCGAAATCTCACGAGTATCTGTCTTGATTTATCAGTTCGATCGCAAAGCCTAGGCACTCCACGATGTGCCACGACTTTCCATCGAATTCGAGAAGCGCGAGAAATCGGTAACTTCCGGATGAAACCGATCGAATCCACTTGGACTTGATCCGTTCGAGATCCGCAGTCGAACAGCTCTCTCGCGTCGAGTACACCAAAGTAAGATATATGAGCGTTTGCATCGATTCTTCGTAGGAATCCCCCCCCCCCTCCCGCCCCCTCCTCCCCCTGAATCAGGAGGGCTCGGGAAATACAGCTACGGCTCTCAACCTACAGCAGCTCGAGGCTTGCATGCTCCTCGCTGCGAAGCCGATTCAATCAGGCTAATGGAAATCGAGCGTACAGTGTGAGCCTCCCGAACATAATTGATCGTCGGATATTGCACTCGCGAGCGCGAACTCTCCGTTGCTATCTCTATCACTCTTGGTCTGACGTCTACGCAAAATTGAAATGCACCGAATCGGCAACGGATGGTTCTCACGATACTCACGTAACTACGCTACGGGACCGATCGGCCCGTTTCCAGCATTGGCTCCGATTCACGAGAGTAGCCCTCTGCTCCTCCCGTAGATCCAACCATTCTCTATATTTGCCCAACGAAAGTGAAGCAGTTTGCTCAAACAAAATTCGATTGAGGTATAGCTCCGGAATTAAATCCAAATACAAGCGAAATTGATTGAAAATCGTAAAATATCGAATGTCTGCATTTGCAGCTAATTTAACATTATTTTTATGGATTTTTTTCTTTTTTCGTATCCTACTGTAAAAATTCATTGCTTAATTAGTCAAATTTATGCATTTGACATTAATAAGTCTACGCTAAAGACTGCGGTGTAACTTTTGTTTCAGACTCTCTGTGTACATATTAGCCTTTCCGTGGGCTTTGAATTCATCGCCAGAGCCCAAACACACCGTTATAACCAGAAAGGGGTGGATTTTGCACGTGACGCGTAGCCCTTTCCTACCACCGAAAACCGCCTAATAAGCCAACGTTATTGCGGGCCAACAACGCAACGGGGTGGACCCCACACTCCAACTACAGTGTGCGGTCTCACCGACGACGCTTCCCTGATTTAAATTCATTCCAACGTAAGCCGCAGCTTTCCGTACCAACGAGAGAACTCGGTTCCTTCGTATACTTCCTGTGTACACCGTTCAACGTATACATACCATCGTGGCAAGCAAATATTCTTCGGCTCCCGTCACTTCCAAAAAAAAACATCGACATTTTTTCATATTTCTCACACATCGAAGATATTCGTCAAAAATTCGTCGCCGCGAGTGACAATTTATTTTCTACATGGCAGAGCTATTCGAAAATATTTGTCCGACAACGTTTCATCGACGAAAAAAAAAAGTCGTTTCAAAATTATGCGGTGGAAAGTGTCAAAGTTGACGAGACGATTTAGAAACCGCGGTATGTACGTCGCGCGAGGATTGCTAATGGAAGTATCGCCGGATTCGTCGGTGAGAACTCTTCATTCCATCGAGAGACATCTCTGGCAACTCTTCTCTCTGCATTCGACAGTTGCCACTAACTTTCCCACCATTTCGATTCATTTTACTGCGCATTGACATTTACGCGAGATATCGTTATAATAACTGCGATAAAATCGGAATGAGGACACGAGACGACGAATTTCGTTTTCCCCAAAAACGAGCCACTCTCGCGCGTGAGTTTTGTGTCACTCGCAGGCCTTTCGACTCGTGTAAACTCCAGTGTAACGTCAACACCAAGAATTCCTAACATTTCGTTGCTTTTGACACGGATAAGCCGTCCGATAAGCACTCGCCGAAAATACTTTTCACCAGTTGATACGAATGAGAGAAGACCAATCCGAACAGAAATCATGGCGTGATAAGGGTTAAATAAGGATGGTAACGAAGAAACGATGGTGGAGACGACCGAGCGAAGTGGCACTTTATCACTGTGCATATACAGCTGGTAGGTAACCGTCCCATCAACGTGAGAGCTTTCGGTCGTTCTGATTGGGCTAAAGTGTACGAATGAGCCGGTTACTCGCTTCACGAAATTCTCGTTAGAGAGTCCAAGCGCGACGGCAATCGTTCCGTGGAAAATAGGCGATAATCGGTGGGAATCCGTCAGTAGAAAATCCACGAAACTTAATTCAACGGTCGACGAAGATTCGATTGAGCTTTGCGACGGAAGCAGTCATTTGAAAAATTCCCTGCCGATTTCTATACTCTCATAGTTGCTTCCCCTTTTGGTGTTTCTCGATCAAACCGATCAACTTCAACAGGGCTGAGATACGTCATAAATATTTAAAAAATGGGACCATTCTGGTGAAATTTTCGATCGTAGGCTATTGGCAGAAAAAAAGGAAATATGCGCGAAGGAGTTAATCAAAGATTTAACGAGCTCTCGTGGGGGTGTTTATCATCGCGTCGATTATGCACTTCCCCGGTACCCGTTGAAGCTTTCGGGATCGTTTAAAACTTTGTAGCGGGACGAAAAGAGATCGGTATACCGCGAGGTTACTATCGCTTTTAGCGGACTTTATTATGCAATATAATAATTCTTTAGGAGCTCACAATTCAGCCGGTATGATTCCTGTGTCGTCGCGGCACTTCCTTATTTAGAGATAATTACAAGTTTGCGGATCGGTATAGATATGTATATAAGATGTATATATAGGAGGACAAGCGGACTCGATTTCTAGTTGATTATATACATGTATAATGTTATATACTATATAATATTGTATACGAGATACCGGGCTTCAAGTTTTGATTGCGTCCAACGCCACCTCGCGTCGATGTATATCTGGAGAGGACAAGCCGCGTTGCCTAGCTAAGGTGGGTGTGCTTCAGTTTGAGCACCTGAGCTCCTTCTACGAGACGCTGAACTCGGGGATGCTTTCGTTCGTCGTTGTACCGTCGAAAGACGGTGGAATGGCGCGGGTGTAGAGAGAGGGTGAGAAGAGGCACACCCGCCCCTTTCGAAAGACGAGGTCGAGAGCCGATTACCGCGATTTCGAGTGATCGACCGAGTAATTACGTATTCATTACATCGGCGAAAGAATTTTCATTAAACGTCAACTCTCTCTTCCTATAATCCCCTCTCCCTTCGTTCCCCGATGATTCGTTCGACGATAAAAGCACAAAACTTCATCGACGCAAAATTCTTCGTATAACTCGATCGACGAGAGAGTTCGGTAATTTTAGATACCGATATAGCCGGCATAAATAGGAGACGGCTATTTCGTTCGCGCTATGCAATCTATTTCTTTCAGCACGGATTTTGTTTCAGAGACATTTTTGAGACAACTAACTCGATCGCTGAACCGAACGGTTTTTCGATATTCTCGATCACCAGCCGGATTACGGCAGCGAGCAGTCCGGCGGGTGAAAAAATTTTAAAAATAAAAAAAAAAGACCCTGCAGGTGTCGTTATAGTATCCGGTTTTAAACGAGTTCAACCATACATGACGCTGTATAGGACATTTATTAACCACACAACGAAGGATTGATTAAAAATACAGTATCTGATCGCGACCTACCTGCCGACTTTTTCTACCCCACTTTTAATTAGAAATTGATTTATTCCCTCACAGTTTTTACCACGAAATTGCAACCCGATCCGAAAGCTTCCCTGTCCCATCGAACTTGACACAACGTTCGGAAAGGGCAGTTGAAAAATTATTAAAATACAATATTTTCACCATTTGCATAAAGTATTATTTACAACGGATTTCGCGATTTCCGTCAATCAATTTCAAGCAATGCGAAATTTTACGATGCTTTTTTTAGGGCTTTTCACTCACCTTGACATATTATCGTGACTACGTGAAGTATACTGATGGTCAGATATCGACTCCTTCTATGCCGTTCCGCCATCTCGATTCACTGATACTCGTCACTGTCGCGTTGAGACTTCTTAGATCACGATATCTGGAACACAAGGATTGCAAAAACCTTGTAGACAAACGAATATTGGAAAGCAAAAAAATTTGCAAAAAAAAAATTTACTGGCAGAAAAATCACGCGCTATCGTTGGCACTTTTTGATTAAAAAATGCAAATATCATCGGTATTTCGTATAGTAATTAAAATGTCGGTGTAAGGATTGCATTCGTTAAATTATCGTTCATTTTTGGTCGTATAACTTAATTACTTCGTGGCTTCGCTTATTTTTTTTGCCAGTGAATGATGACTATATATAGCAACTCATTTCAACTACTCTGTATCTATCGCCGATAGGTTTTCCCATCGTATCTTATTTTAATAATATTTAATTTTAATAATAAATAAATATATAACGTTAGCGACGTAAAAAAAAGTGCCGATTACAAAATTTCCATATATCGGGTCGGCGATAAATAAAAATTCGCGAAGCATCGAAGTCCGCGTCTTCAATGTGGCGCCTGAAGTGGCAAACGGGGCAAAGAGCGCCAACGTAAATTCACGCTGCACCGCGGCGCTAAAGATAGAGACATCTTTGTACAGAATATCTACGAGGCAAGATATTCGGATTATACGCATATAATACGGTAATCTGACTTGCCGTGTTAATTAGCGCGAGAGTTTTGAATATTAATTAGATTCATTTGCGATGATATTTGACGAATATGATATTCATAGATGTGAAGCGAATCAATGACACACCGCGATGAATAATAGCGCTGTACCGATGAATACGTTTGTGAGAAATGGGTACTCGACGCTTCGCGAAATCCTCAGAATAGTAATGTATATACCTTTTTTTTTAACCCTTTTCATCGAATATATGTCACTATACTATCAATATACATTTTTCATCGAATAAGATCATTGATTGGAATCATAAAATGAATTCGTAATTCGCGATAAAAAAATATAACGACGTTATTCGCATTGAAAAGTTTCGATTGATTGGAGTACCGAAATACACGAGTGGCGTATAGTATTAACCCTCCGGCGGCACATATATTTTTCAGATCTTCTGTCGGCACACTGGGAATTTGAAGTCTTGGTTAGCTTTTCAAAGTATTCCGAGCTTTCAAAATATTTGTTTTATGAAATATATTTTTCACGATGTCTAGTCGATCACCCAACACAGTTGCTTAAGTCAAATATAACAAATATTCATCAATAAAAATTGAAACGTCCAGAATTTTTTTTTTTATTTTCTAACAACTAATTGATGTGAATTATTCCACGTAAAAATGTGTAGTATTAGTACGGATAGGATTCGTTGATGCGAGAGAGCTGAGAACTAAATCACACAGTTAAAGCCGAAATCTCTCGCAGTTGTCATGCACACTCCTGCGCTCGATGAAGAATGAAGAATGAATACATTATTTTAACACGTTAAAACTCGTGTCCCATGGACTGCATTTTAACGCTTACAGCCAAAATAATGGCCGAGTGATTCGATCGTTGTTTATCATGGTACTAACTTCTCTCCGTGCTTCCTGGTGACGGGGTTCGCTCGTAGCGGCCGTCCCATTACAGCGTCTATATATGTATACATATATATAAGCGAAATAGTTTCGTACAACATGCGAATTTTGGTGACAAATTACGTTCGTTAACGTCGACGAATAACGTCCAACGAAGAGGTATAATATACGGATAATTAAATCTCGGACAGTTAAATTAGTCCCCGGGAATGAAAACCCTGATGAGCGCGTGTTACTACACGCTTTAGGAGAACGCGAAAGAGATGAAATATACGAGCGCAAAGGAAGAGCGAGAGTGAAGAGAATGGAAAGAGGATAGTACGCTGGGCGCTGCTGCGGCTTCAACCCTTTCATAATTAGCGAACAGTTAACACTCGCTCACTCGAACTCCCTGCTGGCCTCCCTCCCCGAACTCGTTCATCCCGCACGCGCCTTCTATACATCTGTCGCCGTCACTCCATTGTTTAACAGCTGTGTAGCCGCCTTCGGCTAGTTATCGAGACCGGGACTCTATATAATACGGAAACCTCGACAATCGACGCCGATATGAAACGTGAATATTTCGGAAACAAAAAAAAAAAGAAGAATATTCTCTTTCATAGTATAACCAACGCCGGAAGGTACACCGGCAGGAATAATAGCCGACAGTTGCGAAATCCAATAGAATCCCAGCTCCGTGTTGCGTAAACTCGACGGGGTAACATTTATCGTAGTTTTTACCCCTATTTCAGCGCTTTCCCAGCGGCAAAAACCCCTCGAAGCCAAACACGATAGCTGTTTGCTGGCTGGTTAATAAACGATCCTAGTTACACCGCGTGTATAGACGAACCAAGGGAAACGGAGAACCATTCACGGATCAGTCGCGATATCAATATTGGGACGAGTTTTCAACTGCATGGAAAAAAAAAACTTTATTCGTTTTTTGCAGTTCTCGTTATCGAACAAATACGATTACTAACACAATCGTACAGCACCTCGGAAAATTTCTGGTCTCGTTGCTTCTCATCCGGCGTAACAATCCCGTTAACTCATTCGGCCGTCCCGTTTCGGGCCGTAGTATTACCGGTCCGCGAATAATAATAAAGTGTGTACGTTCCGAGAAACAAGGGAGGTACAAAAAAAAGCATATTGTATTTATTATACGGTCAGTGGATACCCTCTGTTTTTCGGTATACAGCTGGCCGCTAATAGGCTCTATTGTTTAATCCCAATCATACAAATCGAAATACAGCGGAAAATCGAGAGGAACGATACTGGTAGACGAAATTGTCGATAGTTCGGAAGAGAATTTCTGAATTACATTTTTTTTTTGCACCTATTTCGCAAGAATTTTTTTTTCAAGAATAACGAAATACAGTAGAAGTTCTCACGGTTATAAAAAGCTATAGAGAGATGAGAATCGTACTCGCGTGGCCGATTGATCAACAGTGACTTTTTTGCGCCGATGTTTTTACGATCTGAGAAATCCTGTATAACACTGACGAGAAGGGTTCGGGCGGAGGCTTTGCCGATGTATAACTCGTACGAGTTCACTCGTTGGATACTTCCACTTTTTTTTTTTTTTTCAGCAGCGTGGTGTTAGAGTAGCCACGATTGTTTAATCCAATCCGACAAATTGGAAAGCGGTGGCGCGATCCGCGGGTTCACGGAGAGAGAGAAAGAGAGATTATGGAGGGGGTGGGTTTACGGCGCGACACATTGGCCTGGAAACGACGATGATACGAGGTGGAGTGCCAGAGTCCAGTTGAATCGCCCCATCAGAGTCGAACCGACGCCAGTAGCAGGATCTGCGGGACGACAGTGAACACGGAGACACGGATTGTGGAGAGGGGGGACGATAGCGCAGAGGTCGACTCTCCACACGTTATCCAACGCCGGATATAGAGAAGAGGCGACTAGCGGGGGTTGAACTCACCCCGGCTTGCAGATTTACGAGGCGATTTACAAATTGGCGGTTATTGTACCGCGCGGAAATCAAACTGTCCTCTAAATCAAAACGTCCTCGGGAGCGAGGTCGGCGTTCATTAAACGTCAGGGCTTTGGGTCGGTGCATATAGTGGCTACTCGGGGAGCTGCCTGGAATATCGTTCGGTGTCGTACGTCACCGCGTTTCACACAACCGTACAGTCGACTGCGACTCTCACTTCGGTTCTGATGGTATTGGTAGTCGAGTGGATACACAGTTAGATATATACATATCTATATATCATATCTATATATATTGCTATATATATATATAGATGTATGTTGGTACTCCTATATGTATTCTATGAACTATATACAGTCTTCCTATGTGTGATATATGAGAGTTAAAACTGGAATACTCGAGGCGCGATGAATACGGGATCGCGATTGGGTACGTTCGGTACGTATTAGAGTCGACCATTCGTCTCGATCAATTAATTAACGCGCTAACTGTGAACGAATCCCCTACGGCTCTCACTCGTATATATACTCTTTGCCTCACTCTCGTTGCGCACTTTTAGCGTTATATTCGACGGTACGGAAGGAAAAGCTTTGGGTCACAAACAATCCTCAGCCCGAAGGAAGGGAGGGGGACACTGGTGACACGGCTATCCGCGAAAAGTCAATTAGCGGAGTAGAGGATATATATATATATATATCTAGAAATGGAAAAAAACATTTGATGTTGGGAGTGAGTGTTCCCGATTTTTTTTTTCTGTCATTTCTCAATCGAAAGTAGTGCAGATAAATTAGAGGAATAGCAAACATCGGAAATGTCGCGGGGGCAATCGGTATCACTCGGATGGATTTTTCTTTTTTTCTTTTTTTTAATGAAGAAAAAGTAATTTCACAATGATACGATGGAACTTGTTTTCTTGATGAGTGAATTAACACATTTCCCGAAGATAAATAAAAAGATTTATCTTCGGTGGCATCACCCCTTATACTTGATCGTTTCTTACGCTGTGCGAGGCGTAACCTTGATTTGGTTTGATCTCCCAACGTGGTCAGCTCGAGGATTATTTTAGATTGACGTCGACTTGATCCACTCAGTCACACCACGTGCCTCTTCTCTTCGTTCTTCGCATTATATCCTCTATACACCGGATTTTCACCCCTCGTGGCTTTTGCCACAGGAAGATTTCCTTCTGTCGCTCAGAATCTTCCGCGGGATGCCGAGATCTCCGCGTATCCTTCGCATCTCTCATCGACGTCTTGCGTATATGAAGACGAATGTTCGTGTTTTCTCGTGCCTCGGGACGACGGTAAAAGTCCAACGGGGATAATGCAAGCGCGCGAAAGAACAAAAAAAAATGGAAGCCAACGAGAAAGAATATATAGCGAGAGAAAGCTAATCGCAGAGTCGCATAATGAGACCAGCACCTAGCTGTTCAATTTTGCGAAGTAGCTTTTCGAAATGAGATTTGAATAATGCATGGATGGAGATGCACGCGCGCTCGGTTACCCCGCTGCTCTGTCCCTTCGCCCTCTTTCGCTGTGCCTAGTAATTTCACGATTGCGTAACCGTTTTTCACCTATCCCTTTCGTTCTCTGTACGGCACTCCTATACGCCCAACGCTCTCGCGTGATCGTTGAATCGCAAATTTTTTTTTTCAAGAAAATCACCGTATAAATTACGGCGTCGTCACTTTCGCTTGGATCTTCTTCGTGATGAAGAAATGTCTGACGAAAAAAAAAAAAAAAAAAACCCCAGCAAGAGGGATGCTCCGAAAGGTTTATCTACTTGCCAAAGAAATTTTGTCGGACAAAACAGTGATATGAATTCTAGATTTGTGATTAAAAATATTGGGGTAAATACAATCAGTTTTTTCGTTCTTCCAAGTTTTATCGTGCGATAATAAAATTCTTCTTTAGTATCAAATCCATGGCGGTAACGCGTTTTCTTTTTCCTTCCATTAATGATAAAAAAAAAAACGATGCAGCGAGTCGTAAACGCGAAGCGAGAGATCTCTGGGAGTTATCTCGCCGATAATAATGAATTACTTTCAGTGTCTCGAGCGAATCGTTTCTCGTTTGCAAACGAGTGAACATATATACTGTAACTGTTGATGAAACTGAGCAAAGCTACGAGAAGAGGGGGAAGGGAGAGGAGGGGATGCAAGAGAGAGAAGAGGCGAAAGAGGTAGATGGATGAATTTCGTCGTGCGGCGCGTGCTGTACGAGAAATGATTTAACAAGACAATTAACGTCGAGAGTAGTGAAACGCGAACGAGTATAACGGCCGGGCGAACGCCGCTCGAGGAATATACGCGAGAGAGCGCGAGGGCGTTTAACGAGGGACCATAACCGGGTGCTGGGCGGACGGAAGGTTTTCCTTGCGCGCGCGTTTTCCAAACTGATTTCTCGAATGTAGAACTACGGCGGTAAAGGGCTGCGGAGAATAATGTTCAGTTATTCCGACTCTCAAGGACTATGTTTCGTCAGAAAATTGAATTATAATATACGACCGGTGGGAGTCGACGCTGATGCAGTGACGAATTTATACGTTTGCCTCGCGCGCGTGTGCCCACCAGAGCAATAAAGACGAATCGGAAAATTATTAAAACATAATTTGTTGCTGTACCGTACGTACCGGAGCGTCAGAAATACCTATTATCCAATTTGCCATTGCCATTAATCGGACTAATAGCCCAATGTAGACTACCGGATTGAAAAAAAAATAACGTTCATTCGGAAATGGTAATTTATAAAATACACGGTAGTGATATCTCAAATATTATTATGTTGCTATTGAAAACTACTTTTTCCAACGTGTGCCATGTGATACTTTAATTATTTATTTTGTCATAGGTATTTGTCTGAATTCAATAAATATTCATTAATTACCATTTATTGCTGTAACAGTATAACTGCAAAAGAAAAAAAGTCGTTTTTGCTACTTGGTTATCGGAATTCTCGAAATCGTTGCATGTCACGTACTCTTTTACGCGTTCGTACGCACATACAATTTTCCGTCTCGTTATAACGAAAGAATGAACTCCGGTTTTACTGTGCGTGCGAATCGAACGAGACGTAACTATCAGTGTTTACAAATTTACGCGTTACTGGTTATTCCACTATCAACATCTCTAAACCCATTCGTTCGACTAATATTCGATACCAAACGACAGGATCTCGCGGTACGTTCGACAGAGTGAAAGATGTAACGGCAAAGTAAAAAAAAAAAAAAAAAAAAATAGAACACTTTTGCTATCTCTACAGTGCGTTAGGCCATCAAAAGGCATATAGAAGGCTGCCTGGTGGCCATACAAGCGTGAATAATATTCTACCGCGAAACATTTTTTTTACGAGGCACAGGTATTACTTTTATTATCCTCGGCGGCAAAAAGATATACCAAAGTATAGACGGAGTTATAGTATATATGTCGCGGTAGATATACGAATAGTATACATATATAGATACCATGGAATTCCAATGGCGATGTGCGTTACCGCCAACTATGACTTTTCTAACGGATCTATTTCTTTTTTTCGTTTCCCTCACTCTTTTTTCCTTCTTTCCCTTACTTCCGATATAATTCAACGATTCGAAGCTCTTTCTCGATGTTACTTTTTTATCGCACCAGTACGTTCCACAACACGCGAACGGCGAGGAAAAAAAGCTGCGCAATGTGAACGATAAAATTGTCGCCGATTGTCTTCGATAAGCATCGTCGTTTCATTTTTTTTTTTTTTTTTGGTCTTCAATTTCAGTGGCGTAACGCTCGATTGAACGAGGATCAAATATGAAGAGTTCGTGCGGAGTCATGTAACGACTAATGGATGGGATAACGAGTCAGCCAACGGTGCGCGATGCGAACGCGATGGTAATTATCCCACCGATATTGCTGTCAATTGAATGTGCAACCAGCGGTGAAATGAACATAGAGCTTTGCCCCCCCGTGCGATATCGCCAAGCCGGTAGTTACAATAGTTACGTTAATGCACAGGGGGTCGGACTGTCACTTCGCGTGCTGTACACCCCCGACCGTTAGTTCCGTAATTGGCGACACGCGATAGTCGTGTGGCGCGGTGCGGCGCGGTACACAACGGCTCCGTGGATGTATAAGCTGTTACAACCAACGCTTGAACTCTGTCAGCACGATTTTGCACTTCCGTTATCGCGCCGGGAGGTTTTCTCGGCAAGAAAGTAAAGGAACGACGGTGCCGCACACAAAGACATCGCATTCTTTCTACTCTTCGCTCATATTGTTACACAGAACGAAACCGGCATCGCTATAATGGAAAAAAGTTCGTGATCGCTCGTCCAATTAATTTTTTTTTTTTTTCTTCCTTGTTCCTTGAACGAATTACTTTGCGACTGCTGCATGGATAACTTCATGACTGCGTCCATCGCGACATTCGTTCGTCGATAAAACAACTTGCGTTGTCTCGACCGAGCGAAGTCGACGACATTGCGTCAGCCTCGCATCTCATCACTGGCTACGTTAATTATTTGACGGATTTCAAAAGTATTCTTTTATAGAATTCCTTGCATAAGTTTCTTCAATTTTTTCTTTTGCCTTCTCAGTACCGTGACGATCTCATATCATTTACACTGTGAGTTTCATTCGCAGTAATGATCGTAACGCGGTGAAAAAAAAATTAACACAACCGATCGCGGAAGGAACAAAAATCGATTTTCGGATTAATAACAACGATCCTTACGTTCACTACGCTACGCTTCAGGTCACTGTGAGTGGAAAATGAAAGAATTGAAGAAAAAAAAGTATGCAAATGAAATCTAATTCTAATAATTTTTTTTACAGTCTAATCCCAAATACGTGTAAAAAAACCACTTTTGCAGACATTTTTTGCTCAATTTAGAAAAAATGGTTAGAATTATCGTGTTATGATGAAAAAAAAGCTGCCAACTATAAGTTATAGAGCTTTTAAACATTGCGACACACACATCGAAAGATTTTTCTCTGAATGTGATTTCTCGACGTTTTGAAATATTCTGAAAACGTTTCCACCGAAATCACGAGAATTTCTTTTTTTTTTAATGAGAACAAAGTTTCCTCGATGAGTAAGCAAGATAAACAAATCTCGGGGATCAGAGTTTTGGATTGGAAATCGTACTTTCGCCATCTTCCAATTATTAAACAATAACTTGGCGATAGTTTTATCGAATTTCTACGGCTAATCAATTGTAAAACCTCAATTGATGACTCCATTAGACTCGCAGCTAACCGCGTAACAAAACATATTTAGTCAACCGAAGTTAAATGCAAGAAGTGCAATTCAACACCATGCGCCGTGTCTGCCGTGAGCGAGTAACGTGACAACTATAGTTATTCATGTTTTTTCGGTTAATCATAAAACTTTTAATTAGCAACGAGTTCCGTCGACGAACCGCGAGCCAAAAGCTTTCCGCTAAAGTCGCGGAAGAAAATTAATGAGCAATCAGCGAGAGTACCGATATATACTGCATACCTATACCGAATATATTATCCTGCTTATAAGATTTTGAAATATCCCTTAGAGTTTACCGAAGCATATTTCGTTCGACGTAAATGACTCGAAACTCCTGTGAACCAGAGAAGGCAATGCCCGGGCCATTGTGAGGTTCTTTCATTGGTTATTAAAGTCATAACGATCAAAGTTTGCCTTTGGCTCCGTCTCGTCTATGGTTTCGACTAGAAAATTTTATAGAGCTCAGTGAAAGATCGATCTCCCGGAAAGCGTTAAAATAAACGAAGATCGATGTTGGGCGTTGAATTTATAGAGCGAACGAAATCGTCGCGATTTTTTTTTGTCACAGTCGCGCTCCGTTGACCGCGACCTGCCGAAAATCGCCGAAAGCATCTGACGAAAGGAGAACTATTCTCTCGTCTTGCTGTCCCGTATTTTTTTTCTTTGAAAGTTCAAACCGATATACCGAAGTGAATTATATATTATAAACTCTCGTCACGTTGGGTAGTCCTCGATTTTCCGTATTCTTCAAAGACAATGTATACTTTGCCACTGTATTATATTTACGCCGAAGTGAGAAGGCAAGAGGGTGGATGGTGCGCATTCCTTTCGTCATGTAACCTTTCGGACGTCACGCCAAGCGATTCCGATAAGCCTCCAAAAAGCCCCTTTCTTTTCAACGCTTCACCGATCTATCGCTCACTTTTTTTTCTTCCGCATCCCATTCTTTCACGCGGAACAATCGCGATACATACCCGGCACCCTCGAGCGTCAAATGTCAATCGCAGAAGAAAAAAAAAACCGAAAAATCTCAACATGACTAATAAAAAAGTGAATCTTATCGGGTTACGGGGATATTCTCAATATTGCGGACTCATCCTCGAGATCCGTTTGTCACACGTAAAACTATCTCATTCCATTGATTTGACCTCTTCGATTAAAAAAAAAAATACCGAACAAGTTTGACGAAAAAAGGTATAACGTCAGTTCAGTATGTCCTGCGGATGTATGTAAATAAAAAATGGTTCGATGGCATAACGGCAGGTCAGTGAGCAGAATCGATGACCGATCGTTCCAAATAGAAACGGACAGTGTGGGACAACTGAAATTTGGCAAACACTGTGTCAGTCTCCGGATACATGATTGACGCTTGAAATTGAAGTTACGACACGCGTGATGCAAGTTAAATATTCGATGCCAATATTCCTGCGGTAATATACAGATCGCGAAAGCAGTATAACGAAAAATATCGTTGAAAAACGACATTTCGACACTTAAACAAAACGAAAATTGGTTCCGCTCGGTGGGACTGAAAAATCACATCGATATCTCTATTTGTGGCGTGTAATTTTCCAGCCGACTGTTAGATATTTATTTCTTTACCAATGCCGTTATATACAAGTATTATTTTCCGGGATCTATAAATAAACTACTATTCCGGCATCGAGATTTTCGGTTCAATCTTTCGAGAGTCGAACGAACTTATTTTTCTCGGCGAGATATCGTGAACGCGAATAACGGAAATACGAGATTGAACATACGTACGGCTACTTCGCAACGGTGGAGTCTCGTTGGGCGTATCAATGCACATGGAATCCTTTCTTTACTGCATCTCGGACTTCTCGTATTCTGAGATTTTTTTTTTATTTTTTTTTCTTGTAATAACGTTTGTAAAGCTCGTCTACAGCTTCTCTTCGCAATACGCAGATCGTTGAGGCGTGTTCACTCCCACAGAGTTCAGATTACTTCCTGGCACCCGAAAACATCTATAAAACATTTATAGCACTGCACTTTCGCTCGCTGTGTGCGCGGTGCCCCGTACCCATGGGGGAGGGGAAAGGGGGGCGGGGGGAGGAAGGGGAGCAGTACCCAACTCCACGAGGTATAAACCCGTTCCTCTCGTTCACCCAAGTACTATTATATAGTTTACGCGCAGAGTTTCACTGTCGATAGTATCCGGTTTTTCACGATCACGACTACCTACTGCCCATTTTAGTTCGAAATCTTCTCCTTCCCTTCCACCCCTCCTCCTGTGGTCTCGAATTTTTCTACCGAAAATAACGACGGAAGTGAAAATTTTTCGTTTCATCAAACTATAGTCGACTAAACTTATTATAATAGCACTTTTTCTTTTTTTTTTTTTTTTTTTTTTCGCAACCAGAGTCGAGAGATAAAAGAACGAATTTTCAGTGGAGTAAAAAATAAAAATCTGAGAAAGAAGACGATGAAAAAAAAAACCGAAGGAACCGCTATAGATCCGAAAGAAATAGCGTTGATTGATGGCTATAAAACGATGATTTTGTATTTACGTTACTGCTTGCGCTCGACTATGAGAGAGAAAGAGACCTTCCCATTGCCCTAGCGACACGTGCTTTGAAGGATCTCTTTCCCCTCGTCGTTTGCATGTGTCGTTCCGTCACGAAATTCTCTCGATTCTGCACAGCACACGTGCGGCTCCCGCCCACATATTCAGCACGACGAATTCGCGTGTAATTATTAAAAAAAAAAAGAAAACTAAAGATAATTCAAAATTGTTATATAATAATTATTAATCCTTTTGATCCTCTCGACTCTTCGTCATTTAGAAAATTAAGAAAAAATACACCCGTGGAAAATTCACAGAAAAAGACAGAGGTACGTTAATAAAAAGAAAAAAAAATTACCGAAGCGTCGTCACTCGTCGAATTGTTTTTTTAATTTTATTTTATCGAAGCGAGCATAAGGGATGTTTTTTTTGTGTTTTTTATCATTTAAGCATGTTGCGTTCTCGAAATACGAGACCGGCTTTCACGATATTAACGCCGCGTGTATGTGTGTTCGGACGAGCGACGGTTAACGCGGCGGCTCGTCGCGGCAGACTAGCCTGAGGTAGGACACCTCGGAAGCTTCGGAGTCTGGTACTCTCGGTTCGGCTCGCCTCCTTCCCTCTAGCCGTGTGTGAGTTTTGTGGGTAGTATAGGCCCCGTGGCGCGCGCGGCGGCGCCTCCGATAGCAAGAGAGAGTCTACGCGAATCCGGACACGCGCGCGTCGACCGGCGCTCGCGCAATGACGTGCCGGGGTAAGCACGTCGCCGGATCCTCGCGGAGGTGGTGGAATCGTGGGAGAGGATCAACGAGAGAAAGAAAGAGAGCGATAGAGATTGAGGGAGAGAAAAATAAAACGTAAGGAAGACGGCAAGGGAATGAAGCGCGGATGAGATGAAGTTGGAGTACAGGTACGCGAACGTTACGAATACGAGGGACCAAACGCTGTTAATATCAGAAATAGCGCTGTACTCGTTGGATAACTTGTCTATAGCGATTGGTATCGCGATCCTGCGATCAGAATAAACATAGAAATCTAAATAATTAAAAGACTCCGAGTTATTATCGTTGCTGCCAAGATTAATTCGATCGCGTATTTATAAGTTGCATCGAAACAACGGGAATAAACTTTGTTTTCTCTTATTTATTTACGTTTTTTTTTTTTTTTTTTTCAAATGTATACGCGATGTTTTACCCTAACGAAGTTCCAGAGTCATGCGAATGCATAACGATCGTGGTAACTTCCGTGGCTACGTTTTAATGGAAAATCGTCGGTGAAGTTTACGGTGTACGAGAAGAATGAGGGAATAGAAATTTCTCGGATTCGAAGCAACTGAGAAGCAACGAATATTCATGCGACGAATACGTCGATGTGTGGGAAAGCCATTGCTGTTGAATCAAGAGAGAACGAGATGGCGATCGAAATCACGTGAATAATCAGAATCCTACGTTCGATTTTCCCTGCCAAGCTCTCTCTTTCTCTCTCTCTCTCTCTCTCTCTTTCACTTTTCCGATGTAAACGGAATTGCAGAAGGGAAAGGCGCACAATTGCGCCCCGTATATGTCGTGTAACGGGTTGCGTTATTCTCGTACATTGTTGACAATTTCAAAGGGCGCTCCGTCGAGCCGCATATTCGTACGATTTCATCGATATATAGGAAGACTATGAAAAGAGGAGCGTTTTCAAACGAGTTAAGTAAAAAAAAATCCGTAAACCAGTGATTTCCGTATTTTCGTTCGCAATCTTTTTGTTTGTTTGTCAAGAAAAACATCGCTCTTAAATAATTATTTTGCAATTGCTACGAGACATCGAGTCGCGTGATTTTTTCGAGGATGTTGAACGAAATAAAAGAAATCCCGCAGGAAAAGCAACGAGCAGAAATGGCTTCGATAAAGAGACGAAATGATCACATGAGAAATCGATAGAGTTGAAGTAATGACTTTGCCGTTTCTCCCAATGGATTTCGTTAAAAATATACGAATGAAAAAAGAAAAAAAAATACACGATAAACGATTTGCCAAAAGCAATGCGCTGTATTGTGTTAGTGAACGTCCGCAGAGCTCCTCCAACATCTTGCCTCTTGTGCACTCCTGATGCCAGGGATTCGTAAGTTTCGTCTATGGTAAACAGCGCGAGGCGACAACTCTGCATTCTGCGTCGTTGCAGGACAATAATTTTGCCGTCGTATAATTAGCCGATACGATCTCTCGACGCCCATTCTCGTTCCGCTCTTTCCCTCTCGCTAACACGACGAAAGATAGAAAATCCACCCCGTCGTAGAGAAAGCAGGTGGGACATAAAAGAATGTCGGAGTCTCTATTATGCGACGATTTGTTTTTTTTTTCTATTTAATCCATTATTTCTCGGGTTCTGTCAACGTTATAAATCGTTACCCGATATTATCTACCGGTTATCTACCAAACTCGTTCAGTCTTCTCCTCGTTCCGACCGGAACTTAATACATAGAAAAAAACACGCTGCGACGACAATTCTGATATATCACTCGAAGGGAATATATTTTTATATATTTTTTAAACTTATTCAAGTGATCGCGAGGGAAAAAGCGCTCTTTAACCCTTTTTGACTTTCGACTCTTCGTCGTTGTACCGCAGCGAATCCTCCACACCCCCTCTCCCCCCCTTTCACTGTTATATACTGTGTACTGTTCTATATACGAGGGTTGTATATACAGAGCGTCGCCGTTCGTTCATCACGTTGGCCCAGGTCGGGATAGTTAGCAAAGCTAATAATCCGAATTAGGATTCAAAGTGGGTGCTGCGGCCCCGAGAAGCGAGAACGCGATGCTCTTCTCGTGCTATATTCCGAGCTGTGCTACTCCGGAGGGGTTGCTCTCTCGCTGCAGCGAGAAGGCAGTGTATATAGGGAGAGGATAGAAGAGAGATAGTAGCAGAGGCGAGAGTTATACACTCTCCGGCTTCCTGGTGCAGG
Source organism: Cryptus armator (assembly GCA_963971235.1). NCBI lineage: Eukaryota > Metazoa > Arthropoda > Insecta > Hymenoptera > Ichneumonidae > Cryptus > Cryptus armator. The sequence goes on from OZ020241.1 coordinate 9,399,907, forward strand.
ATATAATACGCTACGGGCGTGTCGGTATACGGCGTGTTGCGCTACCTTACTACCTCGTGGGAACCTGACACGCTTGCTAAAATCCCACTTTCCTACATGTTCAACCTCCCTGTCTCACCCCCTATACATACTGCAGCATTACAGTACCAACTGTGTATCAGCTATCGAAAACATTTCTCATTTTACAAATTGCCCATTGCACGGTACGGAATTCCGTCTATTAGATTGCGGGTATCTCGGATATGATAAAAATTCAGTAGCAATCTTCCGAATCGAACAAACAATTATTCGTACCTCGTAAATTGCTGATTAGAAGAAGGATTGGCCTGTAATCGCGTATTAGAGCCGTTGGTGATGCGGGGGGTACGATCAATATGTTACAACGATCGTTAACCCGCGCGATCCGCGGGCGGGTTTCCCTCGCGAGTTATCATGGGAGTTGCGGGCGGTCGCCTGGGGGGCGCCATGAGCAGAGCCAATCTTAAATTTATTTATGCAACACGATTCATGGAAAGGGGACTGTACCAACGTAGAGTATTTTGACCTGTTTGAACACACTATCCCCGCAGTAACCACTCTCGTATGATAACGGTCCATAGCGTCCGAAGCGTTTGCTTCGCTGCTACTGCTGCTGCGTTACTCCGAGGCCAATAATGCCGGGAATATAGCGCGGGATCGTGGTCGCTCCGGCTACGTTCCCTAATTATTTACGGGTTTATCGACGCGTCGTCCACTCTCATACCACCCTTTCCCACTCCCACTTTCGTCTACAACCTCTGTACACCATTATTCTGTCTGCGTGCATAGATCATTAATGCTGCAAGAGTTTTAGCGCCATCGTACCCGCGGTTTCTTTGTTCGATATACGTTACTGTATATCCGATAAATCATCTCATTCGTGTCGCTGCTTAATCGAATCATCGGATTTAACCTGTGATCGGGTTAAACGAAAAGTCGAAACGTTCGACGATAACCATGTTAACACTCCGACACGTAGCAATGAAAAAGAAAAAAAAAAGAACTCCAAATAAAGATCTTACTTGAGTTGCTTATTTATCATCGTCGGGTTAATGCTGCTGTCGTGTCGACCAAAAAATTTTCAGGAATTAACCCCTCGAAACATTTTATCGTGTAAAAACGATATTTTTTCATTTGCAACATCGTTTCTTCTGTACTAATTGTCGTTGTCGCCGGGCGGTTAAAAACGGTTTTTTTTTAATCGTAAAAAATGTAAATCAATTTGATGATCAGCTTATCACTTAGCTGCGAAAGGTTAAATGACAACAATCTTATTTTTGCCGCAGAGGGTGCAGTGGGCGAATTCTGGCCAACGAAGGGAAAGTTTCACTATTTTTGTTACAATGTTTCGGTAAAAATCGTAATGCGACACAAACTTTGAGATGTTTACTCCCAAATACGAGCGTTTTACGCTATACAATTATTAGCATTTAATATTATAGCGAGTTGGAAAAAAAGTTTTCTCCTCTAACTCGTGTTTCGCGATAAAATTCTCTGTTTCTATACGAACGAAACTCTATTTAGTTCATTTTAGTATATATTCTACGCGAAGCTACAGCATCCGATGCGCGAGAAATATGACTTCCGATACTGCGTGAGCTATTGGGCCCATGAGTGACGAACCGTGGCGTAAACGCACTCGATATACGGCGAGCGAGAGTCGGGGGGTCGGCCGGTGCTGTGGGGTATATACCAGAGAGAGACTCCGTTAATGGACTCTTCAAAACTAAAAGGCTGCGGTAGTCGCTGACGGAGGTGTACGTAATAGATAGGTCGGGTAATTGCTTCACTTAACGAGAAACACGTTCGACCACCCACTGCTCTCCTCCCTTCGCTCGGTACCGTTTGCCTCGCATTTTCCATCTCCCTTGTTCGCGAACCTCTTCTCGACGTTCGACTCTCTGTACTCTGACTATACATATATAAATATATAGATATATATACACATCTTCGTACACATCAAGATATATATATATATACTAGAGGTTCCCCGGGCTCGCGCGCTTCGCGCGCTCGCATTCCTTTTTGTCGACATTATAAAAATGTCTCATCACCGCCGCAACTTTTCACCAACCGGCGCCGCCGCCGCTTTTTTAATGTATTTTTACTTGAACAGTCCCTTCTAAAGGTACTTAGAATATTTTGGCCTTCCCCTCCCACGCTCCTCCCCCCCCCCCGGAAAATAAGTTCTATACAATAAAACTAAATAAGTCCCCCTTAGAGGGACTTAGAATATTTTGGCCTTCCCCACCCACGCCCCCCCCCCCCCCCGCAAAATATTCTAAGTCCCTCTAAGGGGACGTAGAATATTTTTCTCTCCCCTTGGCCCTTACCCCTTCGACTGAAAATATTCTAAGTCCCTCTAAGCGGACTTAGAATATTTTCGCCCCCCCCCCCCCCCCTTCGACCGAAAATATTCTGAGTCCCTCTAATGGGGACTTAGAATATTTTTCTCTCCCCCCCCCACCCTTCGACCGAAAATATTCTAAGTCCCCCTTAGGAGGGACTTAGAATATTTTCCCCCTTAAGAGGGACTTAGAATATTTTCCCCCTTAAGAGGGACTTAGAATATTTTCGCCCCCCCTCCCCCCCTCGACCGCAAATATTCTAAGTCCCTCTAAGGGGGGGGGGGATATATTCTAAGTCCCTAAAGAGGGCCTCAGTCCAAAATATTCTAAGTCCCCCTTAGAGGGACTTAGAATATTTGCGGTCGGGGGGGGTGGGGAGGGGAGGGGAGGGGAGGGGGAGGGGTGGGGGGAGGGGAGGGGGGAGGGGAGGGGAGGGGAGGGGAGGGATCGAGCGAGCGGGATCGAGGCGGCAGTGGTCTCGATTCCTGACACGGCGGCGGCGGCGGCGGCGTTGGCGGCGGCGGCGGCGGCGGCGGCGGCGGCGACGGCGGCGGCGGCGGCGACAGCGGCGGTAACTTTATATATATAGAGAGATATATATATCGGCCATCGTCGGGAGACCATCGCGAACACTGCACAATATTAACATTCGTGCTCTTTGATACAGACGGAAGGTTCAGCTTTCATCCCACTCCGGCGTCCACTCTCCGCATTTCTCTTCCTCTGTATTAAAGTAATTCACGGGGATGTATCCGAATCTACCTTCAGCTCGAAGTCTCAACCTCTTTCTCCGTTTATGCATCTTTGTCTTACCATTATTATCGTTACACGATGTAGTTTTCCCGTAAAATTTACGGATTTTCTCGCGGTACGTCGTATTCTCACGTACTTTACACCGCATAATGATTCACACCTCTTGTTCGCGTCTCTTCTAATGATGTTAAGAGATATTCAACACTCAACCTGGCTGCGTGATTGTTGCCGCGGGAGCAGTGCAACATGGTTACTCCGGAACTAAGGTTCACGAAACGAGTTTATTTCTCGATCCTTCGTATGAAGACAATGCATTTTTTTTGCGTTATGAAATGTTGTACGGATACAGACTAATAACTCTATAAAAACTTTATTTCTCAGGGTTTCCTATTTTTTATCACCCGATTGATCGCCAGAAAAAAAAAAAAACGCGAGTTGAAAAAACATTTTCTATGAAAATTAAACCGGAAACAGGAGTTTCATAAACGAATTGTATTCATTTCTTTGTTACATTCCTTTTTCAGTCGAAAGTTTTTTATATTTATTTTAGAAATTTTAATTCAATATTTACTATTGTACGGTTTATTTTTTTCATTACTTATCATGTCATGAGAAATTATTGGAGAATAGTATTGTAACGTGTTTTGCAAGTTAAGTGATGAAAATTTAATTTTGAAAGAGATCGAACGAAAGTGCGAAGAAAGCTTGTCTTACCGTTATCTCGGGTCTGTGATATTTCTCAAATTTACGTCGAGGAACGAAAAAGCGTTGGAGCGTCGCAGCGTCAGCACGAATGCGTCGGCATCTTTAGGCGAATCGAGTAGACGGAAAGCAACAACTAATTTATACAATTAACTCGAGTACACACTCGCCCGGGCATTGTGTCGCTGTGGCGGTAGAGTTGACACTATACCGGAGTATATTCCGGGCGCACAAAAGAACAGAGACGGGAGACAGCAGCGTAGCCACTACACAGAGCTCTGTGGAAGTTCAAGTATCGCAAGCTATACATATAAAAGCTTCTGTTTCTCTCGCCTCCTGCTTCACCGTTTCGCCACGGCCAGTCTTGAGAGGAATGGAATTCACGTTGAAATGGAAAGCTCGTACCTTCGATCGTATCGCCGCAAAAGCCAAAGGAGTGTCAACGAGGGACGGAGGATTCACGATGGTGAAGTTCGGGGAAACGTTAATAGTTCTAATGGTATTAACATTGCGTCGTCAGTGTTGTTGGACACTTCGCGGACGAAAGACGAATTCTAAACTTTACTTGGTGGAGACCGACGATTATCGAGTAACCCTCATTCTCAGTGCAAATTGGCTACTACCCGTTGATAAGTTACATCTGACCCGTTAACACGCCAACGACGGTTCATTGTGCCAGTGGATCAAGTCCTAACTTTCAGAACATGCAATAATTGCATTACATGCATTACATTACACTGCAATGAAAGATGCAAAGTGAACCGACACGAAAGAACAAACGCACAGAAGCTTTGAACGACGCAGCTAACTTCCGGATGCGCTTACACTTTTTCAGTATTCGAACAATTGATGAATGCACACAGGAATTATCTTAAGTAACGAAACGCGTCAAGCCGACTTATGAACAGACTTCAAAGAAAAATAAAACACGCATATACAATGAATGGGCAGATCCGTGAATGAGAAAGCAAAAAGCTTCGATGTAATTCTCTTTGAGCTTTGCTCGATATACGAGTCCTCGATCCTCTTTGCGAGATCGCGCCCTTTATGCGATCGTGTCCCATCATCCCAGCTGGAAAGTGATAGGGTTGGAGTTCCGAATTTGTTTCCCGTAAGTAAATTTGTTTAGCTACGCCACACACGCTTCGAAACTTTGCGCGATAGTTGGGTGGGGCTCCTGCAGCTTCTGGTAGCATCAGCGAGGGACAGGCAGAACAAACGGGTACAGTAGTTGGTACTCGAAGGAAGTGCAAGTGACTAGTTACCGGCATCCTTTCGTCCCTCACCAACCAGTATCTTTCGCCATGGCTAACACGGCAAGACGCGACTCTTGGCGATCGTGTGCCAATGACTGTTTCGTTTGGGCAAAAGCAGGTGCTGAAACCTCCCAGAGGATACGGATTTGTTTGTTCTGTCCGCCGAGCTACGTGACTCCTTCGTAGTGCAATCTACAACTATAGCGGCACTATCCACTGTAGCGTATATATATATATGTGTAAATGTACGTATATATATATACATACATGTACGGGTAGCCGATAGTCAAGTGCACTTCGCTACAACCGCTCAGCTGGCTTTATGTGTTTGAGTATAATGGGGACACAGGTCCCACCGTAACACGCTGCATGCAGTATGAACTGTGTGCAATGCTTCGCCCCGGATGTTCATGTGTCTCGAATCTTCAACAGTGTTCGTTGTTTCGTCGTCGGGCTGTATATATCGATCTACCTACATTCCATATATATTAAGACGGTCAAGAAACAGAAGGACCGATGTCACATCATTTGGTACGTTAAACTATCCGGGATACGCCCTTCTTAGTCGCATACATCAATATACATGTATACATCAGTTCTACACTTGAACAACCCGCGGTCTACGAAATTGGACGGATCCACGACCTCCAGTGTACGTTGCCCGTGGGTTAGATGACAGTCGGGTTGATCCTTGTCTCTACCTCTGAGCAACTATGTATAATGAAGCGTTTGGCTACTCTCCTCGTGTCGAAAGGGGGATTAAGGGGATCGGGGAAGGCGTTGCTCGCGAGAGCACGAACACCACCCTTAATACGAAGGTTCCACCGGAGTTCAAAGGTGGCTCCCGCAACAACGCATCTAATTACTTCCTTCCTCACTTCCTTGATGGCAGAACGCTGACGAATTTACATCTTGTTGACTCAAGCACGCGTATTAGCGAGCGTTATCAGACGATACTGTACTTAAACCTAAGATTCCACCATTGTAGATGTAATTTATCGTAATGTAGCATATGGTACGTTGTTTTTGGCGATAACAACAACCAGTCGAAATGTCCAAAAAGAGTAAAAAAGTTTCTTGCGGACGAGTTTCGACCTCCTCTTTTGATACAGCACGGATTTCTTATTTTTTTGTTCGTGTCGTGCATTATACGTAATTGCGCGAACGAGCAAAGCTCCTTTGCGACAACGCACGCGTTGTATTCATCTACGCGACTGCTCTTAGGACAGCAAAACGGCAGCGAGGAATGAAGGAATGACCTCGTGCTCTTTGTCGCTTACCCTTGTTCGCCACGGCCGCGTGTGCTCACAAGAAAAAGTGTAATCAGCGTGAAATGTTTCTTTCGGTACAATCCATTTCTCTATATATGCATTTCACGTGGTTCGCGCACGTTTATCCCCGCGCACGACGGACTCATGCAAGGGCGTAGGAACGAGAGGAAGAAAAAAAAACCCGTAACGTAACCGAAATTAATTAAAAAAATAAAAAATAAAACGTTTGCATATAAATATAATAACATTTTCATCCATGTTTTTTCGGCGCCCCGAAAATCGTATAAAAAAGAACAAAATTTGTAGACTGATGGTTATTGGTTTCGAATTTGGATCGTCGATTGTACACGACAAAAATCGCAGACAATAATTCGTCGTTCGGAAAAAACAGCCACGAGAAAGATTGCTTTAACAAAGTTTGCGAATTTTTAGTCTTACGCAGCTGTTTGTATTTTTCAAGCTCTCTGTCTCTCGTTCCCTCGAGACTTATTGCCCGCGACTGCTACCGTCAGAAATCAGCCACAGTTACGTAGACGTATACGACGTATAGGTGGAAGTGGGTATTCCTGGCAGCATATAGTCAGCAATACACGTGAGATATATACGTATCATTGTGAAGATCCGATGGTAGATAACGAAGGTTGGAACGAACCAAATCGAGCGTAAGGTTGGTAGGTACGTACGACGTCCACAAAATTCTCATTCGCAATCGATATAGACTAGGAGGGCGACCACCCAAGACTACGATTCGTCTCGTATATCTGTACACATTGCACATCGTAGTATCGCCGTTGAGAACGGTCGAAATCGGGATTTACGGATGCCGCGTCGCATTCAATCGGACAACGTACGAGGATGCCGAACTCCGAGGAGGCGGGGGGAGGGGTTGGAAGCCGAGCAGTAGTTACGATACAAACTCTCTTCGTGGCCCATCGATCCATCCCCCGTTGCGACGCCGTAACGTCGATCGAATTATCGAAACTCATCGTAAGCACGCTCCTTCTCTATTCCCTCTATACATTCGTACATTTCTTCCGGAAACTCTATTCTACAATTCTTCACCAGTCTCGAGATATATACGTATATATATGTATTCTATAGTAGTGCAATATACTGCTGGAAGATACCCGGTTCATCGCAATCCTGTGCCACGGAGCGCTAGCAACGCAAAACGTAATTCCACAGTTGATTTATTACAAAATTTCTCACGCTACTTGAAACGACCCACGCATTTTTTTTTTTTACTATTCACGACCTTAATTGTTATGAATTAATAGATTATCGAATTATAGTTCATTTACTATACACATTGATCGCCTTGTGTGTAGGTATTCCGTAGGTCGCCAACCAATTATGATTCTATTTTGCATTATTGAAATTCATTATCGTATTGATCGGTATAATTTCGTATACCACAAATTCGATTCTCGATGATAAATCAACGTTGAAGAATTATTATCAATTTAATATGAACGATTCTCGCTCTGCCTGTGGGTCTTTAGTAGGTTGCGACATAATTACGATACTGTTTTGCTTCATAAATGGAATTCACGATCGTATTGATAGCGTTATAATATTTTATTTCATAAATTTGTTCCACGGTGATAAATAAACTTCAAAGTCGAAGCTCTCTTACGCCAATGCGACCTTAGAATTGTCTATTCTTCGAAAATACACGCACCGGCTGTGTAAGTACGTGAAAGTATAGAGGAGACGGAATTGAAGAAGGAATGAACAACGGAATAAAACCTGAGAGAGGCCCCTCGCTATACCAATGGGTATATAGTATATATGCTCTACACATAGTAGTCTTGTCGGTGATCCATTTCTTTTGATGAGCTTTCCACGGTGACGCTCAACCTGGTACAGCCAAAAAGGCAGACTATAATATTAACCTCGAGACTCTCTCGTAAAGTATCACATCAACATAACCCTCTCCGCAATTTCTACGCGGTTAATTTCGGAGCGTACAACGGGGACGGCTAATCATGCGAATTTTAATCATTCTAATGAATATATACTTGACAGTGAAAATTAATTTTCCTCCAGCATTTATCAATGTAAGGGAAACCTCATCAAAGACTTTTACGCTTTTTCTGGAATATGTAATAATTAAATTTTACAACTTTGTTCCGATTTCAGGCGCAGTATCACGCAAACTATGAAATATGCGAGGAAAATAACCGTTGATACTCCACCTTCGTGAATGTAATAACGAATACACGTGAAAATATATTCAAACTGAAAGTTAATATCGTGTATTATTAATTATCAAAGAGTTCTCCACACCACGAAGCAATTACATCTGTTCCCCAACTTTTTGTTAGCATTTCGCGCGATCGATACGGTGTACGAAAATAATGAATAACTAACGAGAGTAGTAGCTAATTAAAATTATCTATAGTCAATGGAAGAACCGAGAGGACATGGAAAAACGAAGGAAAATGAGGAGAAAAAATAAAAAAAAATTGGGCTGCAATTATAATGAATACATCGAAAAGTATTTTTTAACTGCAAGCTCATTGAATTGTTAATTATGAAAGCGATGTCTCTATCACGAAGCAATTAAATTTGTAACTTTTTTGTTCAATCTTCTGCAGTCAATGTTACCCACGTTGACACGATTAAAAAATTCGCATATTTAGTCACGAAGGGACCTGGTGAGGGGCCGAAGTACGCTGAGGTTTAAATTATTGAAAATGATTATTGATTATTGAAATCACTAAAAATAAATTAGTCACGCGACAATGATTTTTATGTTCTCGACTTGGAATGAATGGTGACGAAAAGAATTCGATATCTTGATTTTTACAAAAAAAGTGGTCCTTTTCGATTTTTTTTTCTCAAAGTCGTGGATATGCCGATTGGCCAAAAAATGTTGGTACCGAAAAATTGCTCAAAAAAGGTTTGTTAAGGGTACTGTCAGTTCGGAAATATACGACTTGGAACGAATGGTGACGAAAAGAATTCGATATCTTGATTTTTACAAAAAAAGTTGTCCTTTTTAGTAGTACTAGAGACACTGTACTACACTGTAGCATCACGGCACACAGAAAAACGTTTTTTTAAGTACTTGGCGTCGAGACACTGCTGCGTCTCTTGATATATGTATTTCTGCACAATTTATACAATTAATATATTAATAATAATAATAATAATAATATACATAATATTTTTTGCATATGTTTAATTTCCATGTGGAAAATTGTTGAATTAGTATCTCCGTATTATCCACCATTGAAATTCTACTCGACAATGTCAATTGCTACTGTTGTCAACAATACGAGACGTGTGGGTTGACGCATAGAGAAAAGCGTAAACGTTTCTATGGTGACATTGCCGATAATTATCGCAAAAATAACATACGAGTCTATAAATTATAGAAAATATCTTAGCGCGGCTGGTTACTCAAGGCGATCAGGAATTTCGGCTCTTTCACGAAGGCTCTCGATTGCACGGTATGGAAAAACGGTTTCTCTGGGATATGTTTCGAGTATTTCCAGGGGGAATATGTGACCGATATATGTATATACGTGCACTATGGTGTATGATGAGGTATATATAATATTTTTCGTTCTCTTCTCACGCGTCGAATTTTTCATTGATACAGGTAAAGGTAGGCGAAGGGGGAAGGGGAGTTGCGTGCATGAAATACGAGCAAAGGACCGTCGGGGTCTCACCGCGGGGTACTCCGAGCTCAGCGTCAACGTCAAAGAGCCGGTATGCTATCGATTTTCTTTTTGCCCTTTTTTTTATCATTCCACTGTATTATTATTCTTTTTTTTAAGAACTCTCGCCTGCCTTTTCCCAAGTATATCTTTTTACTATTCCGAGAAATATTCGCGTCCGTCCACGGAGATATTTCCGTGCGACGAGGGACGCAATCGTGTACGCTTCAGCGTACTTTTAAAAGCTCACCGATATCGTGGAGATTAACGGAAATAATTGCCGACGAGAACTATTGATAAATATTTCCATTACTCCTCGACAACTGCGCGCAATTATTATAAGAAATCGGCATCGTCGTGAATTCTAAAATTGAAGTTGATATTTGGGTTTTGGTGTGCGTGTGAAAAGGAGCCTAAGGGCGAAAGGGCCTCTTTTATGAAAAAAGTATAAACTTAAGGGTGCAGGCATTTGCTATAAGCTGCAACTTCACGGATGAGGGTAACGCGCTCGAGAGAAACAACGGAGATGAAAAAAAAAAAATACACAGTAGAATGAAAGGAAAATAGAGAAAGCAAGTAGAAAAGGGGGCGTGGAGGGGTTGCGGAGTTACGTCACCGAGTGGGCTTTCTCGAGATTTACAAATCGCCAGAGGCCCCAGCAGCGAACAGTTGCTGCAGCGGAAACGTTCTCTCGAAACGTCTGGAGCACTCGTCGTCGTAGTCGTCGTTGTTGTAGTCCCGGTAAGTAATACTTCGAGGATGATGCATGAGCCCGGAGAGCACGGAAGCTTGGAAGGATGCAAGAGGCGAACTACCAGAGGGGGATCGTTTTCTCTGCGATACATTGCCCCGCGTCGAGCGGAAAAGCTTCGAGTTTGCTACAACTATGACGAGACGAGGTCTCGCCACCCGATCGTATGATCTCGGATCAGCCGAAGCGCGTCCGCAACTACTGAGGTAAAATCTTTGAAGCCCAGCATAATCCACGAGAAAATATATCCCGAGGAATCGCTTGCGATACTCCGAGGTTTTGCAGTGTCTAATCGTTTCCCACTGAATTATGATAAAAAAAACACGATATGCGTTTTTTGAAAATCTCAAAAAATAACAAAAAAAAAACATCACATATCGCTGATCGAGTGAACATCTTATTGAAAAATCAATTCATCATCGTCTATTGTATTTTCTTCCTCAAAAAATTCCATTATAGAATAATCAAAAAATTATAATGTTCCAGAATAAAAAGTTTTTAAATTAACGATTTTTTTTTTTACAGTGCACTGATCACGACTCTGCCCACTTATACTTAACTCCCACTTTAATACTTGATAAGAAAATCCGCGACATAAGAGGAAAAAAAACGTATAATATTATCCAATTACCATATTCTGAAAGTCGCTACTGTTTTAATATTAATAAAAGAATATACGTAAGACCCGTTATACGCTTTCCGTCTATTAATTTTATATTACGCCACGCTGGAGAACCTCTGCCCATGACTTTTTCATTACTCATCCCGCAGCACGACGAACGGACGGGACTACGCGTTTATGATGTCGCACTTCAATTTCGTTTTTCGACACTACTCTCTGTGTCTTCTTTATATTACTTTCACTCTGATTCCCTCCTCTCGGCGTTATGAGCAGCCAGTGTCTCTTGTTTACCGTAGCCTCGAGACACACGAGTTCTCGACGTTGTTGTAATTCAAAAGACTCGATGTTTTTTTTTTCTCAGTCAAAAACAAGAAAAAATAGAAAAAAAAAGATCGAAAAAACCGCAAAGAGAATGGTTGTCGGAGTGCAAAAAAAAAAGGGATAAAGTCTCTTAGTGCTACGTGTGTAGTACCTGAAAAATTAACGAAGCTGGAACAGCAAAGAAACTTTGTACTGATAGGACGAAACGATACTCTTTGGGCGATGATGGTAGTCGACGAAAAACACGTCGTAAAAATTCGCATCTGTTTCAACCCACCGCTGCACTTTACGCCAGCAATACCGATAAATAGTTACGCTGTATTAAGAGAAGGGGTGGCGAGGAAGCTGAAACGTTCACTTCGAAAGCTTCGAATCTCGAGGGTACGATAACAGGATTATCCGAGAGAGGCAAGAGATTATTTGCCGAGGTGAGGAGACGTTGTTACAGCGACGAGAGTTGATAATAGTTTTTGTCTCGTTTCGACGTTATACTTCTTTCTATGTTTTACGCGCCAAGAGACGTCCACCTTGACAATATCAAATATTAGAAATTTTTTCGTTGTTATGGTTTTTTTTTTTTTTTCATACTTTTATTTTCTCCAAGATCCGCGTATCCGATTGTATTATAACAGGAGAAAGAGCAAACGTAAGAGTGTTGCAAAAGCAGACAAGAAATAGTATAACGAAAAAAATAAAATAAAAATAAACACAACGGCGTCGCGACGCAAAGCAGAGAGAAAGGAAAAAGAAACAGCTCACGAATCCATTAAACTTACTTTAATAAGATTTTCACGGTAGGAGAGAGATGGCCGGGACGCGTTCTCGGTTACGGAGTCACGCTTTTCCGATACTTAGGATGGCTAGAGAAGCTCGCGGAGGGGTAAGGAGAGAAAAGTAGTAAAGCAAAGGAGCCGCGTGAACATCCACGAGAGGGAAAACGGTCGACAGGTCTGCGGTCTCATAAATGGCAGGAAACGACGTTAACAAACTTATCAACGCCCCCGTCTTTGCGTGCCCCATGGTCGACTTCGGTCGAACATTTGTAAGCCTTGACGCCCCGTGAGGAAAATACGAATTTATCGTCGATAAATTGGCAGAACCCTTTCGACATTGAATTGCGATTTAAAAAAAAAAAAAAAAAAAAACGATTGCAGAAAAGATGAAGATATGAAAAGCGTATGCATCCGCGAAATTTTCAAAGAGCATTAAAAAATATCAAAGGGATTATTATAGAGAAATACTGGCAACACGAATAGAAATAAGCTATTTCTATCCCGATGCGCGTACGGCATGCGTACCACTATTCAAAGAAAAAGATAAAAGTAAAGACGAAGAACGAAAGATATAATCCTCGATCTCGAGATAACTCTTGAAATCTTTGCGCGCAGTTTAGCGAATCGTGTTTCGTTGCTACGGAATATCGCTAAAGGGGGGTCACCTTATAAAAGAAAATTAACTCAATTCTGCGCATCACCGGGAACGTGATAAGAAATATCCCGGCCAGGCGTGTCACCCAGGCGTAATTCCTTTATATTATCTGTTCCAAGAAAAATTCGTTCGGGACTTCGACCAGAAAAACAAGTCAGAGATTGTTTATGAAGAAAAAAAAAAAAAAAAAAAAAAAATCTCCCCAATCAAGAAAGATTCGCGAAATCCAAAGTTTCTCGTGAAACATTTCCGTCTCACGCGCTTCCGTGTTATTGAAATACGATTTTTTGTCGAACGAGAAAAACAGTTTTGCAAACGGAATTATCGCGTTACGCGCCTCGCTGATTCTATGCAATTTTCTTCTCGTTCATCTTTATCACTATACCCCGTCAACTGCTCGTATTTTGCCCAATTAGTTTCACGGCGAGATGATCGTTATAAGAAAGAGAATGAGAATGATAACGGAGACCAGAGGTAAAAAAAGGCAGTAGCAACTTCGCGATGAAATTCGTTGGGACAACTTCGAAAGTGCTGTATAGTTATGATTGTTAGTGACGACTTGGGCAGCGTTCGTTTTCAATGCTATAAGTTTACCATCAACGTCTCCGTGTTCAACGAGCCGAATGCAGCATCGCGATACAAACTGCAACTTCTCTCCGCTAAATTAGCAAAACGTATTTTCCAATAAAATACAAATCAAAACCTAACTAAACGTGAATAATGACAAACAAATTCTAAACGACAATAAGCATTCTAAAAAAAATTATCTGCTTTTTTCGTGTAATTTTTTTGTTTTTTTTTTTTCGCGAGTTAAAAGGGTATTTTCTCGAGTCGACGGTTATTCCCCTCAACTTCCTTCCACTTGTCGTTGCAGTCAACGACAAAAACAATCCTAGCGTGTCGCGCTGTTACACGTTAGGTCGGTTGTACAGCAAATTTGCCACGTTGCCTTCGTACATTTATACCGACTAAGGTCCGGAGGGTAGTGGCGAACGACGGGGGAGACGAGAGAGGAGATAGCAGCCGCGAGTAGGATAGTAGAAACGACGTAGATACAGCGGTGAGGACGAGCAGCGGACAAGGTAGCGTGGCCTCTCGCGGTACAAGCAAAACATACGCGCTCGGTTGCCGCTCTGTAGCTGACACATATCCTGGCCAGGATGCGTCTCTCGTCCTGCGGGGAGAGAGGAAGAGGGAGAGAATGAGGAGAGAGCAACGGACAGCGGCACACCAGGCTCTGCGACGTTTCTCCTGAAGCTTCTCTCCGTGCGGAGAGAGCTTCTCACCCGTCGACTCAACCTCTCTCCAGCGCCTCAAGCTCAGCTCGGCTTGCGGCCTTTCCAGCGAGAGAGGACGACGGTTTGTCTCGACGCTTGGGTCAGAGACTCTCACTCGCGACGGATCTCACAACCACAAGCGCGTTATATTATATTCCACTATGCATCATGGTAACACTATATTAGCAGGCTGTCCGACGTGTGCCCGAGGTAAGCCACACGAGGTAAGAGGAGAGAGAGGGAAATCCTACAGCGTAGCGAATCTCGACGAGTTTATTACACCCAACGCTGAAGACCGTAGTCGAGCATTTTCGAGCTCCAAAAATTAAATACTAAACCAACTGAACACCGTGCGTCCGTCGGACAGTAAGCTTATTCACGAAAATCTCTCGAACAATCGATTTCATTGTTTTCATCGTCAATATTCATGATTTACCGAAATCTGTGTATCTTCTGTTCCATTTCTCGATCTGTTTACAACGTCGTTCATTCCAATTTTCGATCTAATGGAGACTCGCAAAATGAATGGCATTCTGTTTTTTTTCGCACCCTGATGATATAAGAACGTATAGAGAGACTCTTAGTCTATGGCGCCTGGTGAATGGTCGGCAAAAAGAAAATTGGTCGGTGTCTACGCCATTAGCCAGAACCCAGAAGAAAAGGTCTCGAGGATTCGAAGGTGACGCGTAGAGGATAAAAAAAAAGAGCATAACATAATGGGATCCGAAAAAATGTGGCGAGAATGGAGAAAAATATCGTAAGATCGAAATATGAAAGTTGGTGGAAGAAAAAAATAATAATAATAAATAAATAGCGCGGTTCTATTCTCGCGATGAAGTTATGCCACGATAATCCAACCTCTTCGTCTTCGTTACGGTACAAAAGTATACTGTACGAGGAAGAAACAAAAGGGAGAAAAGGGTGAGTAACGGGGAAAGGGAGAGGAGAGAGGGGGGGGGGGAGGAGAGCGGAGGTAGAAAGGATGAAGATATACAAGGATTACAGGACGAAGGTGGAAAATAACATTGGGCACTTTTTTTTCGTTCCCAAACCCGTACCTAGACTCGCAAACCTGCGCTGTTACGAGAGAAAGGGAAGGGGGAGCCTTTTTGTTTTCGCAAATACTCTCTCCATCTCTCCGGCGCTTTCACTGATGTAAGCGACGCTGCTATACACCGAGGCTCCATTATTTACCCCGCAAAGAAGGTACCTAAGTTACAGTATACTCGAGACTCTCGAAAAAAAAACCAAAAAATAAAAAATAAAGGAGACTCGCCCATTAATAATCTGAAGGATTCAAGAGAAAGAGCGAGAGTCTCGCAGCCTTCTTGACGAAAACGAGCCTCGAGTGTCCTTCCGTTGGACTAACTATTTTTTTTCGTATTAAATTTTTTTCCTACAAAAACAATTTCACCGCATTGATATGTAGGAAAAAATGTTTGTTTATAGTTTGCGAACTTATACTTGAATATCGAGAAATAAATGTTTAATTATTATTAATAAATATCAGAGTTAAGTAATATTTAATTTGATAATAATAACTAAATATTTATATAGCCGCATTTGTTGGCCATAAAAAAAAATGATCTCAGTGTGTAGACGAATTTATCGTATACATTTCGAAAGAACGTTTGTACCGTTATTAAGATATCGTCCGCGAAGAAAACGAAAGGTCATGTCGCGTTAATTGAAACATATTACATATTAACGCATTAATCGAAACTTAATGGTCAACTGCGAGCGCTACGCTAGAATGGGACCTCTGTTTTGTCATCGAAATAATGGACTCTTTTTGTTAAGTCTTCGGAGATAATTCACAGTGGAACAACGAAGCAGTCAGCAGTCAGATTGGATGTTCAACATTTTCGGAGCTATTTTCCTGCTTCAGTAGGATTCGAGCGGTCATTCGTGGCCGAGAGTTTCGAGCGACGCGATCGTATACGTAAGAGAATCGTCGTCATGTCGTACTTATGGATTCTGCCGCTACTGTTCTCAACCATAGTGACCGTTCGCGGCTACAACATCCTTGGGATCTGTCCGAGTCCGAGTTACAGTCATCAGCAACCGTTTCAAGCATTGATGAAGGCACTCGCTGCTCGTGGCCATCGGGTAACCGTTATATCACCGATTCCCTTAAAGGTAACGTTCAGACTTTTTCTTCTTTTTCGTTCTTCGAGAGAAACGCGCAATCGGGAGACACGGACAATATTAATTTCTGATCTCGAGTGGTTCACGACGAGTTCTCAACATAAATCTGTCGTCACGAGGGACCGGAAAGGTTTGTCGCGAGCCAAAAAGTGTGAAAGAAGTTGAAGAAGAAGAAGAAGAAGAAGAAGAAGACAAGGAAGGGAATGGCAGCCGGCGAGGGTCGTGAGAGAGAGAGAGGAAATCTCGTCGCTGCGACAATTATCTCAATCCGCGTGGCCCGTGGCACCGAGAACTTCTCTCATCCCTCTTGATGCATGGGTCTCCAACACTTCGACTCTTGCGCCTGTACCCCTCACGACTGGCAAAACTTTTCCTCGTCCAAGCCGCCCAACGACGTCGGTAGAGAAAACTTTCGTCGACTCTTCCGCGATGATGAACGCTCAGATATATCCCTTTCGCTCTTTCCTACTTTCTTTCGCTGCCGAGTTCTAACTACATCTCCTCTTCCTCGTGGAAATCAATCCGACTCTTTTGATGTCGAAAAGATTCCAAAAAAAAAATAACATAAAAACAGAAAAAAATCTTTTTCACGATTCGACAAACTTTCGAAAACAAAGAAAGCGTGCCGAATATTGAATTCTTCCACTTTTGTACATCGAGAATACGATCGCACCGAAACTTTCGATAATTTCAATCTGTTTTTTCGTTATCAATGATAAACATTAAATTTCAATCGCAGTACGAGTAATGCGATAAAAGAATTTTCAACGATAATTTTTTCTTTACACAACGACTGAGGGAGTAAAAAAAAATGATGTAGTTGAGAGGAAGAGAATAAAAGTTTTGCCGGTAGAGTATCTCAAACGGATGTCCGACTCAGTCTCCATCATGTGCACTCGTTTCTCTTTCTCGTGTTATCTTCACCCTCTGGTACTTTACAACGTACTCCATTCTGTCGTTTCAACTCTCTCTTTCGCGCGCACCCCTCTCTCCTCTCTCACACTTCTCCACCCTCCCTCGTCAACCCTTGTTTCAGTTCTCTGGCGCTTTCTTGATCTTCTGTTCTCCGTTCGCAACGCTTCACCAACATAACCGGTAACGTTGGATTGAGGCTTTCTACTCTCTCTCTAAACTCAAGTCGAGAGTTACGCAAACTTAGTCCAACTTCAATTTACTCCTGCTAACATTTCTCTTTCGTAACAGAGAAGGGTGGTCTGAGCTCATGTCACGTCCGTGTGGTTTTCCATAACTAACGCGCACTGGTACCGCGAAATATCTATTTCGTCATATTGCAGACAGAGGTCCCTCGGGAATACGAGTTTCAATTTTTCTTTTTTTTTCCCCTCCAACCAGATACGTGATAACAATGATTTCGAAAGTATACGACAATAATAAAGCTGTTTATTGCAGAGCCCCGTGAAAAATTATCGAGACATCGACGTGTCTTTCAGCTACAGAAAGAAGGATTGCACCGGTCTACGGTAATACGCATGATTATCTATACCAATACACAGGAAGAAGGATCTACTAGAAATTACTATGTATGACGAAAATACTCGATATTATGAGAATTTTTATCACATTTATGCGGATTTTTACCACATTCTGTGGTAAAAATCCGCGTAGTTCTCGTAATTTTCAACAGGTGGCGTCATTGACTCCGCACTACCAGAAATTTACGATATTTTTTACTAGATATATGGTAAATTGTATCAGATCCTTCTCTCCGTGTGGACTTTTGAATAAACCAAAGTAGAGTGTAACTAATTATTTTTTTCAATCTGTTAATAGACACGTGGGAGCTTTCGACCTCCTGCGTCGTAACATGAGGGAGTCGAACGAGATTTGCGAGGAGCAGCTATTCAGCGACCCGGTTCAGCAGTTAATTATGTAATGTGCCGAAATTAAAATTAAAAAAAAAAAAAAATTAACGAATGCTGCGAGAAACGAACCGGAATGTCAAGAGAGTCAGAACCAGGAAGCGTTAGTTTGTTTGTCGTTTCAGCGGTTCGAAAAAAAAAAAAAAAAAAAATCGGTCGAATTAATTTATTTAATTTTTCAATCTCGATAATACACGATTTGCCGGTGTGACTGCTGGCGTTACGCAGCCGGCAGGGTCCATGAACGGCTCCACAGAAATGGCTTTGATTTAACGCTCGTGCCAACCCGCGCGAAAAGCCCAACGGGACTGTTGAAACATTTTTTATTCCATTCGTTTCGTCGCACATCAAAACCCTTTCATTCCTAGCCCCACGCCCCCCCCCTCCCCCATTCTACCGTACTTCTTTGCCTCTCATGCTGCAGCAACACGCCTACAACCAAACGAACGATTGCGCGAACGTACGAAAATTTCGTCGGGTGTAAAATTTGCAATACTCGTTTCGATTTTTTTTTTTTTTTTTTTTCGCAGGTCGAACCAGAGCTTTGACGCCATTGTCGTCGAACAACTGTGGTTCCAGTGCTATTACTCCCTCGTCAAACACTACGATTTTCCTGTGCTCATTGGATTTCTCAGTGTTGGAAATTTGCCGTACGCCATGGACTCTGTCGGTGAGTTCAATTTTCATCAGCGAAACACCACGATCTTCGCGTAAATACCAATTCGATATCGTAACGTACGGTACATCGTAAACTGCTAGACGAGAACGACCCAACGAGAGATGCACGGTGTTTGTTCGTTGTTTTGAATTCTCATTCGACTCGCTATTCAAATTATCCTGGAGCCCCGTAGTTTCCTATCCACCAAGCAAGGGAGGCACTTGCCAATCGGAACTTTGCAACAACAACCATCCGTTGCGAAGCCCTTTGCCTGCACGCGGCTCGGTCTCTCGTGCCTCTTCCTGTCTAACGTTCTCCACATCCTCTAACGCCAATCTCTCTCTCACTCTCTCTCTATCTCTCGGCGCTCCTTAAACTCGGTAACGTCGCGAGAAAATTGACGTTAATTGTTCGTTGAACTATCGAGTCATTCTTGTAGAATCTTCGAAGACTTCGTTAGACACCGTAATTTCGCAATGTCCCGAGTACTTTAACTTATCTCGGATAGTATTTGTCGGAAGTAGAAAATGTTTGTATCAAATAAATCGGCGTTTATCCTCATTCGAATTATTTTTTAATTGATACAACTGATGCTAATAGTTATTGAATTTTTTTTTCTTCAGCTAAAAATGACGCGAAGAATTCTCATTTTTTTACATTGACACGGATAATCATTGATATTTAATTCATTTACTCGGACAACGTTAATTATTACTTTACGCTTGTGGAACGTTTCAATTTTCTTAGCAAAAAAAAATCGCACGTTATTTTAAGCAATGAAATTTTCTGTTATTAAATATACGCAGGAAACCCGGACGACCCGATGCTCAATCCTGACATGGCTTTTCACTTCACCGACAGAATGACAACCTACGAGCGTATAGTGAATCTACTTTACACGAGCGCAACGAGAATTTACTACAAAAATTGGCATCTACCAATGGCGCAACGGATAGCCGAGAAGCGTGTACCCGGTACATCAGTACGGGAGATCGACGCAAATTTCAGTCTCGTAATATTAGGCAACAATCACGTGTTCGGTTATCCGAAACCAGTGCTACCGAACGTCATAGAAATTCACAGTTTGCAGATCGGAGAAAAATCTGCCAATCTAACGGACGTATGAACAATTTTTTTTTTATCGATCGTAAAGATTCTAAAAAAAAAAAAAAAAAAATACAGATTTTACATAATCGTTTGACGAAGAAATTGGGAATTTGCTTGTCCTCGATCGCCGCTCGATCGCGAGAGAACATCGAGCGATGCACGCCAAACGAATATTGTCTAAGAATTTTTTTTTTTTTTTTTTTTTTTTTTTTTTTTTCATGTTACATTTTCCGACACAGGATATACGGGAATTTCTGGACGGTTCGAAGCACGGAGCGATTTACTTCTCTCTCGGTTCGAATTTGCAAACTCACCAGTTACCCGCACACGCTTTGACCGCGCTACTGGATGCTCTTAGCTCGGTGAAGCAAAGAATTCTGTGGAAACATCGCGGAGGCAACGGTAGCAACGGGGACATGCTCGTTCGAGCGACGAACATCAAATTTGTGGAATGGGCGCCGCAGCAGGCGGTTCTCGGTAAGACAAACGTCGAGTCCTTTGCCGCGGCTTTATCGAGGAAAGGACTAGAGCATTTTTCACAGGCTACCTTCATTCTTCCTTTCTCTACCTCCTTCGTTCTACTCGTCTTTCGAATGTACCGTAGAAACAGCGTCACGGTGAAATACACTCGTAAAAAAAAAAAAAAAAAAAAAAAACATTTGAAAGATTGTCGTCCATTTGTTTCTGCTTCTGCGACAAACAAATGCAACATTTTCGTTTTTTTTTTTTTTTTTTTTTTTTTTTTTTTCATTTTTTGCTCTCTTTGCGACACGCAGCTCATCCCAATGTAGTGGCCTACATGATGCAAGGGGGCCTTCAGTCGCTTCAGGAAGCCGTTCATTACGCAGTGCCTCTCATCGCTATACCATTTTTTGGCGATCAAAATTTTAACGCTAAAAAGATTCTCGACGCTCAGATTGGATTGACCCTCGACGTCGATACAATGAACAACGAAACTATCGTTCGAGTGATCGAAGAAATCGTTAATAACGAGAAGTGAGTGCAATTTTTATAAAATGTACTTTCGAGAAGATTGCTTCGAGTTATTTGCTGTATCGATATTTTTTTTTTTTTTTTTTTTTTAGATATCGCCGAAACATTGAAAGAATGTCAGAAATTGTGAAAGATGAACTGGTGAAACCCATAGATCGAGCGGTTTGGAATATCGAACACGTTCTAAAATTTCCTGACTTCAGACACCTCAAGTACCACGGAAGAGAGATTACTTATTACGAATATTATTTGCCATTTATTATTCTCTACACAATATCCATAATTGGTCTGACAATCGTTTATCTGTTGTTGCGTCGAGGCGAACCAATTGTCAAAGACGCTGTGCAAAAAATCGCAAGGCGTGTGGGGAATAGTTCGATTTTTAAAAAAATCAAATTTGAATGATTTGTTATTGTTACGTCGACATTGTCGACTGTGGATAGAAATACGATAGGCGATAAGTTTTCTTAACAAAAGTCGATGAAAAAAATAGCAGAGACAATTTTTTTGCGATGGTAATGTACCTACTGGAAAAATGTAACGGCAGTGGATATTCACAGTAATCGATTAATATTCGAGAGCATTTATTTTTAAATATTTTTGCTACTAGAAAAGGCTTCAGCAGTCGGTAAATCGTACGAACGATAACTTACCGACCGCGTTCACTAGCGCCCATTCACTAGCGCCATCTACAACGCCGATTATTTGTTACAGTACGCGAATGTAAATTCACGATAATTCGATAAATTCTGTGCCCTCACGTTTCCACAATCATAAATTTCATTAAAATCAGATGAACCGATTTTTGCGACAATACAGCTGCGTTACGCAACAAGTTTAACATCTATTGGAAATCTCGAGAAAAAATAACCGTTGCGTAAAAATTTCGAAAGTATCAATATTTCGTACTGAAAAATAATCTTTTGCATTAGTAGTCATGTAACGTTCCAAACAATGAGATATATGCCCCTTAAAATACCATGTATCGATACAATTCATTTTTAATTGAATTATGTAACGCACAGTTATATTTTGTTATCTCGATAACACTAATTTGTAGTTCATGTGACATACACCGAATGAACGGCGAAAAAACGTCAACAATATTAATAAAATTGATCGTTTATACATCCTGTGCAAGTAACCCTTTTCGCGAGATATTCTTAGTCGTGCATATTTGCTGTAGACGAGTAGTTTTTTTTTCAGCTGTATTCATCAATTGCAGCGACAAAACTTACGCGCATTTTTATTAAAGTATATTGAGAAAAAGAAATGTTAACAATTAGATTCGGAAAATCATGATTATGCGCATCCCTCGTGCATTTTAGCAACAGATAATCCTTTCACAATTTTTTGTTTTCTTTTTTAACCAACTGTCAAATTCAATGCACCTTGTTAAAAAAAATATGAAATGCAATGATACGAAACTGGGGTTCGAGGAATTTCGGGGTTATAACGTTGATAAAATCGCTGAAAACATCCAACAAAGTGGTGCCGCAGTAATCAACATGGCTGCGTGGCACGCACCGTTGACGTGATTTTTTCTGTAAGGAAAATGGATGGAATTACCTCAGGATAGGTCTGGATTTTCTCTCGAGTGATTTCCGCAGGCTTTGGAAACAGATGGGAAGACTTTTTGTTCGCGGTTGACACTTTTATCACGAATTACGAGTTAAAATATACGGAGCTCCGTAGCTTGCTGCATACCGGCATGTAACATGGCGATGTTATGACGGTTAACGGCCACGCGCTGCGGGTATGCGTAGAGGCTCTGCGCATCCTCGTATAATAATAAACAATTCTTTAAAAAATCTGATATCTGTCAAACATCGTTTTTGTTATCTACAAAACATCGAGCAATAAAAACCAACGGAACGATGATATTCGCAATATATCACGACTTCAATATATATGTCGATAAATACGCTGAAACAGGAATATAAAAGGATTTTCGAGACACCGGCACGACCACGCGGCATACGTCGCGTGGCATGTGTGTGCCGTTGGTCTCTTTTTTACATTAAGGAAAATGGATTGAATTACCTTAGGACAGATGCGGGTTTCACTTTCATCGTATTTAGGAAGCTTGAGGAACTTATCGGAACACTCTTTTCACGCGGAAACAATTTTTATCGAAACCTGCGACACACACATCATACGTAACTTCGGCGAAGATATACCTACGTCGGTCAGCTGCGACTCGTTACCTCTATGCGCAGACGATTCTGCGCATTTTCGTCTTCATCGATTGTTTTTCAGCAATCAACGAACCTATCGATTTTTATCTACATATTCTAATTCTCGGTAGCGACCCGGCACAAATAACGTTGAATTCTATTGTAAACATCGCGGAACCGATAATATGGCCGAATATAACGTCGACAAATACGTTGAAAATAAAAAATAGAAACGGTTTTACGTCGATGAGGCCTACTGCGCGGCGGGTGTCGTTACTGTCATCTTTTTACTCGTAGAAAATGGCGTTAATCCTACGACAGTCCTAAATTTCATGGTCATTGTTTTCGAAAGGTTGCACGGCATCGGGTAAAAACACTTTTATTTACGCGGAAACAATTTTTATCGAGCATTTATGATGCGAACTATTCGTAGATCCGCGATCGAAGTAAATTAGCTTACAAATTTTCTACCGTCGATACTTTACACGCCCACTTTATCGCCGATTATTATATTTATCCTCGGACAAGTTATGTTTACCTTGATTTATTGCGGTAACAAAATCGATTACGAAAAAACCCGTAAACTCGCGGACATGCAACTCCCGATGCACAACACGGATGTATCGCGACGACAAGTTTCGCACGACTCGGAGGAGACGACCGGTTCACTCACGCACGCCCGTGATCCAATTTACCTATCGCGAACTATCGTTTTGTCGGACAGTGGCGCACATTAAAGTCGTATAGTTTTGTTTTTATTCGCGTCCGAATAAAGGATATCGTACAATGATACGACAGCAAAAACTACTTATATTCTCAAGCTCTCGATTCCAAAGTATCATTAAAAAACTCCCGAAGGTGCTCGACGCGAAAAAGCAATGTCGTTACTTTTGCTGACAACTACAGCAGGTATAACGAGAGATCGACTCGTCCCACTCGAAAAACAACAAAGTTAATTGACGCCGACTAGAGAAGACCGCACACGCGCTCGGCCTCCCTTTCCCCCGTTTCGCGAAAGGACGCGTGATAAGAGACGAGTCTGTCGGGAGAAACGAAGTAGCAAAGAGAGATGAGTAAAGAACGAAAATATAGCCGGCATCGCGCTTCCCGTCAAAAGTTATCCGCGAGGAGTGTAAGCAACAGAGAACGAGGGGGAATATAAGTTCGCTGCTTTAGTCAGCATTCGGTGTTAAAAAGACGAAGAAAAAGGTCGCAGTAGGAGAAAATAGTGGGGATGTACGTGCGCCCCGCGCGGAGAGCGTGTGCTCACCGGCAGCTCTCCGGAGGAATACTGACGCGGCGAGGTGGGAGAAGAGCCGAGTCCGAGTTCATTCAGTAATCGGCATTCCCTCGCGGGACGTCGATGCGTGTGGATCGTTGAGAGACTTTTAGTCGCAACGCTTGAATATTTTTTTAACTACATATCATCGTATCCCGCAGTACATACGTGTCCCTCGAGTGCATCTCGTCTAACAGCTTCCAAGTATCATAAAAAAAACTCACAAACCAGTGAAAAGAACATGCCAGCATTTTTTTTACAACAATAAAATTTGTCAATTTGTTTATTGTTATTATACGATTGTACGCTGTATTATCATTGTATAGTAAAGCACGAAGCGTTATAACTTTGCGCGAACGGATTGCAGCTTTTCGCGTAACAGTTCTCGATTGTTGTTGCTTCCGTTTTATTTTTCCCTTGCGAATTATACGTACGCGAGGTGGAGACAAAGTGAGTCTCGTGGGACAAGGCGTTAGAGCAGAGGTTTTACGCACAAGCTAATCTTTCTTCTCGTTGGTTGTACGTTTCGTTTGACGAATCTCAGGCCGGCTTTGCGAAGGGAAACGCGGGGCTCAGTAGCTCGCACGTGGTCGTCGAGCGCAGTCGTGCGTGTACGACAGTACGGCTTTTGACGTTTCAATAATTGAAAAAAAAAAAAACAGTGCATCTACGCTGCGACTAGTTGACAACAAAGCGAAACGTCTGACAGTGTAATCCAAACGATATATTTTTTCATCGAACGCGTTAAACAGTGAATGTCATTTTGTCCGTGAAAAAAAAAGTGAATCATCAAGAAAATGGACACGTATCAGCTGATGAGAATGGTGAGGATGATGTTGCTGTTCGTGATTTTAATAGCCGCGTCTGCCGAATGTCAAAGTGAGTAATTTTATTAAATCAATCAACGATTATCGTGGTGTACACACATAAGATACATCGTAAGATTACATTCGCATACGTATTTTTTGGTTATGTAAAGATCGCAAGACGTATCGGATAATCGACCATTAGTTATCAATATTCATGAATTACGCTCTCGATGTATTTTCGTCTGTCAGAGTGTATATTAATTGCCTCATCAATTGCTTATTAATTTATTCGTGTATACGATTATCGTGACCTTTTAATCGGATGGTAATGTTTCATTCGTTGCGCTTCTACGAAAAATAGAAAAAAAAAAAAAAACAATCGACAACTTCGTTGTCTCGTCTCGCGACATGGCTACGAGAGATAAAGTCGGTCGTTGCGCGAGTGTAAAGAAACGATAGTTGAAACAATAAAATAGTGTCGGCACGTCACCGTAGTTTTCGTCATTGATCAAACAACGCTTCTCTATATTTATAGAAGCCTCGCTGAGAAGAGGCCTTTTACCTCGAAAAACACACCGCATGCAACCGCACACTATTCAATGTGTACTCGCGTTTCGTTAAATCTCTGTCCGCCTCTCGCTCTCGCACGCTCGTTTAGTTCGCCCGAGCGATAAGAGTCGGTTCACGAACTTTGTTAAACTCTCCCACGAGATATAACTTCACCGTAGTCGGGGTGAAAGCCTCTAGTCGAAGAAAAAGTGTAATCACGATAATGGAAGACTTCGTTCTTTGGACGCAGTAATTTTCTATACGTATACACTGCAGTATAATTCCCCTCGTTGCTAAGAAATACGCTAAGAAAAAACATAAAAAAAGTTCGCGATATCGTCTTCGCGATCGTATAAATCTTCGCGATATCGACAAGCCATCTAATTGCAACCGATTTTACTGCTCATCCGCGATAAGAATATTTTCGAGATCTTCGAGAAGCTTCGGTTATTTAATTTCCATCGATTTACCACGATGAATTTATTTTTATCGCTAATACATTATTTTTTTGCCAATAATAAACGAGCGTCGAGTTATTTCGAAAAATGGAAAAATTTTCCGTCTATAACTTTTTCATGATCTATCGAAATGCGCATCGATACGATCGCGTCCGAGAAATCACTTCCGGCGAGATTTTCCGTATTTCTCTCTTGCTAAGGTTTACGTTTACAAGACGCGTACGTGACCGTCGATGTTTCAATACATGTATACCTGTCCGGCAACACGAGCGAAGCTTCGGAACAACCGTGCGTAAGAAAACGCTCGTCGAATTTGTAAGGAGTTAAGGGAGTCCCGCGGCCGGATCCTCGAAGCGAGATAAGACCAGCGGGTGGATGAGTCGACGAGAAACGAACGGACAACGGTACAAACTCTAAACTATCGTTCTCGAAAGTGTACATTTACACTCGTAACGATCGATCGTCCGGGATTTTTTTTTTCTTTCCTCCATTGTCAAAGCCGCGACAATAAGGCGGACCGGACACTACGCAAAACGGTTAGAACCCGAAGTGCGTAATCCTGTGGCCTGTTTTTTTTTCTCTCGTTCATTCACGCGACAAAAACTCTTTTCCGCTCTCTTGTTGTCGAAAAAAAAAAAAAAAAGATTCTCGAAAGGATTTTCTTTCTTTGCGTTTCTCTTGTCCAGAAAGTAGGGATCATATAAACCAAATTTCGAAGATCTTTTTATCCACAAGATCTTTTCGCATCTATCCGTTAAATCTTTTGGCCGTTTAGCATAGAAATATCGATTTTTCGGAAAATCTTCGAAAAACCCTCGAAGCATATTACAAACTGCGTAAATACAGATCGTTTTCGTTCCGACGAATGACAAATATTTTGTATACCCTTTTATTCTCGCGCGTACGGTTTGTCGAGGATTAATGAAGATTTGCAGATATATATATATATATATATATATTTTTTTTTTTTTTCAACGGAGAAAAATATGAATTTCTCTCAGCTTATGGCTAATTTTTTTGTTCGTTTCGTCGGATTATGCCGATCTGTATTAGCAGCAGAGTTCGTGAGTAATCTTGAAATCCTCTACAAGGTCTTTACTCACTCTTCTTCCTCAAGGCGCGTGAGTCACTAACGATCGAAATATATATCTGCGTATATCATTAGCAATACGTGAGAATACGTTCGACTTCCGGTGGCAACATCTTTCTTTTTTTTTCCCTCTCTTTCGTTATTTCGGGGATCGCGAATTTCGTAAGCCTAATACACCATTCGCGAACATTTTATATTTCATTAATACGACGCATTGCAATTTAATTTGTGTAAATATCCACGCAACGTTTTGAACGCGAGATGCAGCTGTAGAGTTTTGCCAATGAGAATGGTGCGGCGTCGACGCTTCTACGAGAGCGCCAAACGACCAGGTAACACGCGTATCGCGTGTGTTAAAGATAAAAACCTACAAACCGGAAGCGCCCGGGTTGTTCGGGGTTTCACACGATCGACGAACGAAGACGACTCACTCAGCTCGTTATCAAGGGTCCGCGTAAAAATAGTCGAATATAGTTCGTAATTTTTTTTTTTTTTGCAACTATTGCATGTTTATTCCGCGAATTAAAAAAAACCGGATAAGAAAAATGCAATTAATCGAGATGAAAAAAAAAAAAAAAAAAATCGATCGGCTGCGTATGGTCTGTTCGCGATCGGGTTGTTGGGAAATGATGCGAAGCCTGAGGCAATACATTTATTCGTTTTAGGGCCCCGCGAGGCTCGACTTGCAAAATATTCGTTCCTTTTATTTCTCGATCCACAAATTCCTAATCGATGAGCTAATAAAAGAGCGAGAGTGACCACAATCTCCCGTGATTCCGTTGAGAAGAAAACGCGATGGGAGTAAAAAAAAAAAAAAAAAGAAAAAAAAAACGTAGTGGTCTCGAGTGCTCGAGCACTCGAGATCGGCTACACATTTCCGATCGACTCTCAAATGTACACGTTGTTGTGCCCTCTCAATAAATTTAGCCACGGATTGAGCGCGTGGAAACACGCGGTGCTCGTTGACCGATTTAGAAAACGGTCCGAGAAAGGAAACGAGAACGAGAGGAATCGGGCGAGACGAATGGGAAGGGAAAGGATTGGAATTTTAACACCACCGGAGTGGGAGATCGGCACGCGTGTGGAATCGCACCTGAGAGTTCTCGGGAAGAACGAGACGCACGCGAGCGGTACTTTCTCGTGACTAGACGCGCGGGGGGGGGGCTTAGTCATCGGGAATAACTCGGAGCAATGTCATCGATTCCGCGTACCGGAAAAATGTGTGTCTCTTTCGTTATTCTATTCGATTTTATCCGAAAAAAAAAAAAAAAAAAATTAATAAAAAAAAATCGTGCAAAATCATTTTTTTTTTTTTTTTTTTCGTATTAAAAAAAAGGTAATGTGAACCATATTTTTCCGCGTAAACATTCGGAAAGGTCTGCTGAGTAGATTGGACGAGTATTAATCCGGATCCCCGAGAATTATTGCGAGGGGATGAGAAGATCTAATCTCTCATCCGAGATTTATCCGCGGGATTAGTGTAGTGGGAAAAGCCAGATTACCGATTCCATCACGCGAAGCTTTGTCAAATAAACAGATTCGCAGGTGAGGGGCCATTTGCACAATTAAATGCGACACAGATCGAGCGACGGATAATCCCGAGGATCGCGATATCCCTTATCGTCACAACAGAGTGTATTCATTTATATACCCATAACATGTGTGACTACATAATTCAGAGACTAGACGAGATTAAAAATGACGAGTGGCAATTTCCCAAAGCGTTTAGTCAGACGCTTTATAGTCTCGTTCTCTCGCGAGGATCTTTACAATCTCTCGGCACTCATCGCCCGACGAATTAATTGCCACTCGCAATTATCACTTGTCGTACACGTGTGAACTAATGTTACTGCTTTCTTTTTTTCTTCGTGTCTTTCCGGTTTTATCTTCTTTTTCTTGTTTTCAAGTTACGCGAACGTGACGCAATTGTCCTACTGACCTTTTTTTTTTTTTTTTTTTTTTTCATTCTCGCGATGCAGCTATATGCGCAGTCGCGAGGAATCCGTGAAAAGATACGCGAACACTAATGACTTCTCGTTAAACATCACCGCTATATAGTTTTATTTTATTGTCGTCATTCATTTTTCATTTAATTCGTTTTTTTTTTCTCGCCTCCTTTCGTTTTTTTCTCACTTTGAGAGATTGTTATCGCTCCACCGTGAACTTCCGGTCGAAAGATCTATTCCCGAGATCAAAGTTCGTCGCCGCGCGCGCTTCTCCGAGACTCTCGTTTCGCTTCTGCCGCACGCACACTTTTTTTTCTTCTTCTTTTCTCTCATCTCTCGGAACAATCTTTCTTCCTTCACGCCGTTCTTCTCTTCCGAGAGGCGGTTAAACCACTCTACGAGCTTTCGTCACCGGGTACCGAAACGTTTCTCGACCCTTCGTCCCTTTAACCCCTTCGAAATCGTTTCTTTTCTGCATTTTTCTTTATCATTATACGCTCTTTCATCGGTAAAAATTTGAACGAAGAAGAAAAAAAAAAAACGGTGGACGGAAATACATTGCGATGATGTTTCCACCGCAAGCTCACCGGTGACTATTAATAGCGCCTGTCATAATCCACCACCACCACCCCAACCCGTCGAGCGATATACGAATTATAAAGATTCTTTATTGCCTCGTGTGCCACTCGACGCTCGGCGATCGGCATCCGCGGATCGATCGTAAATCGAGTCCCGATGTTGCTACCCAGCCGCGCGCGGGCAACATGTGGTAAATCGAATTATCGTATATACACTCGAATCTCAACCAACCAACAGTTGAAATTCTGATTTAATGCGAGTTATTTTTACGTCGTAGGTATACATATACGTCAGCATGAAATTTAAACCTATGTTTCTTCTCCCCCCAATGCCCCGTTGAATGCCGCGAGTAATAATGACGATTCATCGAATTGCTGCTTTCTGCACCGTAATCCTCATCCGAGTCGTTTTCTAAGGGTCGCGAGAAGATTGAAAAAAAAAAAAAAAAAAAAAAAAAAAAAAAAAAATCCACTGTGCACGAAGTCAATGTGGCGCCCAAACCGGACACGAGAACGAAAAAAAAATCACAAGCTCGGTTTCTTAATGGGTTCTCGCTTCTGGCCAAAGTCCTAATGGAGCTCCCGTACCTACATTTTGTCCTGTTCGACTGTGTTTGCCACCCACCAAGGCAAGAAATGCAATTCTTGTTTCGCCATCTCTTTTCCTCCGTTTCTCATTCGCGATGAAAACGTATTATAGAGTCTTTCCTTTGATCTGCCCCCTCCCTTTTGGAGAACTCGCTGAAACGATGATTGACGAGGGGAGGCCTCATTCGTTTCGCCTCGTTCGCTATTTACGGCTCTTCCAAGCTTTCGTTCCTTACTGATGTACAAGTGATTTGGCTCGTACTCAGAATACAGAGCCAAAAAAAAAAAAAAAAAAAAAAAAAAAAAAATATTGCAATTCTCGGTTATATTTATTCGTTGGACAATTAATAATAATCATTCATCTACTGAACTTGGCATTGAAAAAAAAGAATACAGTAGAGACTCGATTGGTTATTTCTTCGAGAAGAATGGACAGGTGCGCCGCGGACAAGCAACGTTTTTATCCACATAGAACGCCTCCCCTCTGCCTGCCTCCTCCCATCAGCTGAAAGAACACTTTCGAAGCCCTCAATGGAACGTGACTGCGATAAATAAAACGCTCATCCCTAAACTTGACGCTCCAATCGCCCCCCACGCGATAGATCGAACCTGACAAATGGCGCGTGCCGATCCTTCAACGTAATCCATATAGGACGTCCCATCTATAATACTCTGCTCTATATATGGCTTCACAATTAAAATTGATGCCTCGATAGTAACAGCTGTCCTTGTAAAAAAGAATCGAAAGCTTCGGTTACCGGAAGTATGCCGTTTTTTTTTCTATACCTCCCGTTCTGCGACTCACCTTGTCGATAGCCTCTCTCGTTCTCGTCAATTTCTCGAGCTCCGCCTACGCGCGGTTTTGTATCTATTTTTTTTTTTTTTTTTTTTTTTTTTGGGGAGACATCCGGAAGTGAGCACTCGCACTCGAAAGTCTTTTGGCCCGTCGCCGAGCTGACGAACAGATGCCAAATTCGATCGAACGATGAATTATCTATTGAAGTATTCCATCGGTTATTTTAACATTCGGAAAATCAAAAGATCGAGATTTCGAGAGAAAAATAAAAGCTTTTTAGATATTCAGAGTCGATATCGGGCGAAGTGAGTTCGAGAGACTGCCGGGTGGACCGAGACTGGCACGCTAATTGTGGTGCTTGCTGGTACAGTTCGAGTCAACAA
The DNA here is from genome assembly GCA_963971235.1 of Cryptus armator. Taxonomy (NCBI): domain Eukaryota; kingdom Metazoa; phylum Arthropoda; class Insecta; order Hymenoptera; family Ichneumonidae; genus Cryptus; species Cryptus armator. Next base: position 9,431,761 of record OZ020241.1, read on the forward strand.
GCGCAGAACTCTGTATAGTAAGCAAGCAACACGCGATCCGGGAATCCGCGAAGCGCCAACGGAATTTCAAACTCGGCACTGGTCGTAGCCGTCGACGGTCGACCCTCGCGACTGATGCTCCGAATAACTCTATATACCGGTATCAGACACACTTGAAACTTATTATAGCATTCGCTAAAATATAGTGTACAAAATTGTATCTCTCTGTATCGTCGGTGTTTCACGGAATAATCTCTCATACGAATAGCCACGAAAATTTCGTGCGATACATTTATTTCCACAGAGATTTAAGTATACGACTTTGCCGAGGACATCATTAATCCCAATTAACGAAAGTCATTAGTTCCCAGTGACTCCCGACTGATTAGTTAACTCCGAAGATTTAGAGATAATTTACTTAACGATCTGCTATATCTTCTGCAACGCCTCATTGTTATATAGCCCGGCAAATTAAGGATCGGAGATTTGAGATTATTACGAGATGCCGATGGTTTCCCAAGTGAAAATCGTTGTTTTTTTTTTTTTTTTTTTTTTCGGGTATCCGAACCGATCGCTGGGTGGTCAAGAGTCGCCGGATGCCTCTCGCGGGCGCCTATCGGGGAGATCGTTTCTGGCCCCTGAGACAACGAAAGGGCCAAGCTATTCATATCCTTTATTACAATCTTCGAGGACCTTCATTAAAGAAGGACACTCCAGAATTTGAAGGGCTCTGTGTCAGTCGCTCAGCTGTGTTATATACCCTTCTAAATAACCCGGTAAGGAGCTTTGCAGGAAGATATCTCTCGTGGTGTACCACCGTGAAGGCCTCTCGAAGCATCGGCTCCTCATCGTTGAATATTCTTCTTTCGTTTCTTTTTTTTTTCTTCTTTCTCACTCTCTCTGGCAATTACCGAAGGTCGCGAGCACCGCTCGCGCGAGTAACCCAATCTTTTACCTTATTTTCTTGCGAGCGCCCGGAGGGCGCGTGAGAGACCTCGCGCCAAACAGATTTTTCTCTTGCGTCCTCGAAGCCCTCCTCCCCCCTCTCCTCGGTATACTGGGTGAGAAAACAGCGAAACGGAGTTTCGCGCTCGTAAAATTTCACCAAAGAAACACCGTTTTTTTTTTTTTTTTTTCTTCGTAAGTTTTACGATCCGCGGAACGTTATTATTCTTTCACCGTCTTTCTCGCCAGTTGTTTTGCGGCGTGTACCCAGTGCGCCGCGGAGCGCGAAAAGAAGCGAAGATGATGAGAACAAGAAAATGCAGCGTTTGGTTTGCGTTATAACAGAGGAGCCGCGAGAATCGGCAGCTGCTTATACTTTACGGACGACCGGAAAGGCGTCGGTGTAGAGAAAACTATGCACCGCGAGCCACTCGGTGTTTTTCGTATGTTTGACCCCCCGTCGCTCACGAGTCTAAACTCGATGTTTAAAAATAGTCGCAAGTTTAATTTTCGCACTCTGGAAATCTTCGATCTTTTATCTCGTCGATACAAAAATCGGACATTATTTTTTTTTTTTTTTTTCAACTCGATTAAATGATTAACACGAAGAAGCGCTGTTACGAAATATCTTTTATCTGTAAACGATTTTCATCGGTATTTCTTCGGCAGTCGGAGTATTAGGCACGTGTCTTCAAATGTTCGTGTATACATTTCGCGCGATATTTTTTTTAGTTCATCGCCCCGTGTGGGCAGAGAGAGGAGTGAGATACTCGGTAGAATTCTTATGCTAATAGCCGGTGTAAGAATTCGATATAAAATCCAAGACGCATTGAGTACGAAACATCGAGGACGAAGGCGAACACGCGCACACATAGAACGCGGGGTACCCATCACCAACATAGGTTTCTCTCGTGTCTCACGTATGAGTCACTCCGTTAACGAGAGCACCGTGCAAAGCGTAGGCATCCATGTATAATACATGATCGCATTATGGTACGCGGTATGTACACGCTGTACATACATGCCGCATGGTAATTCGTGTTGGTCAGCTTAGCTTGCGTGCGACACTTGCCCGGTCTCTTCTGGCTTCGCTTCGCGATAACAACTGTACGATAATTGGTAACTGTTGCGTCTGCGGCTTGGGTTGGCAATGGCATATAATGCTTGTGTATTATCGCTTACCGTCGCTCTCAGCTCTGCGATCGCTCGATCACAGATATTACAGTGTGCTTCCGTTCGTCCGGACCGTTCGTTGACTCCATAACCCATTCGTCTGTGGGATATCAATCAGCCGATACCACACGTATATGCAATCGATTAGATATTTCGATGAATAAGATTTCTTGACTTTGCTCCCTATCGATAGCGAAACTTGAAATGAAAAATTTCCCAGCATCCCAATAGGACGAAGTACCTTTTTTTTTTGTAATGCGAAGTTTAATTCTCGACGCGAAGATTGTGAGCTGCGGTTAGATAATAGCGGGTGTCTGTGGACGCGACGCTGCATTATTGTGGTCCTCGAGCTCTCGTCGTCGACTGGCAGGACTTTAATATTCGTCGTCGTGGATTGCAGTGTGAGTGTATGTGTGTTTGTGCGAAAGCGGTGCGAACTACCGAAGCGGCTTTTGCCACTGCTTATGTCCTGCTGTTGCTCTGTGGAAGCGGTCCTTCCCGTACTCCGATCCTTTGTTCATTCGAAATTCAAAGGCTTCGTCGATTCCGCCACGGAAGCCAGCGGGTTTGCTGCCACTGCTGCTGGGCATCCAGACCCCGGTATACACCGACTCTTCTCTATGTTCTCACGCCGTTCCCGCGGTTCTGTCTCTGTTTTCTTCTTTATCTCTCTCTCTCTCTTTCACCCGGCGGTGTTGTTTTTCTCTTCCTTCTTCCTATATAACGAACAACACCGACCATTCGACGATGACGACGAGGACGATCGGTTCCGAGTACAAATGATCATCGCAACGCGAAGCTTGAACCGCTTCGATCGCTTTTCCCACTATTCGATACACCTGTAGGCGGGACTCCAGATCCGATTCCTTCCCGCTGGACGGACTGTGTTACAACAGTTGGAAACAATTTTGAAGAGCGAGAGATTCGCGAATCAATGACTCCCGTGAGAATTTTCGATGATGCATCCGGTTGTCAATTGAAACGTTTTTTTCGTCAATTCAAATCTGTTCAGTCCTACAGATAACAAAATTTCGAAGCATTTTGTTTTCGATTTTTTTTCTCGGCGAAAGCAAATTTTTTAAAAATGTTTCGCTATCGCCATGACATTAATTTGGCACTAAATAGTTGTCAGATTTGTATTCAGTGCGAAAAAAATATATCGAAACGTGCGAAAAAATTGCAAACAAATGTCGCATATTTTATATGTATATTATTTGCTATAAAACACAAATATGTTATTTGTTTTTATTCTCAATTAAACTTTACACGAAAATTCTCTCGAAGTAAAAAAAGAAAAAAAAAATGTCGCTATTATTGATTTTAAATTATCGTCACGTTAAAAAAAATGAGACGAGCCTTCGAAGTACAGAGCAGAGCAGCGCTGAGAAGGACGAAAAAAAAACGAAAATGAGCGAACCTGCATTAGAGTAGCAGACGCATTCATCTCCGGTAAAGCCGGGGACTCCTTTCGCTCCAGCAACCCCTCTCGAATTCGTACGATCCGTGCGGCACAGTCCTGTCCCCTGCTTCAGCTACCAGCTATTTCTCTGGCAATCCCATACGGAGCATCAAACTTTAATACCGTCGTCCCTTCGCCTCGCGTCATCCCCCTTTGCTGCGAAGTTACGCTAAATCACTCCCCCGTGCCGAGAACCCCCGTGGACTCCAATCGATAATCAGTACGGGAATTCCACCTCTATACGTTGCGCACACTGCTGTCGGTGGGTACGAGAATAAGGAAACGCGGACAAGTGCATATCTACCGCGATCCTTTCATGCCGTTGCCATTCCTTTATTCTATTATATTTCTAGTCAGTCTGAGATAAGTAGTGATTGAGCGCAAACCTTTATTATACAAATAGCCACGATGATTTCAACATCTGGCGCAGGCAAATACAAGGCACAAACCTCTAATTCTTCGTCGCGGCAAAGAGACGCGTAGATCGTTCTCGCGCCAGCCGGTCCGATGCACTAAGCGAGGGATAATAATGCCGTCTCCCAGGAGAGAAAACGAAAAAAAACGATGAAAAAGTGCCCCATTGAAATCCGACACGCGAGCCATGGCTAGTCGTTTCGTCGTTCTTCTTCTCGTATCCTGGGTCCTTCTTCCTTCGCCTCGGAACAAACTCTTTCTGCTTCTACATTCTACTTTGCTCCTCGCAGCCGCTAATCCACACGATGGCGAGATCACGTTCCACGGCCCCCACGCGGCGAGAGTCAAGAATTCTTGCCATTATTGGGGGCATTATTATTCCTTCGTCGAGTGAACTTTATTCAACAATACATCGATAATACTTGTGCAATATAAAAATGCGAGGAATGGTCACGTGCGTGTCGCGTCATTGTAGTCGCTGCATATATGACCATTTTTGCCGTCTAGAAATAAATGCTCTGCTCTGGTAAAGTCGAGAAGGCCTCTACTACGATTTTGCGATTCAATGAACAGTGGAAACAACATCTTGCCTCGCTGCTGGATGTACTTTGGGAATTACCACGAGACTTCTCGAGGCCGGGGGTTTGTTTCTCGTGGAATTGTGCGGTGAAACACGCGAGTGCACCCTCCGAATTCGACCATTATTCGTCGAGAGGGCGTTCGAGCGACAAAATATTCGAATCTCTTACCCTTCGACTGAACCAACTGCTTGTTCCCTTTTATTCAACGGTATGCATACCCTCTGATTGTTATACTTTTGCGCGTTCTGAAGTCCTGTGCGCCTCGTCTAACGAGCTCCGAAAATTATTCATTCAATACTCGCGTAATCTTCGAGCGAAATACTTCAAAAGCCTTTGCCTCTTACGCTTCTCCAGGTGCAAAATCTCAAGCGAAGTTCGCGAGGATATTGCTGAATCGAAAATAAAAATTCTAGAGATCTCGAGTTATGTCAAATTAGATTTCTCGATATGCGCCGCTCGATACGTTTCCTTGATATTTCTATTCACCGGCGTATGGATTGCCCTCTAGAAAAATTATTTGTTTCGCGTCGCCCTCTTTTCTCAATTTCATTCACAAATTCTTCAATCACCAGGTGTCCGTCTCAGGCACGCTTCGTTCTCTGTGTCGTTCTCTACTCTTCGAAAAACCCCTTTTTGCTTTGCGTCGCGCGTATTCTTCGCTTCGACATCCCTTTCAATCCCTGGCATACGTGGACGCCAGAGAAACTTGAATTTTAAATCGGAAGTAGGTGGTACAGCGGTTATTTATACATCGAGGATGCGACAGATGTTTCCGCAAGGGCGCGCGAGGGAGGGGTGGCGAGAGTGAGAGGCCCTTTTCTCTTTCTTATTTTCCATCCCTGATGGCACACGACCCTTTTTCTTCGTCTTCTAGTCGTCTCTCGCTGCTAGCGCACGCTCTCTCCCGCGTACCGACGAACTGAACTCCGAACAACGCGCGCAGAATATTTTTGCATTCGCATATTCGCCATTGGTGACTTGATAATTTCTATTCTACGAAGCATCACGTAGAAAACCGGAACGACAAGTCAGTATAATAATAATGTAGTCACTTGTATCCTGTTACCTTCCTTCCGAAATAAACTCGTCTGTCTTATTCGTGTCTCCGGATCTTCCGATCTTTATCTCCGACCCGACAACCCTCAACTTTCATTATGATTCATAACATCAACGTAGATATCTTTTCAATCTATCAATCTCTTAATCGTAATCTTTAAGGGGTTCAGCGATTTCAGGCAAAAAATCGTAGTTTATTTTTTTTTATAATTGAAAACGAATCATATCACTAATCCGATGGGGATGTTTATTGGTATTAAAGTTTGGGACATGTAAAAAAATCTCCTGATCCACACATCGCTGTAGGTGAAGCAACTTTTTCTTAATTAAAAAAATTAAAAATATAAGATCGATAAAAAAAATTAAATAAAAGACATTTATCTTGAATTGTCGAAAACCCCCTTAACTTTTTTTTTGCCGAACTGCGTAAAATTTGCAGATAAATGGATATGCTTCCTTTTCTCTTCTTCTGTTAACTGTAGGCAGTTCTACTTGTCATGCGTCGCTGATCGACTATCCTCCATACAACACAATACATGTGTGTGTAATTATTTCGTTATTTTATTTTCTCGCAAGTGTGCTTCAGAAAATTGGCCGAAGAATCGGTCAAAGAAATCGTCGAGCGAGGCGCGATCGCGTGCCGGCTAATATCTATATATATATACTATATATATGTTGCATACATATATATATACATAGAAAGATATATATGTAAGCAGTGTACGTAGTAAGGAGCCCATCGCGGGCTGAAGATTCTCGAAACGTGGGTGCATAGCAGGTTGAATAGCTCATGCACCGGCGCTGCATTAAATTGAGTGCACGAGAGGCGCACGAGCTGTACGAACTGCGAAGGTAACATACGTACTTACCGAGAGATATATACTGTATACGTATAACGTAAGCGTGCGGAGGCCTCTCAGAAAACTTTTCATGGTTCCCGATCTCGGACAATGGTCGAGTCGACGGAAGACTCGAGACACGAGCGCGTGTTCCACAGTCCGTATAGAAAAGATAGGATATTTCAATGTGTGTCTATAGTCATTGGCCACCCAACAGTTATTCGCCTATTGAAAAAAAAAAAAAAAAAAAAATCTCGTAATAAGCAAACGCCGCGATGCCGACAATCAACTATTATTGGCCTCGAAGTAAAGTAACTACGTTGAAAAATATATGGAAAATAGATGTCTTGGTGAAGAACGAAGAAAATTTTACGAATTTCCACTGTAGAGTTTCTGCTGCGCAATCCTATCGTCTACTTGCAGTTACGGAGATGCAGCGACGAAGTCAGTCCCGTAAAGCGCTCTCGTACAGGTAGTCGCGAAGGTACCTGCAACGCATACGAAATAGCGTCTAACGAAATTCTTTTCAGCCTCTAGCGATGGCACCAGAGCGACAGTTTCCTCTTCTCATTCTTCCTATCTGAAAAGAAAAAAAAAAAAAAATTCTCGGAAGCAACGAACGCGCTATGAGGAGTCAGTTTTGAATTTGAATGCGTGTCTCGCGTGCGCGTCGACCCAGAGAAGAAACATGAAACAAATTTTCTCCGTTTGCATTCAGCCAACAGTTTCTCGCTGTTCTCGAATCGAGTAAAATACCGTTGGGTGCTTTTTCGTTGAAACAAATTTGTCGTATCTTATTCCAGCATCTTACGTATTTCTTTGTAGAAATGCCAATTTTTTTTACTGCTCTGTTTCTTGTTTTTCTATTGTCTATAAAAAACGCGCGTTAAGTTGAATTTAGCGGCGAGTAGGAAAAAAAAAAAAACCGAAAATAGAGAGAAATCCGTATAATCACGCAAATAATAATAATTTCGTTTTCGAAATTATGAAACATTGTGTCTCGCATCCGGGTGGGTATATGAAAAAAAAAAAAAAAAAAAAAAAAAAAAAAAACAACAGACCGGGAATCACAGAAGAAACGACATATATACCGCTAATAATAAGGCAAAGACACGCGTCATTTGTACCCGTATAAAATTCCTTCGCGATCTCTCAGGAATGTTTCAAATAAAAAAAAGGGTCAAAGCTAAAAAAAAAATTAGCACGCACAGGTCTTTACTGTCGTTCTACTCGGCGGAGCTCACCGGTGATCCGGAGCACCGTATCAGCCTAAGGGCACCCCTATAATCATAATTCCTGTGAAATACTAAATTGGCACCCGTATTTCGAAAAAATGTGCGGTTGAAGGAACATCAAAAATTTCTTCCGCGCACGAGAGTCGCAATAATAAAAACAATAATACTTAAAAACCAAAAAGAAAAAGAAAAAAAACATCAATTTTTTCAATGATCATTTCAATGACTTTAAACAAAAATTTCTGCATAAAAAAAAAATAAAATAAAAATTGACAAAACTCTCCGTGTGGCCGATTTGAGGATATCACTGAGTAATAATATCGCGGGCGCATAGCTATGGAATAATTCCCAAGGAGATACGCATAACCAGTGATTAGGAAAGAGACGAACGCAAGCGAAGAACTCGAAAATGGGCGGTTGCGCCACTCCATAGTATTGCATAGCATCTTACTATAGAGAGGGCAGTGTTCAATAATCCTTCTACAGCACGCGATCGGTGCTCCCGATGTTGCTGCTGCGTTACCGCGAGGACGCGATAGCCAGAAGGATCGAAAAACGCAAGGAGGACGCAACCCGGAGGAGAGAAGCCGATCGAAACGGGTGGCCGCATCTGTAACGCCAGGTGTTGCATACCGAGATGAACGTGAGCACGCGGTTCGCTCTCGAAAAGATTCATCCGTTCATTCGCTACCATCTTAAAAAATCCCAACAAAAAATCCCACAGTAAATATTAAATATTCAATAATAATTATATATTATTAATATTATTATTATTATTTAGTTAATATTTAATTACTCTGTAATCTATTTCCCTTCAATTACTTTCTTTGGGATTTTTTGAAATTTTTTTTACCCTTAAAAATTAAATATTAAATATTAGCTAAGCTCCCCGACGCGTTAAATACATTCGAATTTCAACGACAATGATTGGATGTGCCAATTTTTGATTATCTTTGTTCGAAAACCTGCGCGACTGGAAGAGAAACGATCGGTGGTAACCGATCGAAAATGTATGACTAACGTAAAAATAACAACGAAAGCTGTGGAAATAAATACCGAACGAAGTCGAGGATCTGTGAAAGGAACTTGAACACAGCCGTGAATCTTGTGTGGCCCGTGCCTCGCACGTACGGAAGAAAGCGTCAGAGGAAACGCGATCCGAACGAAGAACCAAAGGGAGAATGAAGCGAGGGACAAGCTTCTTCGTCTATGCGTGGGTTCGAGGGTCTCTCGAAAAACGGATTGATAACAAGGGAGGGTGGCCGAGAGAGCCTTCGAGGGTGCGTTCGAACCGCGAGCATGAAAGCCGGCTGAACGACACCCTCGGGACGTTGTAAAAGTTTGCCAACACTGCGGGTTTGGATGCTTCGAGAAGGGCGCAAATATGTTTTCTCTCTCGAGTCTCACCGGACGGTTTCTATTTTTATTTTTTTCTCGTTCGACGACGACTGAGACGCAAAGTTTCAAAGAAGCAAAGTGCGCTTAACTGTAGAAGAAAAAAAAAAAGCCACTTTGCTGAGAAATCAGTCGGCGGGTGTAATCGAGGTTGCCAGGTCGTCACACTCACCGACGACGCAACAATGACCAGAGAGACCGCACAGCGAGTAACAAGAGGCAAAAGCCGCGTAATAAACGAGACGAAGGAGCTCCAGAGGGTTCAACCGGAAGTTTGTTATAATCCGCGAATGCCTGCCTACTTCTGTCTCTTATACGGCATATCGTACACTGTTGCGTGTCGCGTAGGCGTGTAACAACTCGAGAATTCATAAAATCGCGAACCAAGCGAAACTGCTAATAAAAAAATTGCCATTCAATCCTTTGATAAAAAAGAAAAAAAAAATCACACAAATTATGTCAGTTTTACAGGAAGACGCGTGTCAAAGTCTTCTCTTCTTCATGCCCATCTAACCGTGTTCACTCTTCCGCGATGAAAATCTTAATAAACGTAAGGAAATTGCATGCGAAGATAAAAGACGTTGGCGATCCCGAGTCTTCCTATACCGCCTCTAGAATGTCGTACCTACATTTTACTTCTAAATACGTGCCACGTCGAGAAGCCTCTATCTTTATATCAAGACATGCATACGTGGGTCGTCGGAGAGCGTTCCACGTCGCGCTTAAGAAGTTTTCTACATACCTACGCAATTGAAACGGCGAGCCTCAATTTTTATCTCCGGCATAAAAAAAAGGATAAGCAGAGAGAAAAAGAAGATGAAAAAAACATGTACAGCTTGTTTGCCTGTCCGGGATATTTCGCGTGTCTTCAGGATAGCACGCGAGAGTTGCCAGTAGTACTAGCCGTCGCGACGAGAGAGCGAACCTACTGGCTCGGCAACAGAAGCAAAACCAGCGGCACAAGTTCGACATAATTCATGCGCGGCCGTTAAAGCTATACATTCGCGGTTATCTCAATCTCGCGAAAGAGCGTGAGTCTCTCTCTCTCCGGCGAGTTGCGCTGCAGCAAACCGGGAGGAGTCGGTGCATCTGTATACCGAGAATCCCGCAACAGCATCCACCGCTCGTTTTCCTTTTACGTTGTATCCCAAGTATACCCCTTGCAGTTGTCTTCTAAACTGCACATGAAATTCTTTGGCGTGCTATGCTTGCAACGAACTAAACAGCTGTATACGGATCTTGGTGTGCGGACTGAGAGGACACACAGACCTCTTTGGAATACTTGCCAGTGGTTTAACTCGCGAATTAGATTATCGAATTGAGATCGCGTGTGGGATAGCCTTGGGAGTCTGTATGAAAGAGAGTAAAGAAAATAAAAAAAAATAAAAAAAAAAAACAAAGAGATCCTCGCGTCACGAGACTGCGGGGAGTGGAATAGCGAAAAGACCGTCGCGTGCACGCGACTACCCGCGCCTCTCTCGATATATATAATATGCTTTGCTGGAATGTACTTCGACTTGTTCTCATCGTTTTTTCGCATGATTAACGGTCGACGCATTATACATTTATGCGTAAGGTAATGAATAATGTGCAGTCTTCCAAATGAAAAAAAAAAAAAAAAAAAACTCAGGAAAAGGATTCATAGATGCGATATTCTAATTCCTTGAACCGAAGACAAGTCGATTTCATTATCGCGAATTGAAGGTAAAAAGATAGCAAAAATTATTTTTCCACACGATCGCGATAGTGATGTAACTGTTCTCGATCGCTACTCGAAAGATTCGTCTCCTGACCTACTGCAACAAAGTTGCGGTATAAATAACTGTCTTATTAGGTTGTTGTACCGAGTTACGGAGATCGGCCATTAACGATCCCACTATCTTACGGATCGATGCACTCTGACGTTCCGCGCAACGTGTATTAATATCCTCTGTCCTATTTTTTTTACTATGTATCACGTATATCCGACGACAGGCATCTGCATCGTCTATATCTCGCGCAACCGCCGATCCCATCTTTACTTTCCATTTTACTTATTCCTTTCCAATCGCTAAAACAAATTATTTCGAGCCGCGTACACGCAAATATGGACAATTGTTCCGCAAATTTCACGACGTGAATTCCATAAAAAAAAGAAAAGAAAACGAGGGAAAAAAATGTTTACAGCTACAGAGCGTGCAACAGCAATTGGTATAAGTCAGTCGCGACGTTACGAAACACATCATCGGCGTGCAAGACGGCGGAACAATGGCATACGCACGTATTAGTAGAGTACGCAGTTGATATCACATTGAATGTACTGTATACGTTTCACCGATTGCTCGTCCTTCTTCTCTCTTCTTTATAATGGCAATACTGCATAACGTGACGACTTCGTAACGTCTTGGATATGGGAGTTTTACTTGTAGCGGCAGAGTTGTTCCTACACGAGGAGTCTGTATCTACCCGCGTATCTAACACGGATTCTATTCGGACTCTTCCTTTCCCTCTCACTTCCTCTATCTGATACTTCCAGTCGCTCGCGCGCCCGCGAGAGAGTATTATAGCCTCTCGCGAGCTCTTCTTGCCTATCGCGAACGCGTTCAATGTTGAGTCGTTGAAAAGAGAAACCGTTCGCACGACGTTACAGATATGTACACCCGAGCGATGTATAGAAAGGTATAACATTTTTTTTCATCTCCGTACAACATCAGCGAATGCTGAGAAGCGGAAGGGCGTATCCCACGCAATTTAACGTGCAGAAGAATGTGGGATACGCTCTTCTTATCAGAAGCTAATATGGCACTTTTGTGTATATGCATAGATCTTTTATACATAGATAACTAGCGAGAGGAGACCGTGATGCAGAGAGAATATAAACCGCATACGAGACTAACCCAGTAGTATATTTTCCCAGCCACTCCCAGTCACAATGTAATCTTCTGGGATCCCTCTCTGCACTTCAGACGTACCGCGGTGAGAGCAAATGATTCGCTAATCCCGGATGCCTCGGGCGCTTTACTCGCTCGCTTATTTTTTATCGCGTCGCTTTTATAAATTAAAATAAGATTTGGAGATTAAAAAAATATATATAAATCCATATCTTTTAATTAATATTTTTTTTTTATTATCGTTTAATTGCTTTCAGTCAATTTTTTTTTATCACGTCGTTTTTGTAAATTAAACAAAATTTATCGATATAAAAATAAGATACAAATGTATAACTTACAATTAATAATTATTTTTAATTTTTTTCTCATTAGCGACAATCAAATTTTTTATCGAAATGTAATTGAAATAATGGTTAATCGCTGTTTACCCGAAAGAGATTTTTTATTGCGGTGTAAATGTACATTGGTACACGTGATAACTGGGATTTGGAGATACGCAACCGCAAAAACCTTGAAACTCTTTTCATCGCCACTTTTTCATCGGGTGTCTGACACGCAATATACGAGGTGCTCACATTATTGGAAAGGAGGAGAATCCAGATGACTGCGGTCGATTGATTCACCCATTCATTTATACTCATTCGTAATATAATAATAAATAAGAAGCGCTAGTGGGGGCGTGTTGCAGACGGGATTCTTTTCTACCGGTTGTCGATATTATTTTCTAAAAAAAAAAAAAAAAAAAAAAATCGTCCATATGGTTGCGCAGTCTTCGCACATTTTTTCGGATATCCCGCATATGCGACATGCAGAAAAGCGCCATATGCGAAAAAAAATGCAAAAAGGCTTCATTCGCGAGTCGTTCATTGTCCAGAAGCTCCCTCCTTGCCTGTCGGCTTACGCCCGAAAAATATAGTTCAGATATACGGTCTCTCGTCGTCCTTCAGATATATATTCACACGTGTCAAGTCCGCGACGTATTGACGAGTCGGGGACAATGGCGCAGGATAAATAATATTTAGTTAACGGTTGAATAATGCCAAACGAGTGAATAAAAAAAAGGCGGCACGTGACGGCAGGTTTAAAACTCGTGTCTTCAAAGGCACGTGTCCCACGTCATGCTGAGAAAAAGAGAAAAAATTGAAATGAAAATAAGCGGCTTCGATCCACCGCACTGAGGCTCCTTAATCCTGAAGAGATAATCACCCATTTCGTTGCGAACTTTTCTGAATATCTTACAGATCGTATTTTCGATGATCCTGCGAAATATATATATATATATATACATAAATAAATAAAAAGTGCGTTACTTTCGTTTTCACCGCTCGCAGTATCGAATTATGCGAACGGCGGAGGATATTATACCGAAAGGATAAAAGTGGTCGTTCATCTCGTCCACGTTTATAATACCTGTATGTGCACTTCGAAGTGCGGATGCCCCGCGGTTGTAGCAGTGGCACAACTATACATATACCGGGAGGAAGAGAGAAAGAGAGAAGCCCCGGGAGCCGGTCTCTGTCGCTGAATTATTCAAAGGGCGCGAAGACCATCACGACGAGAGACGGGGAACTCGGGAGGATATTTCTCGAGAGCTCTCGATAGAGAGATAGGACATACCATACGTATACATATATATATGTGTGTATGTATATACGGTACGCAATCGAGGAATATCCGCGAGGAGAAAAAAAAAATAAGAGAGTGAGATGAAAACGTTAAGCCAATCGTCGAGTTCGGTTCGATCTCGAGCCGGATATCCGGTGATTCGTTGATAGAATCGATTCGAACTCACTTTTCCCGGCTACCGCGTTCCAGCACTGCAGTTTCGCGTGTACAAACTCGTTAGCAAAAGCAAAGAAGATTCTCGCCACTGGGAACCGAGTGAATCGGTGAGTAAAGGGTGCACTCGGACAGGCAACGACGGAAAGGATTCGTTGCATTAATGAGAATACGAAAGCCGCCTAAGATCCGACGATTTATTCAATCGGGAAGTTATTGGATTAAACGGCAAGGAGCATAGAATTTTTTTCTTTTTTTTTTTCACCTGTTGCGCCGATGCAAATTAACTGATTAATTGCGTGTTCATCGAAACGCATTATACATTCTATTTTTATAAAATAATTAACACTATAGTTGTTTTTTTCCTTCATTCTGACTCGTCAATTAATTTTTCACTGTCAGTAATTTCCTATCGAAAGCGCGAACGTACGAATGAAAACTTCGTCTGCACTTTTTTTTCCATCGCCTCGTTCGTTCATTCATCTTTCGCCATAACTTTTTTTTTTTTTTTTTCGCGTTATTTTTATATCCAACGCAAGGTTGAACAAAGTATGCGAAAACGTACGCAGTGTCAACATATTTGTCCGGACGCGAGGGATCATATTTAATAAAGCGTCTAACCGCGCATGTGGCTCGCCGGCACTTTCTTCCTTTTTCTTTTATTTTTCTCTCATTCCTTCCATCTGACTCCGAGGATTTGCGACCGGAAGTCGGAGTGAGAAGATTATTTCAAGAAAAAAAAAAAAAAAAAAATCGCCTCGCGAGAATCGCACGCTTCGTTCGCGCTGTAACGCCGCGGCTGGAACTCGAATAAAAAAAAATAACAAAACAGCGAGACAAGAATTGCGAGTGGAAGAATTTAAGAAGGAGAGCGCGTATGGTTCGACTATTACAGTTTTACATATGTATGTGTATATATGTACACTTTTTTTCGCAAAATTTACTTTGCGTTTTATAACGCTCTGTAACGAGATAGGGAGGAATTATGAATCATAAAGACGGCGTTAAGATGCCTCTGTAGGGAGCTCCTACTCTCGAGGAATAATAATACTCCAAAGCATCACGACGTGGGTCTACCTCACTCGGTAAGCTGAGATGGGGGGTAGGGGAGGGTGAGGTCCATCTTATGCTCTTTCTCTCTTTTTCCTTTCTCTTCTTCTCATCTTTCCCGTCGCATTATAAACTAGCGTACTCACTCGCAAAGCTTCTCGGTTCATCTCTCTACACGGTGGCTTCGCTTCACGCCACCGTAGAGAGAAGAGAACCTTTCGTGCGTAGAAGCGAGAAACGGGGAGGGGACGGAGCCGGAGAGAGGAAAGAAGAAAAAGGAAGCAAGAGAAGTGGCGAGCGGGTAACAGGTGCATCCCTCGTCCTAATTGACTCTGCGATGCGCTTCCCATCCATAATGCATTCGACATTCCAAACTCCTAAACGTCTGGAGTCTACCCGATCGCAATAGCTGCCTTTCCCTTTCGACTTCGTACGATATTCGTGCTATAATCGCGTTTTCGAATTTTGTAAAATTGTGATCCTAGTTTTCGACTCTGTCGATAGTTATTCGGATATATAGATAGATAGATATCGCCTTCAGTCGTCGACTGTAAAATGGCTGTCGAATTGGCTGTAGAATATATGAAATTCAGAATGTTTATACATAATATATGTAAATAAAAAATAATAAATAAAATAACGTATTGTTATTATTATTCATTTTCAATACACTTATTTTCATGTAGGAATACGTAAGTTGATAATCGATTGAATTATGGAACGAAATTTATCTCTATTACAAACAAAGGCTATCTATATCGCATGCACCGGAAGTGATAGGTTTCTCGTGTAATTCGTCAAATCGTTTTTTTTTAACCGGGGTTCTCCGATTAGATCGGCAAGTAGGGGCTCTCGATCTGTGCTTAAACTATATATAGCATATGTACGCATATATGTGTGTGCTTTGCTTTTGGGACCCTGGTGGCCAGGCAACAACGAACCGCAGCATCATCCGGTCTCTCGGTAAGAACGTTCCATTGTAGCCCGCATCAACCATCATCCCTCTCTCGCCCCATTCCTCTTCCGACTCTCATCTCGCCCTTTTATCTTTCATTTCATCGCTTCTTTCCCTTTATTATTATTATTTCTTCGTTTTTTTTTTCTTCCCTCTCGTTTAAGTGCTTGAAATCCCGAGACGCCAGGGCTACGCATTCCCAGTGAACTCTTGGCTTCGTTTTTTGACGATAAAATTTTTGCTCGTATAGAAATTATACTTTACAATCTATGGAGCCCCCGTACCTACTCCCGGTTCAATCCTGTCGTTGTGTGTATATCACGCTTCCTTTTCGCAACGCCGTTTATTACTTGTCCGTCCGTTCATTTATTCGCTCACTTCTACTATACGGTTGACCGACTTCCGGTGCCCTCCTTCCGCTCAGAAACTCCGCAAGATACTCTCTCGCTGTGCCGCGCGGTTTCTTCTGCCCCTTTTGTCTTTTTCGTTTTCGCTCACCCCCCACCCGCCTCCCTTCTTCGTGCTTCTGGCTTTTTTCGCTTCGTCGTCGGAATTGCTGTGTCTTCCCGTTCCCCTCCTCCTCCTCCCTCGATTCTCTCTCAGCTATTTTTGCTTTTTGCATCATCAACCGAAATCACCTCTTTCTCCTTTCGCTTCTTTCTTTTTTCCCATATCCTGTCTGTTAACGGTGGGCATGCGAAATTCTTGTGGCATTGCAAATTCACACACAGCGGGGGGAAATGGAGAATAAAAAACGGCATCACTTTGTGCTTTGTGCATAACTACTCGTGGGATTGTTGCATCAATGCCAAGATGCTGTGAGTGGGATGCACTTGAGATTTAAGGTTCTGTAACAAAGATTGTTACCATAGAGAGACTATAATCAGTCTTTCTGGTAACCGCAACTATTTAGTTCTTTTTCTTATTCGTTTCGCCGTTGTAGGAAAGATCCTTGCTGAATGTTTAGACGTAACGTGGGAGGTTTTTGGAGTGCCGAGAGGCTATGTTGGACTAAATTAAAAGGCGAATTCGTTGAGCTCGCAAGGATCAGAGGTAAAACGAATCGCGGGGCATCTGTGCCAACGGGCCGTTCGGTCCCTTCTCATTAACGAAGATGAGGCGACGAGAGGAGGCTGCAACCTCGCAGCAAAAGCGTTCGCAGGGATAGCCGGCGCGCGCGCGGGTACCATATGGCGTTTGGTTGTCCGGTTCACTCGAGAGCCTCTCCTCCCAGAGCCAAGGGATAAGAAAGAAAAGAAACTGAGAAGCGAGAGAATAAGAGAGAACTACAGCACTGTCGGATAGCCACAGGACTCGGCGAGGTCACTTTTTTTTTTTTTCGCGAACTCATCCGCCCTCGGAACGATGAAATAGCGTGAGGGGAAAAAAAGACAAAAATAATGGATATGAAGCCCGTCCTTGGGATGACCCATAGTGGTTATGGGATTACGAATGGTGACAAATGATTTTGAGTGCTTCGTCTACCTTTCATTAAGAAAAAAAAAAGAAAGGACCTGCGTGATGACCAACTCGCCACCAAAAACGCCGAAAATTGACACATCATTCGTCTACCGGAAATGAGCTAAAATTCCTCGTAACATTCCCTTCCATCTACAGTAACCGACTGTAGTTATTTTGCTCTCATAGTTTAGTGTAGTTTGCTATAATAATATAATAATAAATTATAATATCATATCTTCAATTGTCTGGGAAATTAATTTTTTGCAGTGTATTTATCAATGTCCTACTTGACTCGAATTTGTCATGAAAAAAAAGATGGAAAATTTGTCTTACATTCGGTGAGTAAAAAATACGTTGAGCGAAGGTAGAATTCGAATTGATTGTACACGAATGGCGTTAGCCTATATGCCCCCTGTGTAGCCGTAATTTTCACAAATCATAAGCACGCACTGTGTACGCCTTGATTACATCCAATTACGTATAGCTGTAAAACAATAACAACGCAAAAGAAGAGCGTGTAATCTCCGTGTCGGAGAAGAGCTTAGTCGTCCGTCGTTGTCCTCGTCGTCGTTGGTTGCTTTTGCGCACGTTGGGTTAGACTGAGAAAGAAGGAGCACAGTGCCTGGCTGCGCAATGAGAGGCCGTCGAACTCGGTAACGCGAGCGCGGCGGTAACTCAACAGACACCGGCAAACGCCTGTACAATAAGCAGAAGGTGCTTCGAAGTTTAATCGCTACGGCATTATTCTCACCCAAGTTTATTTCTATCCTCTATTAACAATTAACTTTCCCTCTATCCGCGTGTCTCATAACTCCATCCACGTAACAAAACGTACATGCAACCCCTGCGTTTAGTTAATTTTTATTCCGGAGTGTCCCCGAGAAACGATACATTTTTTTTCTTCCAATGTTCCTATTTCGCGTCGAACAAAAGTTTCTTGCAACTTAGAGACTCGATGTATCGCGAGAAAGCGTGACGACGTACGAAGTTTCGAAACGTTAATGTAACACATAGACCGAGAATGCCATTAATGCTCATCCTGCATTTTCGCAATTAATATTACTGCTCGTAACATATAATATATATTTTTTTCTATTTACCGGCCATTATCTTCCGCAGATTTACTCAATGCGATTTCTCGTCTCTTCGACAAAACAGAAAGATAAAAATTCTACTTTCAATATGTATGAGACACGCGAATACGACAGAGATAAAGACAAAAACGAGAAAAAGATAAAGTCAAAGCGGGTAAAACCAATTTTCCATTTCGAAGATAAACGTTGCCGTTGCCGAGTGAGTGGCAAATATTCCCACCGATAAGCTTCGAAGTTTGATGGGTCCACACCGCGGTCGCACATTTCTCGTGTATTTCCTTACGCCACGTCGTATCTTATGTGCAACAAACTGAGATAAAGGTACGAGAATGGTTCCCTCGGTTCTCATTTACTCGACTCTTACGTGCGTACGGAAAAAGCATTCTTTAGCCGATCATACCTGCGCTTGAGGTTTTCGATCTCGAGTTATGCCAGAGTTTAGTGGAGGGCGGTGGGGGGGGGGGGGGGGGGGGGGGAGCTCAGCGCGGGACTTCGCATCGCCGGAAGTTCGCCATTAGCCGGATCTTGTCTCTAACCGCGATCTCATCCGGACGTTTAATTACTCGCCTTTTTCGTTCGGTCATTTTTTTTTTTTTTTTTTTCATCTTCGTTCACTTCTCATCTTGTCCTGTTTTACTCTCGGAACATATTTGATAGTCATGCCGCGAAGGTTTAACCGCATTCAGCACGCGCGATGAAGGTGACCACAACTTGCTACGATTTCCTCTCGTTAAATAGGATAATGAGCGGCAAAATCTGTCTCATACCGGTCAACTACATCGTGGAGACCGGATGTACGCCATAGTATATATGCAGCTGCCGGTGCGCTTCTATATTTTATTCGTTGCAGCGACTCGTTCACCACAGGGGGGCGGCTCTACACGTGCCTTGCCTTTTGCCGCACACACAAACCGTTTCCACATGCGTCGCGAGCCAAGGCACGCGTGTGCATCCTTCATCGCGATTTTATGCTGAAACAACGCTCACCTTTCCCGTACCGCGCGCAACAGGTATATAACCCCTCCGTATCCTTTCGTTGCATCATATACGCACCGCAAGCATTTTATAACAATCGTAAGAAAAGGAAAAGCGCGTGCCAACCGAGTGGGTGAGCATTCGATTCATAAAACATATACGACGCTGCGGATTCGTATCACGTTCTTCGAGAAATTTAATTCATGAGTTCACAATTCCTGTTATAGACTTTTTATATTTGATTCACGTTAAAATACGACGAGCCAACGTTGAGGATTGAAAAAAATACCACGTGAATATGCGGACGAAGAAACCGATGGAATTTTTTTAAATTCGTTTCGAACAATTTTTTTCGAATCTAAGAACACATTCCGGTGTGCGCATTTCTTTTCCTTGACCAATTTACCTCAATATCCCATATGGCATCGGCCTCGCAAAGAAAAGCGGAACGTATCCGTAAATTGTCCGAATAATTTGTAAGTGCGCACTTTCGTAAAGTCGCGAAAGATGACGATGGCATACGCTGCGTGTTGCGCGCACACATCGTGTTATCCAGCTGCTTTGCGATGGACTCTCATTATCGCGTATCCACCAGCGTGTTTACCACTGGCAGCTCTTCTCTCTTGGCACCGTGTATCTCCTTCGGTACGTTACATATCTTGACGAGTTATAATATATATATATAACGGAGCGAGCGACATGTGTGTCTACCTAACGCGTCCCACTTTGCAAGCGCAATGTCGTCTAAGATCGGTAAAAAAAAAAGAGAGTAAACAAAAATAAGAAAAACCCTTCCAATTAAAACAGATATACCGTGCCGACGCGCGATAAGCGGTAGGATAAAGTAAAAAGGAGCAACCGGACGATAGATAACACTTTCGGTGCGAAACTTTTTGCAGTTTCCTGCTTCACCTTCGATTGCATAATTAACTTTTCAATTATAGTTGATTTATCAAAAGGCAAGTTGTTTCGCAACGAGTTTTGCAAGGAAGTGAGTTAATTTTTGGCGATCGTATGCGAAAAATCGCCGTAATTGATGAATAAAAATAAGGAACGGATGTCCTAATCCATTGCCTTCTGTAAATTGTCATCCTATCGGATCTCTTAGCCTTTCGCGTTATTGCAGACATAATGAACAATGTTTATTCCCTCACTCTCGATTGGCCCGATTACAATGGCACGTAATTGTGATACGTAAGAGATATGAAAATTGGTAGACATTGAACACGGAAACGCGTACCTCCGATTCCACTCTCGGGTCTCTCGGTTGTCTCAATGGCCGTTACACCTTCTTTCGTTGACCGCGCGAGCGTGAACGACCACAGGGTTCTCTTATTGTTATAGAATAGTAGCGCGATACTGTACACGGTAGTGAGTAAGTAAGTATATATCCAACCGTAAGAAGTATTCTAGAGAACGGATTCCATTGCGCGCAACGCATAGCAGGTTCCCTGTTGAACTGCCGCGTCTCTTCCACGGCCCGTCTCTCTCGAGATTCACCATGCGAGACCACACCACGGGCCCATCTTCGTAGAGTCCTCCTTTCTGCCTCCTGCATCCATTTCCTAGCTCTTCTTTTCTCTATCTCCGGGACTCTCTCGCGCGTTCTCAATGCTCTCGACGTTGAACATTGAGTCGACCAACGGGAATTTCTCTAGCTGCTCTTCTCTCTGTGATACTGCGTATATACATACATATGCACATTCGTGCACTTTGCAATCGGATCCGACGCTACGAAGGGGTTGTAAAACCATCTCAGTTTTCCCAGAGCTATATATGATCCCGGAGCCTCTTGTCTCTTCCGTGTTTCTTTAATAACTCTTTCTTCATTAAAAAAAAAAAAAATTATCTCGATAAATTTCGAAATAATGGGAAATCGGACATTTTTCACTATTATACAATACGAGCTTTTTTTTTTTTTTTTTTTTTTTTTTACGCCGCTCGAAAGTATTCTCGAGCGACGATATATACACCGCGGTCTATAGGCTTTAATCTGTGACTACGAAGGAGTGGTCACAACTATCTCGATGCACGTATTACAGCCGGATAGTGGATAGAGTAAGATGAAATGAGAGGGCTGTTAGGATAAAGAGACTGAGCAAAGGGAGATAGGTTGCACGAGTAAGAGATACGAGGTGAGTAAGAAAGTGAGAAAGATAGGTATGTAGGAATATACATATAGCTATGTAATGCCTGAGCCGTTTCAGTCGGCGCAGCCTAACTCGCGAGCTCCGCGCCTCCGTACTGTCCTCTGCGCCTCCGCGCTCCTCTCGGAGAGTGCATTATGTACAGCCTGAACCCGAGGCCCTCTCAAGTTCCTGAGAACCGAACCTCGACGATGCCAGAGAGCGAGAGAGTTAGTGAGTCTAGCTAGCAGTTCCGTAGCACCCGACATGCCACACCTTTCGCACGGCCTCACGCGACTTTTCGCCGGTGCTCTTTTATCTACCTGTTCCAACGACTGTAACGATACTCTTGCCGCAAATGGTTACAATATTTAAAAAAAGACAACATTCTCTCGACAACGGTAATAACTTGAGAATCTCATTCTCAAAATCGACAACCAAATTGGTAAAGCTGACTACGAATAATTGATTACACGGTACAGAGTAATTATACCAATTTTATCTCAATCTCGAGTCAATTTCAATATGAGCTAATAAGATCGTCGAGCCACTCCTTTCGCACGATTTCGTATCTCTGACGAAAAAAAAAAAAAAAAAAAAAAAAAAAAATGCGCAGACTGGTCTCAGAAAATCTCCGGGAGGCTGGAGATATGCCCTCGAAAATATATTAGCAACGGCACCAGAAGGCAGGCGAATGATCGGCGCAAAGCCGAAGAGGTCAGTCTCGTGACTCTTCGCGAAAGAGCCGCGTATACGATACGGGATAATAAGAATAAGAATGAGAAGAGAATACGAGGCCGCGATGTATACGAAAAACTTGACCGAACTTCCGGTGATGCTGTTGCTCTCACTCCCCCCCGCCGGAGCTCTTTCTTGTTCTCTCTTTCTATCTTTCTCGCATAATACAAACCCCGCGATGCGATTTCCAGCCTCGACTGTGTTTCTGTCGGCGAGCCGAGTCGAGACAGAGACGAAGAGAGCGGAGATCCTCAATGAAATTGGCTTCGACGTTGGAGTGCGCAAAGAGAGGCTTCTTTCTCGTTTCTCTCGTCGCGCTTTTTACGATCCTACCGGTATATAGACAGACGGAGAGAAATCTTCACCGTGCGTTAATCGTTTAGCTTCCTCCAACGTATCGAACTCGTTTTTTTTTTTCTTCTTCTTCCATCTCCTTCTCGCTTATATTCTCTTTATACACCCCTTTGAATCTTGCATTGCGCCGCGTGTGTTATAGAATCTCTATACTCCACGCGTGTATGTACCTCTTTTTCCCCTCTTACTACGTTTATTTTTCCTCTTCCATTATACCGGCGTACAGAAACGCGGGCAAATCTTCCCTCGAGCAAATCGTCCCGGGGATGGAGAGGAGCGTTCTTCGCTCGGCTATTTATTTATCGTTTCCGGTCTGAGAACATTACATATTTTTCTCTTCAGATCTTATACTCCTCACTCGCATTTACGAGCAGTTAAAACTTGACGCAAAACGTAAGTTTTTTTTCTTCTTTTGCGCCTCGTCGCGACCTATTTTTGACTGGTCTCGGAAACGAAGTTTTAAGAACAAAAAAAAAAAAAAAATCTGTACATAAAAGAAAATTTTCTCGGAGTTTCGTGTGAAATTATATCCAAAAATTGTGAGAAAAACCCCACAATTTAGTTTTGTCACAGACCGTTCTCACGCAATTATCGCTATCAACTGGTTTCAAGAATATGAAAAAAAAAAAAAAAAACAAAATTGAAAGAGACGTCGGGAGAGAAAAAGTTAATTAAGGTCGACGGAGCTAAGATCAATTGGCCTACTAGTCCTGTGTAGAAATTATTTCGTTGCCCCGTCATCCGTTCGCTCGCCACAATCGAAATTCTCACGCCATACACCCGAAGCGTATCATTTTGCGTTCCGACACGGCGGTAAATAGAAAATAAAGAGTGACGAGAGAGTCCTCGATAGTAGATAAAAAAAATATGTATATAAAAAAAAATGGGAGAATCTGAAACGGTAGAGAACGACGTTCGACGACGATGAGAAACGATCACGACGGCGAGCGGGGGGACAGAGTGGGGGGGAAAAAACCGCAGCGTCATTATCGCGTTCCGCCCAAACGATCCCTCGAAATGTTCTCGTCTCGAAACTTTACTGTAACATCGACCGAGAGAAAGAGAGCAAAAGACCGTTTATCCTTACCGCATTGCCGCAAACCAGCAGAAGCACATCGATGATCGCGGTGCGTGCGCGCCCTTGCGAAAAAAAAAAGAAAAAAAAAAAAGAATTGAAGAGAATCGATTCGCGGTTCGAACTGAGAAACGGGATGGGATCCCAACTCTCAGAATTCAGAGACTTCGAATGTTGATTATATACGCTCGGCGCTTAATCTCTTTCTCGACGTCTTGTTCGACGCGGGGAAACACGAACGAGTCCGGCCGCAGATCAATATCGATCGCAGCACGAAATTCGACGTATTATTGCCAGTAGATTCCGCAAAAATTGCTCTACAGAAAAAAAAAAAAAAAAAAAAAAAACGTCACTCTCTTTCGTCACGCTTTTCGGATTATTCTCCACTTGCCGGAGGTAGGAAGACTGTGATCGTCCCCGACGATGATTAAATTTTGAGTTAATCGAGTCGAGATTATCTCTGCGGTCGGAAAGCAGGCAAAACCGTTCGCACGTCTTGTCTCAGCATCTCTGCTTCTTCTGGCTTTACAGTTTATTACAAGATAACGTGTATAATAAAACAAGCCCCCCCCCCTCCCCCCAACCCCTGGTACACTGTATTTATAGTATACGTTGTATGCATAAATATATATCTATATATATTAAGAAAATCATTATATAAAATCGTGTAACCGTTCGAGAATCAGTGCCTTCCTTTTCCGGTACGTCAGGAGTTAACGTTTTTTTTCCGCGAATAAGAATCGAACAAAAAAGAAATTGCAAAAAGCGTGTACGCACGATGAGTCTGAGCGAATGAGTGCGAGGAAAAAAAAAAAGATGAAATCATTATTCTTGCCGCAATCCGGTAGCTGAACCAGTGTCCGACACGGTGGTCCCAATGGACTCCAGAGAGTCTCAGGGGTCTTTGGCGTTATCCACCTGCTCGACGAGAGTACACTGAGCAGCGCACCGGCGAGACCGTTTAATCGTAACGCTAATGACCTTCCACGGTACGTTGACTGGGTTGGCGAACAGGGGGTCGAGACGCGCGCGACCGCGATATACTACTATTATACTCGACGCCACAAGGGAAATGAGAACGGTCTACTCGTTTGTGCGGCAGAGACATGCAGATTTCAAACTCTCGCCTTTACATAGAATATCGTTAGCGTGTGTAACGCAATACGAATTGTACTCGTCGCAATTTTTGTTCAACGAGAGAACTTTTCCTCTCGTCTTGGCGCGATCTTTGACATTCCGCGAAGTCGAATTATCGAAACGTAACATTCGTATGAATTTTTTTTTTAAGGTTTTTTAAAAGTTAAGTTAAATTGATATAATTATGGGGAAAATGAACAAAATCAAAATATAATAATAATACTATAATATAGTAATAATTAAAATAATATTATAATTATTATTATATAATTATTGGGGCATTTATGAAAACATGTATACGAAGGGGAAACGAACGAAAAATATAACAGTTTATCGATACAAACATCCGGCTCGAGTTTTTTTTTTTTTTTTTTTTTTTTAAGAGGGTTAAGGTCAACGTTGCGGAACTCACGGCGCTTTAACAAGTGTGCGCTTCCGCCTTTTAATATTCTCAAACTCGCGAGAGAGCGATACAGTTTTATACTCGCAAATTGATGATTGTGTACAGGGAATGCGGGCGATTGCCGGGCCAATTCGCACGACCTTCACGAACAAGCGAGAAAAAATCCCCTCCCTCTTTCACCCGCGTCTCATTGCTTAATTAATTAATCAACTAATTGATTAATCAATTAAAGCGGCAATTTCGACCGCGAATTCGTTATTTTATTATATTAGCAAAGTACTGAACACAAAACAGAGGCTTTTGTTTCCGTATATCAGCTTCGAAAATTGTATGTCAGCTGTACGTGAGAAATTTAATTAGTTCATTAATTATTTAGCGAATCTGCAACGCCGATCATTGTTTGTTTTAATGATTAGAATACTGTAATTTCGTTATACTTTAATAACACGATTTTTCATTGTTTTTTTTTTTTTTTTTTTTTTTCTCGTGTTACAGACGTCTCGGTCGATGCGGCCGACTCTCTTCCGGGCTACGATCCCCAGTTCATGGAACGCTGCTATTTCCCAGCCGAATTCCAGGGCGAGTTTCTGATGCAGGTGAGCGGAAGAGGCGCCAGGGGATCGACCAACACCGGGGAACTTATACAATATTCCACTGTAAACATCACATACGACTCTATACCCGTTTGGGGATATTGCCATCGACGTTTCGGCGATAACGTTCTTCTTGTCGACAAGTAAGTTCGATCGTATAATAAAAGTTTCATTAAAAATGTTATCCGATGTGTAATTGCCGCGAAATAATTAACAAAAAATGTATTCCCGATACATTTAAGTATAAGTGGAGCAGTAGCGCAATGAAAAAAAAAAAAAAATTGAGTACTTGCCGTCGAGCCTCTTGACTTATCGATCTATTGATATCTCAATAAAATTGTTAATTTTTACAAATCTACTTTCGTATTTATATTAATTCTCATCTGTAACATTGTTGCGTATTTTTTTATTTTTTTTTTTCGTTTTTTTTTTAACTTCATTTGTATGCTCTTGATGTCTTTCTGGCGGAGTTTGCGTCGGTTTGCAGTTTCTTATTATCGTCCGCCGTCTGAAACGCGTCTACGCCGGGAATAGATCTCTTTCCAGACGTCTGCGGGAACGCGAACTTTGTATGAGAGAAAAGGGAGCACTCGTTGTATATAGGTTTCCGCTGTAACCTCGTTTCGTAGAGCTAACCGAATCCTTGTCTCCCGTGTTTCGCGGAGTCTTTCATTGTCGCCCGATCGTTAAAATTTCTCAATTAATTAACGAAATTTAAGCTTTAATGTGTTTCGCGCGAATTATCAACGAGTTCTCGAATGAAAAGGGAAATAAACGATTGTCGGGGACACCGAGGGGAATCGAGCAAAGCTCGAATGGGATACTCGCCGAGACGCGTCGACGGTATATCACGTCGAAGATGGAAGCTTTTACGAGGAATTAGCAAGACGTGAGAGTCGCTCGCGCGGGTGGCCGAGTCGCGTCTTTACTCCTTTAACACACAACCCGAACGCATTCCTAACGCGTCGCCCGCTGTACGAATTCGCAGAGACAGATTTCTCGTTCTTTTGTCTGACTATGCGTTAAAAGCGCGATAACTCATCGACCAAAATATGTACGCATACACACGCGTTGTATAAAATACGATGAATAACAATCGTGTCGCGAGAATGTTTTTTTTTTTTTTTTTTTCCTGTTTTCACGGCTGAAATTATAATTCGAGAGAAATTTTGATAGATCGAGACGAGAGTCACATTAGCAATTGTTATTTTTCTTTATCTCGTCATCGACGACGAAACTATCGCCGAGTCTCTTCCGTGAGATCGAAGAGACAAAAGAAAAATGATGATCAGAGAACAATTTATCATCGTTGCCTTTTACGACCCGCGGAGCACATTATGCAGAATAGAATCGTCCTTTTAATTTCATTCTTTCCTCATCGCATTCTTATTATTCGTCTTTTATCATTTCCTCTCCCTGGTAGATAAATGTCTCGACGAGAGAGAGAAAAAAAAAACATGTCTGCCTTGTCCCGTCGAAGATTTAGAGGGGGAGGAGGGGCCCCCATGGTCAGTTGGAGAGTTTCGTAGAGACGGTGGACGTTGAATATACGAATGTTAGATTATGCCGGTACAGCATCCACGAATACGAAGAAGAAGAGCCGCTACAGGACAGGACACACCTTAGAATTCCCGCGTGACTCTCGCGGGACCCGCCCGCGGGATTAGTCCTTTTTGGACATTGGGATTGTCGAGAGTTTAGAGTCGAACCGGGCACTGCAAAGCCGACTCGTTTCCTTTCGATATTCTTTTTTTATGCATCCTTTTCTTGTTCTTTCTTACATTCATCGGTGTAGTTTCTTTAACCTGGCAATCGAGACGCTGAGAACGATCTCTAAAGGATCTCGGAGAGAGAAATAGCGAGTGAGAAACGTATAATGAAAGAGGCGAAGGTATAAAAACGAAGTGAGAGAAAGAGAGAGTTGCCAGTATATATACGGCGAGTGTGGGTGTCGTTCGAACAAGAATGCATAAATTGGCATCCACGCACGCCCCTGCGCGTGTGCCTGTGCCGATATACAACACGGCTACACCGTGATTCACGTTGAATCGTTAACGAGCTACCGGTCAAGCGTTCACGAGCCCCAGGAATTTCGTGCTAAAGCTCTTCCATATAAATACAAAAATATTCATTTGAGTCATAACTCGTAAAACTTGACGCAAAAAAAAAAAAAAAAAAAAAAAAAAACTATCGATTTTCTTCCAACAATCGTCTAATACCCGATCGATCGGTGGTACAGTAATTGATAGGCAAAATATAGGGAAAACAGTTTTTATTAAACGATATATTTTACATATCTTCGATTCCACATCGATAAGCTTTATTATCGAGCTGTTGATCCATTTTTTTTCGTCACTTTTGCAATTAAAATATCGTATAGTTTGTGAGTGACGCTGTAGAATCGGATGGAGCGTTGAGAAGGCGCATCGAGAGATGAAAAACGTTGAGAATAGCCACAGCGCTGAATATACAAGTTCGCCGTCCGAGCTCCGCGAGATATGAAAAAATAAAACAAAAAAAAATATAGAAAGATTGTACGAAGAATTGCACGAGAGTATAGGATAAACCGCCCAACCCCTTTCGACGTCTATCGGAGGATGGAACGAATAACGAAGATTCTTCCTTTTTCCGTTCCATACAGAGTTCCATTAATCCTCGCGGGAGGCTTTGCTACGTTGTCTAGTCGCAAGAGATTTTACGGAATAGCAGACCAGAGCAACGCGAGTATTATTATTACACCGCAAAGTTTCGTGTTGATTAACCGCAAATATTTCCAGAAGAACAAACATGCGAACAAATGTGTATCTCTTCTTGCAGCTAACTTCTGGCGTTAACGAAACTTTATTGCCCTCGTAGCTTCTCTCGATCTTTTTTATTTCGCCGACGAATGCCTTCCCGAGAACACTATACAAAATCTGAGGACAAAAGCTAAGATACGCGTACGGAAAGCGCGTCAAATCGAGAAGAGAATACATAGTTAATCATTAATTATCCCCGCGGATACGCCAGTTCTGTATTAAACTCGTAAATCAATCCTCGAAGATTGAGGTCGTTGGTTCGGTAGCATATCAGGAGCAACTCAACCGCCGCTGCCTCTGATGAGCAACGAAGCAGAAGTAGAAGAGAAAAGAAGAAGAGGAATAAAAAAATGTGGAAGAAGTGTGTTATTAAGTCTCGGATAATTTCGTTTCAGGTACGCCGACGGGGAATGCATAAGGTGCTTCCGGTTGAAGCGAAGGGCACGCAACATCATCGAGGTCTTCTCGGAAAATCTCAACAGGTGTTATACCGACGAATCCGCTGCGGTTGCATCGTGCGACACTCTCAATTCAACGTCCATTCTCTATCGTGAGTACAAAAATTATCTAAATATAATAAAAAAAAAAAATTTAAAAAAAATTCCGAATCCTCGATAGTCCATTGGCACTTCTGTAGGAAGCCGACAATGAATTTTACGAATAATTATTATTGGTGCAACGTCGTTAGTTTGACGTTCTCGCACACGATGACCGCGCGTCCAACAAACCATAAGATATATAGTTTTTTTTTTTTTTTTCTTAATTAACGTTTAATTGCCGGCAGGATGCGGTACGAAACTTGCGCAACGATGTTTTATACGAAGGTATAGAGCAGTTACTTGCTATGAGATTCATCTATGAACTAATTGGCGTACGTATGCGTGGACAATATAAACGTCTCACGGCAAAGATCTACCGGCTTCTTCGGCCGCGCGTCCTTCCCTTGTGTAAGAAACGCGTCACGCACGCGCTTGTATCGCACGCCCGTCTCGTCTTTCTCACCGTACGCATCAATTAAAATGCCTGCGTACCTTGGGCTCTGATAATTTGCATAATCGCAGAGCACTATACGGAGCACCTGAGTGGAAGATCTCGTACTATGAACTATACATACACGAGGCGTAAACTATATAACAAAGTATCGCAAACATCGCGTCGCCTAATGAAGCGTATATACGGCAAATTGGTAAAAATTATTCGTTCGACTAATTTTTTTTTTTTTTTTTTTTTTTTTTTTTTTTATCAAACAAACATATCTCGTGGCTTACGAAAAATAATTCGGAAAACAAGAAAAATTTTTCGATTTTATTCGAATTACAAAACGAATCTTTTCTGCGTTTCTGTATTTCACAGAATGCCATGTATTACATACTTTTTTCGACATTTTGTTCGATTTTTTATTAGCAATTAGCTAAGAGACGAGAACTTGAATTCTTCGAGATTAAAAAAAAATAATCGTGTTGAATGTTTTTATCACACTGGTTTCGGCGAAATCCCGTCGAGCGAAGCTGCGGCACAAGCGTGAGCGTCCAATGGACCACCAACGCTCTCGGGCTTCCGACTACGGGGGTTCCCAAGCGTAGCCGTAGGTCGATCGGACGCTCCCCATTCACCACCGACATCGTGGCTCGCGCGCTTCCTCCGCATCTTCGTTCTTTTCAAACGGAGCTTTTTTTCCACTCTTTTTTTTTTTTTTTTTTTTTTTTTTTCATTTATTTTATTTTTTTTATATTCAATCTCTTCTCTCATTCGCTCCAACGCCGAAGAATTCAGAGTTCTGTCGCCGAGCGTGAAAGAACCACAGAGAGAAGAACACTCGAGAGTATTCTCCGTAGGCGTGGGAGTGGTCCGGTGAGAGAGTTTCACTCGCCGGGGGGTTTAGCCGCGTCTTCTCGCGACCTCTCTCGCAGCACGAACTTATTCTCCGCAAGCTCTCACCTCATCGGCTATTTATCGTTTGTGGGAGAAATTTAACATTCGATTCTTCGACACTCCTGCTTTATGATAATCGTTCTCCGCTCGAAGGGACGACTTTATTTATTTTTTTTTCCATTCGATCCCTCGAAGGGCGCTTCGAAAGATTCAAGATAAACGTGACAACGCGTGTACGAGTCTCGTGGGATCGAGAGTCAAGAAACTCGACAATAGAAATATCTGCATATATGAATACATATTTTATTGATTCTCCGAGTAGTCTTAAAAAAATATAGTTCCGGCGAAAAAAAAAAAAAAAAAAAAAAAAAAAAAAAATTCTTTCACCAGTCGAAGGGTTGATTTCTCGATATAATCCAATGACTCATTTCATTCAGTGAAATTTATTTATTTTTTTTTTTTTACCATGATGCAACTACGTCTCCGAATGACGCATACTTTGCGAGAGACGCACTTCGGGGATCGGTATTCGAAAATATTATGCCTTCTCCAGTTTCTCTTTTATTGCTCTGCGTCTGCTGATGCTGGTTTGCGACGAAGTAAAACCGCCTCCCGCAATGACTCGTTCAAACGCGTACAGACCTGCATAAGCGCTAAGTGGAGTCTTCAATACATATATATATATATATCTATATACTATATATAGTGTATGTATTTCCTTTCGCTGGTTAGAGAAAGATGAAATTGTATGTCTCACAAAGCTTATAGTAGCGACAGCGACTATATTTCTGAACGTAGCAATATACAGCCCGCAGGCGAAAGCCAATGGGCAGAGGAAATCGTAGGAGACCAGGACAACGCACAGATCGTGGGGGGATCAATGAAGCGAGGAAAAGTTGAAAGAGCCTCCGGGACAGGTAGTCGTACCTTCTATCGGTCTGTTGCTGCTGATTCCGCGCGGTACTATAGCCGCACTGTGTTGTATAGTAAAGAAAAAGATGAATGAGAGCTGTCTACCGGGGTCGCCCCTCCGATAGCCGACGAAGACGCGCTACCTCTCTGCTACCTGTCGAGTAACGACCTTCTCCGTAACCAAACGAAATCGCTCTTTCTCATTCGTCTTTTTTTCTTCGTTTTTTTTTTTTTTTTTTTTTTTCTTCTTCCTCGACGACGTCCGGTGTCGGAGGCGTCGTCGGGTGGCCCCCCCGGTCGATTCTTCTTCATCCCAACAGACCTTCGCATTCCTCTATCGTTTAGCTCTTCCGTTTGGATTTTTCAACGATCCCATTGAGGTTTTTCCTCCGTCGTTACCACAACAACGATCACAAAACCAGATGATCCTCTTTGAAATATTTATTGTCGTAGAGATTGTATTTTGATGTATTGTATTCGTGTTATTGGAAGAGAGTTTTTCGTGTTTGACTGAAGGAATTAGATCGACGGGCAATGCGACCGAAGTTTGTGGTAATTTTCATTCAATTTTTTTTTCTATATAGACGCAAATCTGTTGAGTTTACTTTACGATAAGAAGCGCACAGATTTTTTATTCATTTTTTTACTTTATCAATTCCATGCATTGACGATCAATCCTTGCGAAAGGGCAAACGCGAGCTAAACGCGATCTTTCGCAGTCGTCGGACTTCCGATACTTCGGATATTTCTTGTAAACCGAATAACGCAGTGGGGGAGGAGATACCGCGTGACGAATATCGATGTCGCACGAGCGAAGAAAAACCGAAGGGAGTGTCTCAAATTTCTGTTGACGCGGGAGATGGAAAGAGAGCCGCGAGAGAAGGAGGAAGCCAATCGGGGAACCGGAGAACGAATCCATCGAAGAGTCCCACAAAAATGTGTCTTGCCACCCTTGCATATCTCTGCTCGTGCGGTGTTGCTAGCCGAGTAAAACGAGAAGAGAATCTGGAGAAAGAAATAGCGCGGCTAGATGGACGAAGCCGAAAAAAAAGGGGGGTGCGGCAGAGAAATACGCGGTGAGAATCGAGGGGAACCAAAGCGTTGAGAGAAAGACAGTCGTGGCTTTGGGAATGGGGACCCTTTTACGAAAAAAAAAAAGAAAAAAAAACGGTGTGTAGTTTCAGCTACTTCCTGCCTCGGGTTGCGAAGGTGAAACGTAGGAGAGAATCCTATCCTCGTCTTCATTCCTTCAACTACCAATACCGCTAAAATCATCGCAACTTCTATAGTAATTTATTGACCTGTTATATCGAACCAGTTTCTCCGATTTCTCGCTCACGATATCATATTTTTTCTATTTCATTCATGAATATTAATTATTAATTAATTATTAATCGTTAATATATCAAATATTAATTACATTCGTATAGATGCTCTCGAGGGTCAAAAGATCGGATATTAAACTGACAAGAGGTTTATTACAAGCATTAAAAATTCTACTAGCACTTTACTAGTCCTCCTCTTCATTGGAGCAGAACCCACTTTTTTCTCATTCACAAAGAAACGCACACGAACGCATGAAATCTCTATGGGAACTCGGTATGATTTATAGGGGCGCCTATTCTTACCTGATGCCTTGGCCCTTCCTGCCCCCCACCTAATTCTTGCGTGCAGTTCACCAGCACCGCAATGCACACGCATGGTGCGTGAAACCCCCGCATGGATCCCAGCAGCAAACACAGCCGTGTTTCTCTTCCATAAAGCGGTAGTAGATTAGCGTTTCCTCGCATGTTTCTCTGCGTCCCTACCATTTTATACGTCAGGCGAGAAACAGCAGCGTGATTCAACTCGGTCACGTACCGGGCATTCTTATTCCTAGCAATATAACTAGAATTCTGCACTGAAATTCCTCGAATTCATTGCAGCGAGAATAACGGAGGGGCGTGAAAGATGACACAAAAAAAAAAAAAAAATGAGAGGGCGTCATGAAAAAAAATTGTATACGTCAGAAATCTCGGACGTGTTTCATTCCTTTTTTATGCTTTGGTGAGATTTGATGGAAATCTGCGAAACGCCGCACTATGTGCAGCGCATACCGAGCGGTATAAATAGAACGGAGGGATCAGGTTGATCGAGAGACTTGGGATTAGGCCTCGAGAAGCTCTCGAGTGTTCTTTTGATTTATTCGATACCCAGACATCTCGGAGGATAAACGAGATCGAAGGAATGAAAGAAAAAAAAAATGGGGGAAAAAAAAAACGTAGTCATGCATGTAAGTTTATATAACGTCGAATTCCAAACTCTGTATAATTTCTACGTGAGGTTTTTTTTTCTGGTGTACAAGTCTTATTTTTTTTTTTTCTTTTTGCACACTTCCTTTTATGACTTATCCAAATGGGCTTTTTATTTAACTGCTCGCAGGTACGAAAGAGATTGGCGGTATACCAATTAGAAACGAGTTCTGTCCGATCGCCGGACGTTACCACTTCAAGTACAACATAAACGACGGCTCCGAGGAGAAGATCGAGTGCAACACGTTCTCCTCGGACTTCGACAATTGCCCGGACGGTTCGATACTGAGACTGCAGTTCAAGAGATGCTCGTTTGAGAGACACGGTAGGCTGGATTTTTCGATTGATGAAAAGGATAGAGCACCGACTTCGCCGGATATGAGTGAGCATCTCTCTCTCTCTCTCTCGTGTGCTCGTTTTTCGTGTCAATTTCCCGGTTTTTACATTTCCTCAATTATTTTTTTTGCCTTTCATTAATGCTTACCTTGTATCGGTGTATAATACTGTTAGCGGCTCAACATCAATGCCAATTTTTTTTTTTTTTTTTTTTTTAATTCACTTTTACTTCGCCGTCTTGCAAAAAAATTAATTAGAGCGATCGATCACAGGATACGCTTTTCTCCCCTCCCGCTGTCGATCACACTCGCGATCGAGACTCCGCGTAAATGGATCCCGATCTCGCTTATGCATATGCATGTCCGACGTTCT
Source organism: Cryptus armator (assembly GCA_963971235.1). Classification (NCBI taxonomy): domain Eukaryota; kingdom Metazoa; phylum Arthropoda; class Insecta; order Hymenoptera; family Ichneumonidae; genus Cryptus; species Cryptus armator. The sequence continues at coordinate 9,466,028 of OZ020241.1, forward strand.
CGCTACATCGTTGCATCGCATCCAATAACTCGCCTGGCGTAATCGCCGATCCGTTCGATTCTTTTTTATACGTATTTTTGTTTTCAATTCATCGAAGCCACTCGGCTCTTCTTCTCGCACTCTTGCGCAACTACCGGTGACGCGATTTGTTATTATTTTTGTCATTTTTTTTTTTTTTTTCTATTTGCTACATCTTCGCACCATCGCGCGAAGCCGGTCTGACGATAGCTTTTGTTTTTTCTTTTTCATTTTGTCGCGACGCGATTGCACCGTCCTCTCGTCGCCGCTTAGTAAAGTCTCTTCCCTTTTGCTCCCGGTGTACAACATTCCGTGCCTCGTAAGCCTCATTCGTTTGAAACGTATATCGGTGGTGAACCGCGTTGCTTCGATTAAACGCGTATCTGCATAACGAGGGAAAACGAAGGGAGTCGGAACTCGGCGATGTGTTGTTGCACTTGTTTTTATTTTTGTTTTTATTTTTCATTTGTTTCATCTCCTTCGAAGACATCACTTTCAATTGCCTGGGAAGCTGGCCCGGTGGACCCGACGGATCGCGATACATCGCCCTTCTCGATACCAGGGAAGGAGGAGAACGGAGACCGCAATATCGATGTGGTGTAAGTCTTATCTCTTTTCGTTGTATTCTCCTGCAAGCAATATAAACTTCTGGTTTCCAGTTGGCGAAAAAGTCATTCAAAAAATTAAAAATTCATAAAAATAGTGTTCCGTACTGATAAAAAATAAAAATGAAAAAAAATTACAATTATTAAATATTAATTACTATTACATTTTTTTTTAAATTATTAAAAAAAATGTTAATAAAATTTTGTTTCCTTCGACAGTTGTATCATTCAGATACGAAAAAGGGAAAAACGTATTTGTCGTTCAGCAGCGATTCGAGTTGCACGCAAAACCTCGAAAACTCGACGAGCGGCTACGAGACTCTTATACTCAGCAAAGCGACAAATCAGAAAAGAACTCCAGATTACGTGACGACTCACGTAGCATCGTTAGTATTAATGACTATTCTGTAAATCATTGTTTTACCGAATGATAAATATTTTCAAAGCAAATGTATCTTTTTTATTACAGATATCCGAAATGGGCGCAAGGCGAGTGGGAAGAATCGTTGATCATCAACGGGACGATGACTTTCAATGATCTCAATGGATATCACAGCTATACTTTCGTAACTGTTGACTCGAACGACGAAACAGGACGTTTCGTAGTCTATTCGAAGGATCATTGGTAAAAATGATTAGTTATTAAAAGTAAAATTCGTTGATTTAATGATTTCCGATGTATAGTTATAGTTAATGCAATTTTCCGTCAAATAACAGTCTTCAATTTTTGATACAGCGAGCAAGAAGCCTATGTGTGCCTTATGATGAGACAAAGAAGCGAAAACGTTCTTGAATTTAAGATCGGTACGTTGCTTTTTACATGGAAAACCAAAACTATTACATTTGTAATGATATTGTTTTAGGATCGAAATAATGAATGTCTGTGTATTTTTTTTTTTTTTTCTTTAGGAGGGGTCTCCAGTCCAGTGTATCAGAGTGACTTGTGCGACGATCAAAATCTGGATAAATCCGACTGGATGACACAAGCGCGTAAGTGTACAAGAATAAAGCTCATCGCTACGCTTCGCGATCTTCGTATGAACAATTGATGGCGATGGAATGTTAACCGAAATTTGTGTGACACAGGTCTGGAACGTTTGGTAGAAAGTCCGTGTCCTATAACCGGCAACTACATGGGAAGGATAACCGATTTGCCCGGTACGTGCGCCGAATTAAGCAGCAACTGTAACACGAGAGAGATAATGTACTACAAGGTGACGGACTGCGAATCCGGCGAATTATACGAAGGTAGAATATTAATTGACTGTATTGCGGTAGTCGATAGGCTTGACGACAATGTTGTGATGAAAAAACAAATTTCTTTATTTATTAATTATTTCAGAACGAACGTATCTGTGTCTGGGACAGTGGGAGGAGAACGGAGTCATGTACACTTACACGATGAGAAACGATACCAGTACCAACGAGTGTTTCGTCGGTCTGATCGTTAATGACGAAGAGATATACATCAAGGAAGCTGGAGATCATTGTCTGAGAAATATTGATCCCCAGAAAGAAGGAATGCGCCTCTACAAGAAGGGTAATTTTTGGATAATTTTATATTTTGCTTTCTCGAGAAGATATATGCAGTCGTTCAGTTTTACGCTATTTTTAATTTTTTTAAATTTCTACGAGATCGACTCTTACATTTTTTTGACATTTTGGGCTGAAATTTCCACCAAACATATTTTTTTACAAATTTGATATTTTGATTAAAAAATTTGCGTGAAAACTAATTAAAGTAACTGATCACAAAACGAAGCTTCTTGAGAAAACCAAAAATGATAAACGTATTTTCCTACAATATTTTCGAAATTATAACAATACCGTCGATTAATCTATCACAGGCCAATGCTACGGAAACTCACCGAGTCCCGCACCAACGCCGATAAAACCAATTCCTCACGATCCAATAATGAGAATCACATCCACGCCGCGTTCGAGATCAGAAGGTATTTATCTTTTTTTTTTCTAATTAAAGTTCCCGTAAATTTTCGTGTTGGGAATCGATTTAACATTCTTGTTTTTTTCAGCTGGAAAAAAGAAGAATCCTCCGAGTCAGTCGTCATCGACTTCGTCGCGAAGAACAACAGTGTTACACGACTGTGTAATTTTACTAACGATCACCGCCGCTTTTGTTCAGACAATCGGCTCGTATCGCATCGACTAACTCCGGTTGACTGGTTGCGTGCATCCGCGATATACATAAAAAAAAACGTATATTCGTCGACCAGACAATGAATATTTATATTTTCATACACGCAATTAATCTATCAAAATCGGGGGTCTTCGACAAATTTCGAAGATATCGCGAGGCGGCATTGTAGAAATTGTAGAAACTTATATATTCTGATGCGGTTTTTCTTTCCTCCCTCAAGATTTACAAGAAATGAGCCAATTTCGTACGTAACGTTGAGATTTCTCTATACTACGCGATTATACAATTATTTTCCTTTTCTCTTGAATTGTGCATCGAGAATAGCCTACCTACTCGGCGCGAAGGGATGGCATTTATATACAGTCACCAAGTCATTAATATTTATTTTATTTAGGGTACGTAGAACGCGGATTCAACGACGCGACAACTCATACGAATCTCTCAGATATTTGTATACTGCCTTGTAAGATATAAGAAGTGTCGTAAAATATCGTAATTCCGTGGCTTTATGTGGATTTAAAAAACAAAGAAAACAAATAATTTTAAACGGACAACGAACCAATTTTATCGTAATCAATTTTCCGTTGTCTCGACGTTCGTTGGATCTTTCGTCTGATCGAGAGATGGGGATTTTATTTTTTATCGATTCGTCGAGGATACCGTTGTAGGAATATCCTCAGTGTGAAGGAATGTACAGAGCTTAAAAGCGACTGTGGGAACAGTGACAATCTTTCGAAATCCATCGATTAATCTTTTTTTTTCTTCACCTTATAGTCTCGAATTTGTCACTGTTCCTCGTACAGTCCCGTGTGTAAATATATGTAAACTTGTTATTTGTATACATTTTAGTTTATAGAATAAAAAAAAAACATATTGTGATAGCCTCTCGTCGAGTGTAGAGAGGCTTGTCAGGTGCATTTATATTTTCCATCTAAAACGTTGAACGACCAGATGCTATGATGAATAATAAAAACATTATGGTACCGGAGCTTCTTGCTAATCGGGGAAGTAATTCCAAACCATATTATTACAAAACAATTGAGCTTTTTATTCGCTATAGGAACCGTAGTCTTACAAAACCTATGAGTAACAAAACTATCATTATCACCGATACATTCTCAAAGAAATGCTGATTCTTCGACCTGAAAAACTGAAGTTTGTCAACTTCAATCATGTTACTGTTAGATGGCAACTGAGTAAATCATAAAAAAAAAGTTTTTTGATGTTCTGCGCACTTATCGCGTAACTTAAATACTGATGACTTAAAAATTTAATAACCTCGTGTCATGTTAAAAAATGGTACATTAATGTATCAACTATTCAATGGCCTGTTTTGCACTGATCACACTTTGTATAGGCAGTCGGATAGCTCTTTATGAAAAAAATGGTACGATCTATCACTCTCTCTGTCGTGTATCCAGACGACGTAACAACTATTATCAATCGTGGAAGAACAATGTTTCTATAGTAAAAAAAAATATATATATAGTATTTAAACTCGGAAGGCTTGCAACAGCGGTAACAATAATACGTAAAAATGAATTATTATACAATATTTACATCACATAAATTCGTTTTCTCGATTGAATTTGTCGCCCATCTCGTTCCGTTCCAATTTCTTCGCTGCTGTACACAGATTGTCAACGGTATTGCTTTTTTTCCACTAATTCGTGTTACCGAAAGACGTTTTTCATTATTTCCACGACCTCAGCGCTCGATCGCATGTTCAGGTAAACTCCGCGACTCCGAGCGTCCGTAAGAAGCGCGTTCCACATAGGATTTTTCTGTAATCGTAAAAACATTACAAAATAGATGCGACATTCCATACGTTAATTATTCATCGAGGGTACGTCGTCGCTTACCTTAAACGTCGCAAAGTTACCGCAAACAATCAAACTGTGCCTCGCTCTCGTCAACGCGACGCAGAGTCTCTGTGGGTCCGCCAAGAATCCAATGCCGCTACTTCTCACGCAGGACATTATAATGATGTCTCGTTCTTGTCCTTGAAAACTATCGACGGTGTTAACCTCGTAAACGAATTTCTTCTTCGTCTTCTCCGATAACATCGCGATACTGAAACGCAAGGAAAAGAAAAAAAAATTAATTTCTATATCTTTCGCTGAAGTAAGAAAGAATTATTTAACTCACCGCTCTCTTATCTTCGACGTAACGAGGTTTTTTTGTTTGCTGTACGGCGTTATTATTCCAATGCGCACCTGTTGAGACGAATTATCCCAAGTCGAACGCGACATTATCGAGAAAACCAGATTAGCCACGAAATATGCCTCGTTAGTGTTGGTAAATACATCTATGTCTTGAGTCGAATCGAGATTGATGACTTTGTAAAAATGAGTCGGTAGATTGCGCAAATTTTCGGAATTTTTTAGTGCACCAGCGTAGAAATATCTGTTCGGCCAGTAAGCGACGTGATGGGACATTCGGTATTGCGTGTCGAGGAGAATTATCGGATTGTTTTCCTGGCCATCGAAGGAGCGCTGTATTCGAGCGAACAGTGACTGATCCAAGCCCAACCCTTTCGCTTTCTGTCGAGATTACATTCAGGTGAGTAATTTTCGCTTCAGAGAACGAACGCTAACAAAAGCAAGAACTCCATTGAAATAGAAGAAAAAAAAAATTGCTCACCTGCGACAATACGGTCGCGGGAAGTTGATTCGTGTCACCGACGAGTACCAGCGTCTGTACACCCAACATCAGAGGCACGAGAGTCTCCGCCTCGATACTCTGGGTGGCCTCGTCTACGATGCAAACGGATATCGTTGCATCGGTTTCGCTGTGAAAATTAATTTCCCGCATGAAGTTCTTTGTAATTTGTCAAATTAGATCGCTCGTACAGTACACGATCGGTATAATTAGTTCTTAGGGTGCGTGTACCCGATCAGGCGCTTAGATACTCTTTTCATTATGTATTATGTATCTCTTCTCTCTATATATCGCTCTATATATATAAAATCACCGCCGCTGTCGCCGCCGCCGTGTACAAGAATCGAGTGAAGGGCAAAAATATGCTAAGTCCCTCTAAGGGGATTCCCCCTTGGGCACCCCATCGACCAAAAATATTCTAAGTTCCCCTTAGAGGGACTTAGAATATTTTTCTCTCCCCTCCTTCTCTCCCCCCGAAAAATATTCTAAGTCCCTCTAAGGGGGGCTTATTTAGTTTTATTTATTATATACAACTTATTTTCTGGGGGGGAGGAGCATGAGAGGGGAAGGCCAAAATATTCTAAGTACCTTTAGAGGGGACTGTCTAAGTAAAAATACAAAAAAAAAAGCGGCGGCGGCGCCGGTTGGTGAAAAGTTGCGGCGGTGATGAGACATTTTTATAATGTCGATAAAAGAAATGCGAGCGCGCGAGCCCGGGAAACCTCTCGTATTACATAAAGATTTCGCCACCGTCGTCACCACCGTGTTCAAGAATCGTGTCCATAGAAACGGTAGCCATAGCGGTGGTTGCCATAGCATCGGTTGCTCTAGCAACGTCTTCCTTGGTAACGGCTGCCATAGCATCGGCTTTCTTGGTAACGATTCGGCTGAATCAGTCGGTTATGTTGGACGGCCACGAGCGATCGTACCACGCAAATCCTGCGAGCCTTTGGTATACATATTACACTAGAACTTCGATTTCTTTCACAGTGGCGGGACCAGCTCCGCATAGCACGAGAAAATCGAGGGCTCACAAATCGAGGCTCTAGTGTATGCATAATTTTTGCGTTTTCCAACGTATATATACGTTGACGGGTTTTTATGACCGCCCCCCCCCCCCCTCCCGCACTTTGCTAAGCTACCTAACTTCTAGTGCATCCGCAGGTGACTTAGCTACACTGTACCGCATTTGCCGTAGCCACGAGAAAACTGCGGAAAACCCGTGCCGATACAGACAGCCCTATGTTCGTCAGATAGCCCGGTGTATATCCGTACGTATCTTACTTAAGTGCATATATCGTACAAAAACTGGCCTCCCAGTTGACGATTGATGCGCGAGACAGTGCACGGGTAATCGGTCACCTAATCGGTCACCTATCCACGTACTGATCGCGAAACCAGATATATAAAGCAATTTCAGTGCCAGAAGAAAGCGTATCTCTGTATACTTAAACCAGTAGTTAGGGTCTCGAATCTGCTGATCGAAATGATTTAGATTGGCCGAAGCATTAACTTATCGGTTCGCCTACTATAAATAAAAATGATTTCTCTTACACAAATACGGATTGCATCATGTCCGTGTAGCATGACGAGAGGGTACACGCTATCACATCGGCTCCCTTTAGCAGCGCATTTTCGGCACCTCTTTGCAATTTGAACGATTCCCTCTTATCCAAATGTTCAGCCTGCGTATACAAGAACGTTAGATTTATGATTCACGATGATATTGACCTTTTTTTCGGATTATAGATATATTTACATACCGATCGACCACTTATCAATAGACCGTAACTCGCTTCAATGTCACTGAGTTTATTCTTTAGCTGCTTCAGTCGCGCGGGATCCAGGTTTCGACTAGTCGCCAATTCGAGTTCCAGAGAATTTTTGCGAGCTTCAAGACGATTTTTCTGGACCCAAGAATAATGCATCGTTATTTATTTAAAAAAAAATGTACTGTTGAACCGCGAAGATGCGATCTACGAGTAGCGATCGATATTCAAAAGAAATTACTTCTTCTTGGACGCATTCGGGCGTAAAGTCCGGCGACTTATAAGTATCCGCCGTGGCCTTTACGTTTTTTTTTGCCAATTCCGTCAGTGAGACTTCCTTTACCATTGGATGCATCGCGTAATCTCGACCGATGCGCACCATGTTGAAGCGATGTCCCTTCTCTGTGAAATAGAAAATCTTAATAGTTCGAACGTTTTTTTCTTCAATTTCGACGGTTAACAAGAAAACAACCGACTTACCGAATGTTCGCCGTATCTCCAAGAGTCTCAGAACAATTTCGTCGATAGCCGCATTCGACGGTGCGCAAACTAATATTCTCATTCCCTTTTTGTTAGGATTCTTCGCGCGACCGTATAGTATCTGCATCATCAGATTTATGATAACTTTTGATTTTCCTGTTCCGGGAGGCCCTTGAATCAAACATATCTTCGGGAGTTTCTGCACAACTGCCTCCGTCACTCTCGCTACAGCTTCTAATTGTTTCGGATTCAAATTGTCCTGTTCAACGGATAGATATTATTAAATCATAGGACCACATGTGGACATATCTTATTAGGAATTTCGAAAAGAAAACGGTACTTACCTTGGTGACTAGTGGATAGGATTCCAAATTGCCTGCGCACGGCAATTGATAATCCTCGATTTTCGGATTTAAAATCATACTCGATAGCATCGAAGTAGGCAAACTCTGTAGAGCTTGAATCGTTCGAATCCACGAACGAAGATACGAGATCTTTCCGAGTCTGTTGATCTTGTTAGTTTGCATCTCCATGGGATTGAGCGGTTTTGTCATCACAGTCAAAGTCAGTAACATGTGCGGATCGGATACGAATTTCGCTTCAAGTTAAAACCCCACGTTAGATATTTTACCGAAAACAATTAGCCGAGGATTCATTGTCGTTTACTTACCCAAGTCGCGATTATAGAGAGTGGTGGGCGTCAAGAGGCATTGATGAATCTTCGTCACGTATGCGAATACCTTCCACATCCGGATGACGCCCTGTTTGGCTCTGATGTTCGATTCATATTCGAAAAATATCAAATCACCGAAGTCCGGATGCGTCCGATCTTGAATTCCTTTTTTCGAAACAACGATTTCGATCTTAAGCGTCGTTACATTGACATCCGTCGACGGGACGGTCGAACGGATGACCGAGTTTTCGACTACCGAGAACATGCAGTTACTGTAATATAAAAATAAAGAAAATAGATACAATTTGTTCATCAAACAGTAAGTAGATCAAGATTCCAAAAACACCGCTCAACGCACTTTTTGCCGAATCTGTCTCTCTCTTTCTCTCTGTCGTTGTAGTCATTCGTTATGCTGTACCAGAGTTCGAGTGCCATGAGTGGTTCGGCAACTTTGTAATAAGCTTTATACGTTTCGTATCTGGATATCATCCGCACGAGGCTCTTCTCGTCTACAACAGGCGGCGGTCCTGGCATATTCTTTTGTTGCTGAACATTTTTAAAAATTGAGCGTTTGAGTAAAATAATGTGAATGAATTAATATGATCAAAATCGAAGAGGTTCAATTTTAATTCGCCGTTTACTCACCTCCAACCACACGGGGTTCCACGCAAAGATTTTCACCAAGAATTCCTCCAATTTCGGACAATCAACCGCGACTGGAGCTTTGCAGTTGGTCGATGAATTCTGCTTCATCGCTAGCGGCGAATCCTTCCCTTTGAAATCACACTTTCTCAAACTATTACCTGGATCGATTTCGAACAATTGTACCTTCGTATTAAGCTCGTCAAATGTTACTCGCTTAATGACCCGGGGTTTGCTTGCAATGGATCGTCGCTGTTTTTTCAACAACGATTTTAGCTTCACAGGTTTACCTGTTTTCAATCTCGGATCCCGCGAGGTTACCGTCGATTCTTTCTCATAAATAACATTATTGTTCAACGTTCGTCGACATCCCAGATTGGACTCCTCAAGGACTCTTGTGCCGTTCTTGTCGTACCATTGTCGATCGTTCTGCGTCGTCGCGGCTCCCTGACCGCTCGTCTGGATTGCCGATTTTTCGACGTATCCATTGCGAATCGCTACCTCCCTTCTCGGATCGAACAATAAACCAGATTCTACATTACGCGATACATTTTTCAAAAAATTCGCATTAGCGCCCAACCCCTCCACGCCATTCTCGGTGTTCTTTTTTGTCGCGTCAGGAGAGTTACTCTTTTTCTTCGTTTTTTTGGGAGATTTCGATTTCTTTTCCTTTTCCACGTGCGAAGACGAAACCTCGCTCTCCTGTTCATTGTTTTCTTTGTAGAAATTAAAACCGCTGTACAAAGGAATTTCGTTATTTGCTGTGCTTTCTTTTGTGCAATCCTTGTCTCTTCGCTTCGTTCCCTTCGGCGAGTGTTCGCCGTTTACCCGATAAGCTTCGCCATTCGTAGTCAATTCCCTTTCCAATTGCGAGGACGAAACTTCGCTCTCCTGTTCACTATTGTAGCCGTAAAAGGTGGATCCATTTATCGGTGGAATTTCGTCGTACGTTACCGTCTGATTTTGCAAATTTGTTGTCTCGTCTTTCGCTTCGTCACGTCGCTTTGTCACATCGGAGATCGATGTAACGCCAGAGACGCTCGCAGCCGCTTCTTTTATCTTCTTCGCGTCGGAAATCTTGTTGTTCGTATTGTCCACAGAAGTTCGCTCGACATTCGTCGACTCTTTGAGAAACTGTTCTTTGATTTCATCAACGAGGAAATCGTTGCGAGTTCTCTGCGTTACTTTTGCCTTCGCTTTAACAGCGACCCGTTTCACGGGTACAGCATTGGCTTCCGCAGCTTCCTTCCCCTTGTCGGCAATCAGTTTGAGTTTTTCCTTGCGATCGATCTGTATTTTGTCTTTTTCCTCTCGTGATATTGGCAGCGGAGATATTATCTTCACACGCCGTTCCGGGATATTAGCCCATTTGTTTTTCATTCTGCGCACTCTATCGTCGCGCTGACGCTGCTTTTGGAGAATTTTCATTTGTAATTTCAATTCTTTTTTCTCCTTCGTTGATAGTCTGCGCTCCTTCGGCGGTGATTTCTTGTTGCCATTGGTCTGGTGGACCTGAGTACCGCTCGTTGACGCTCTTGGGCTATCAGGAGTACCCGAAGATCTGTCGATTACTTGGACGTTGCAACTGACACCCCTTCGCTGATTATTCCCGATAATCGGCGCCTCAACGATCGGCACACTCTTTCTCACGTGATCTACTTTTGTCAGAAGTACAACGGGAATTCCATCGGCCATCGACCGACTTGGAGTTTCAGCTCGTTGATTCGATTTTCTTTCCGGAGAATGTCGCTTCGTCTTGTTGCTATCGTCAATACTCGTAGTTTCCGTTCGAAGATTTGATTTCTGTTCCGGAGAAACTCGCTTTTTGCTACTACCGTCGGCGGTGCAGGGAGATTTTGTTCGAAGATTAGATTCTTCTTCGGTAAAATCTCGTTTTTTGCGACTACTATCGGCAGTACTGGCAGACTTTGTACGAACATTCGATTTTTCTTCCGTAAAATCTCGCTTTTTGTTACTACTGTCGGCAACGTGAATGGATTTCGTTCGATTACTTGACTTCTCTTCCGTAGATTCTCGTTTTTTATTACTATCGACGAGGTGTGTAGCTTTCATTCGAAGATTTGACTTTTCTTCTGCAGAATCTCTCTTCTTACAGCTACTATCGGCAACACTCGCAGCCTTCGCTTCGCTGGAATGTCTTCGTTTCTCACCGTCGCGCTTGTGGCTGTTGGATTTTTTCGTAACTTTCGCTTCCGAATCTTCCGAATCCGCAAGTCTCTCTTCAGATTTTTGCTTCGTGTGATGATGAGAGTGTTTCTTGTGTTTCTTATCGTCAGACGATTTTTTCTTTGACGAAGATGAATCGTCTTTCCGACTTTTTTCTTTTTCTTGAACGACTTTTTTAATCGTGTGTTCTTCGGTAGGCTTTGGCGTTTTTTCGTGACTCGTGGCCCGTTGTTTTTTATCTTTGGATTTTTTCGTATTGGCAATTGTTTTGTCAGTCTTATCTTCGTCAGATGCGAAACACAATTCGAATATTTCAGAGGCGACGTCGAGAACAGGAGATTCTGGGCGATCGGCCTCCGCAAGGGCCGCTTTGGGAGGTGACATCGGATCATCCTGTTCGGGAGGAGACATCGGCTCATCGTGTTCCGGAGAAGACATCGGCACATCCTGTTCGGCAGTAGACATCGGGACATCCTGTTCGGGAGGAGACATCGGATCATCGTGTTCTGAAGAAAACATCGGCACATCCTGTTCGGCAGGAGACATCGAACCATTTTGTTCGGGAGGTGACATCGGCGCGTCCGCTTCGGGAGGAAGCAACGGAATATTCTCTTTGTTGGAATCCTGCAGAGCCGCTTCTTCGAGTTTCGCTCGATCCCGTATCTGTATTACTGATTCTCGACTCGCGTTCAGTTCCGCTCTCATGAGTCGATCGTACCACGGATTATTCTCCACTTCCTCCTCGCTGTCGGACAATTGAATCAATAACGGAGAATCGCTATCTCGTCTATCGTAAATCTCTCGCTCGTTCTCGTCGTCGCTAAGATTATTCTCGTTTTTGATCTTCGTCTCGGTCTCGAGACCCTCGTCGTCCCCGAACAATTGCGACGCCGCAAAAACATCGTTCTCATCGTCGCTTAATTCGACATAATCGAATTGCGAGTATTCCGTTATCGGCTCTTGTTTAACGACGCGCTTCAACTTCAATGGCGTCGGTGTGAAGCTTTGCGACGAATGATTTACGTCCATGTAAATCGACTCGTCGTTGTCGATTATGTGCAACTCGGGTTCGTACTTTACTTGTTGATCCACTGCGGCATCGCTTGGCAAAGGTACGACAATATTCTTTTCTTCGGGAATTTCCGACTCGTCGGCGTTGTATCCCGGAATCGAAAAATCCTCGACGTTCTCCCAACTACTGTGCGAAGTCTCGTCATCCGGATCGACAAAATCTTCGCGTTTCAGAATGTCGATTTCCTCCTCCGACGACGATTCTCTGCTCGCACGTCGAATAGGCACCACTTGTTCCTTGCATCTCGAAGAATCGATCGACGAGGCAATGAAAGTCGAATGTTTGGCAGAAGCGCTTAACAGACCGATGGAATTTTGATTTTCATTTAATTTTTTTTTCTCTTCGCGACTATCTTCTCCTCGCGAATTCGTAACATTTTCGTTGCGTCTCGAAGACTCGATCGACGGGGCAGCGAAATTCGAATGTTTGACGCGATTACTCGGCGGACTGGTCGGAATCGGAGCCGATTTTGTTTTATCTTTGAGACGATCTTCCTGACGGGAACCCGTAACATTTTCATTGCGTTTCGAAGATTCGATCGACGAGGCAGCGAAATTCGAATGTTCGACGCGATTACTCAGCGGACTGGTGGGAATCGGAGCCGATTTTGTTTTATCTTTGAGACGATCTTCCTGACGGGAACCCGTAACATTTTCCTTGCGTCTCAAAGACTCGATCGACGACGCAGCGAAATTCGAATGTTCGACGCGATTATTCGGCGGACTGGTCGGAATCGGTGCCGATTTCGTTTTCTCTTTGTGAGAATCTCCTGTAGAATCCGTGTCTCTGCTGTACTTTGGTTTTTTTATCGCGCCGCTGGAACGTTCTTCATCCGCTATCGTGTCTTTCGTTTTATCTCTACGCTGATTGTGATCCTCGTGGTGAGATGTTTTTTTCTCGTTTCGCGAATCGGACGTTGATTTGCTGGTAGCGAGACTAGTGTCGTGGCCATTGACTAGTCGCGACGATAATTCTCTCTGGCGGGATGTGGAAACTTCGCCGAATGCCTCAACTTTTATTGCGGATAAATTCGCCTCCGAGAACGCATTCGACGACGTACTCGGTCTGTTCCAATCGTTGTTTGGAATCGGAATTCCATCATTACTATCGTCTGCGTTAACAAAAAGAAAAAAAATCAGTATTTTCACAAACGCCCCAAATTATCGGTGTAACTACGACATTCAACAAAAAATAACCATTTTTCGTTACCTGCAAGATCAATCACATCAGGAATCGATTCATCAGTCTTAAATTTTTTACATGGCAATTTATGTTCGAAAGAATCTTTTGAAAGTCTTCGCTTGTCCCCCAAGTCTTTGGTGCAGATTTCCATCGGTTCCTTTTTCTTATCCACAAGAACATCGCCTTCCAGCGCCGGCTCCGTCTAAAACAAACATTGCAAAGGAACGGAAAAAAAAAAAAAAATTGAAATAAAATCGAAATAGCTTTTTTCACGGCATTACGAATCAAGATTTCTCACCGGTGGGTATTCTAACCGATAAACTGTTTTTATTTGAGGCCTAACGGGTCTATCGCCATCGTGGACAACAGGCCGGGGAGTAGGCGTTGGACTTGGCGTTACTTCTGGACATCCGATACCAATCAAGTCATTGATTTTCAGAAGGATCATAGTGTGCGCCGGTTTGTGGACTCCGTTGATGTAAATACCGTTGGAACTCTGTTTTGAAAAAAAAAAAAAAAAAAAAAAAATGCATTATTTTGTTTTTTGAATTCTATTGTGACAAAACTTGCGAAATGCTTACCCCGACATCGGCAACGTTGAGTTCACCCCTGATGCGCGTGAAATGGCAGTGTTCGCGCGATGCCATAATACTTGGTGTTTGGATATCCACATTTTTTGCTCTTCCACAGACATACTGAAATACGATCATTCAATTATCAAATCACTCGACACTATCGATGGTCTCCTCTGGCAAACACCTCCCGTTTTTTTATTCTTTGTGTAACAATAAACAACGGCTAAATCTTTTTTTTAACTCTTAGTTTCAATCTTGTCTGCATGCTTACGAATTTACGGAAAAACAAAAGGGATGAGTAGACGAAATAACGGGAAAACGACGAATCGACGAAAAACTCGACAAAGCATGTATGAAAAAAAAAAAAAACACGAGCAAAAATACAAACCGTTCTAACGCTGCTTCTGAGTAGAAATGTGTCACCGTTGTTGATATCCTTGAGGATCAAATCACCCCTCATATCGTTGGAACTCATTTTTTAATCGATGCCGATAATTATATTTGTCGAATGAAACTGATGTAGATGAAGACTGGACGCTCCTCTAGGTACACGAGAGCCCATCGATAACCCTAAATATGCGACGCTGTGCATATATTTCTTTCTAATAGCGCTGCACACACCGCTTCTTGCCGCCGAATGCCGAACAATGAGCGCGAGTTTCCGTCGTTTCCGATTTCCAGCGTGTGAAATAGTATCGGAACTGCGCGTCGGTATTTTTCTTGCTGTAGCGCCACGGGAGGCAACAGCACGTGTTGAGAACAGTCGAATATTAAGAATATATATATACGTATACACGCACACTGTTATCCCCGACACTGGAGAGGCACTCGAAAACTCTGTGTCTTGAATTCTCATTCGTCCGCGCATACTTCGCGCGTGGACTATTGGGATACTCACAGCTGCAGTCAGAGTGGCTTCGATCGTAAATCAAGATATGAAAATGACGAAAATAAAGTAGAAAAGAGCCTCAAGGAATGTAAGTATTTTGTCCTCTTGATCCAGAGTAAGTAAATAAACAATTATAACTATACGCCTCTCAAATATCGTTTAAATTCTCTCCAGTTTTCGATGATGCATCATGAGCACAAATGAAAGTAACAAAGAAACACATGCAAGTTCAAACCGGCGTCTCGTAAACAAAAACATCTGGCGAAGTAATACTTCGCGCGTAAAACCGCACGAGTTGTGATACGACTCGGACATTCCAACGAAATGGATTTGCTCAAAGTTCTCTGTAATTTACGATACACGACGCTATTACGATTACGATTGTGCCTTCTGTCAGAAAAGAAACGGTGTGGGCTGTCAAGATGAAATGTCTTCCAACTGTAAGAATAACATCGATTTTTTAAACGTCAAATTACAAACTTCGTGACACAATGTATATTAATTGAAAAATTGCAATTATAACAATATGCAATAGGTAACCGGAGTACATGGTCGTCGAAATTATATCTCCAAAAGTACTATAGAGATTTGTTCCCATGGAATGAAATTTATCGCTGGTTCTGCTATCGAGACGGTAAGGAATTCATTTTTATTTTAGACTTCCAAACCTGTTTTCTCCAAAATTTGTATTTTTTTGCAAAGGACGCAAATATTGTATAATTAATACTATAATAATAACGAATAATGTTAATTTTTCAGTTTCGAGTTTTGGCAGAAGAGAATTTGCATTTACGTATCGTCACGCAGACAGCTTTATTCGTTACAAAATGTTTGAAACTGATATTCATCTTGCGAATTTCCTCAGACGAAGCGCACCGGTAAAAATTGATGTTGGTGCATATTACAATGTCTCGTAAGTATTTGGTTCTCTTTGACGATACGGTAGCAAAAGTCAAACTTATATCATTGATAAATTCAATTACAGTCCCGATAATATCAAGGATCTTGAGGATTGGAAAGTAACGGAGAAAGAATTAATTTTTGATATCGACTTGAATGATTACAATGATGTCAGAAAGTGCTGCCAGGATAGGAAAGTATGTAGATATTGCTGGAAATTTGCCGCAATAGCTTGCAAAATATTGGACGCCGTCCTCAGAGGTAAAAATCTGTATATATAATTTGCGTCATTAATGAATTTTCGACATTTAACGATTTTTTTAACGTTTTTTTCTTTTTTTTTTTTCATGATTTGCAGAAGATTACGGCTGGAAACTCATTCTATGGGTTTTTTCGGGTCGTAGAGGAATTCATTGCTGGGTTTGCGACGAGAGTGCGAGAAAAATGACCGATGAACAGAGGCAACAATTTCTTTCCTTTATTTGTGTAACAGTAATTAATAGTGAACAACGCGGTAAAACGTTCATCAACTCAAAGCGTTTGAATAATCATATTAGGTAAGAAGGAAAAGCTGCTGATTCAAGGGGAATGTTTTTCCTGGAGATATGGACGGTTAAGAATCAAACGGACGTAACCCCCGTGTTGAAAACAATTGGTTACGTCCTTTTATTTCTCATCCGTCGGTAAAAGAAATGTTTTATCATGTTAGTGAATAAAATTAATAATATAAAGAATTTATCATTACAAAGACGATCGTTCGCGATCGCGAAAGGTGCGTTCCTGCGTGTATGTCTCCAGGAACAGGATATCTTAGGCACAGACGAAAGAGTTGCTATTTTCCTCGAGTTACTGACGGAGGAATGTCGGGAAGAAGTGAAGAAAATTATTTTAAATGTCACGCCAGGCGTGAAAAGATGGATGAAATTTAATGAATACTGGACTATTCAAAAGTCTTTGGTACGTAAATACTAATTTTTAGCTTCCGCGGCGTTGCGGGACTCCGATATTCACGATCGAACAGCTCAAACCTAATTTTTTTTTTTTTTTTTTCTTAGAAATCGAACGTTTGGCAAGAAAGACCACATTTGATTGTGGAAATCGTTCTGTGGTACTTGTATCCGAGAATAGACGTAAACGTTACCAACAGAATGGATCACTTGCTGAAAGCTCCGTTCTCTCCCCATCCGGCAACCGAAGCCATTTGTACTCCGTTCGACCCGAGAAAAGTCGACGAATTCGATGTCGACGATGTCCCGCGATTGGGCGATTTGGTCGAAGCATCAATAACGATGAAGAACAGTAAAAACGGAAAATCGTTCATCGAATCGTCGCAATTAACGAGTTACAGAAGGTCGATAAAAGTCTTCGAAGATTTTGTTAATGAAGTCGAGAAAGCGTTGATACAGAGGTAAGTAAATCGGTGACGAATGAATTTTCACGAATTGTTTATCATTGTTTATGTTCTTTTTTCCTTTTTTTTTTTTACAACATTATATTTGGCAATAGTAAATAGTAATAATTAACAATGCGTATAAGTATGTAACGTATTTATATCGATGCACGGTGAATGCATAAAGGCACACTTTTTTTTTTTTCACATTCCACGCGTTTGCATTCCTTAATCGCGTTCGAATATTATGATTTTCATCATTTCGAATTTCGACGACGAGTTATCCTGCGTTTTTGACACATCTAACGCGTTAAGATCGTTAATCGTAATAATAATATTAATAATAAGAGTAACGGCGTGATCTTCTTTGGAAAATCGGGGATAAAATTGGACGGAGATACGTGAAATCTCTAAGCAAAAATTGGGGTATGAAGTCGGACGTTGACGCATGTAAAAAATCTATGCGTCACCGCGATTCGAACACTTCGGGAAGACGTGGGAGTATAATTTCAATTTGGTTCGTCTTTATCCAACTTGGAAGCTCTGACGATCGATCAGTGCGCAATTTTGCTCACTGACTTCGTCATATTTTGACCAATAAAAACGTGTCTTGGATTTTTTTTTTTTTTACAATCGGTAATTACGTTCCGGCAGTAAAATTTAAGCGACGACACTGTACGCTACACTCGATTGGAACAATATTTGCTCGTCGTTTAAAAAAATATAAAAATGTCTAGCATTGGCGTCCCGGGGAAGAGAGACGTCGGGTTTGATAGGGGTTTTGAAGCAATCGCGGCGAACATTCGATTACGCGCAATAAAAGAGCGTCTATGTAATCCTCGAGATCGGCGAGACGTTTCTTCTTATCGATGACTTCCGATTGCAGCTGCAGAGTCAACTCGATGAGGTCCTGTGCACGATAAGGAACTTTTTAATGCGATAAACTACACATAATATTCAAAATACAGTAGAACCCCAATTAATCGGTGTCGAAATAACCGGAGAGCGGATTAAAATGAATTAACGGCGCGTCTTCCAATTTTTTTATCTGCCCGCGAATAAAGTTAAAGAAACAAACGAAAGTCACTGATTACTTTAAAAAACGCGATTAATTTACGCAAAGCAAAAAAAAATTAGCTTCGCACACTCGTTGACACTAATCATCAATTAAGTAAAAGTTGTACCGAATCATAATTGTAAATAATTAAAACAAATTTATATGCCATTATGCCATTTAAATCGGATTAACTGCGATTTCGATTATCCGGGGATTCTTCGATCCCGAGCACCGCGGTTAATCGGAGTTCTACTGTACTGGATATATGGTTTTGTTGATTCCCACCTCTCGAGATTTTCCCTCGAACTGTGCGAGCACCTCGTGCGGAAGTCGGCTCTTCGATCCGTTATTGTTCTTCATAGCGTCTTCTCCACCGATGATTATTCTCTCGGAAGACGGATGTCCCTCCTCGATAATATCTTTGAATCTCTGCTCCCGTTCTCTCTTCTTTTCCTTCTTCGATAGTTTTTCCTCCTTCGGACTCTTCTCTCTGAACGTCGGTCGGTCTTCCTTCGGACTTTTATCTTTGGGCGGTGATTTTTCGTCTTTTTGACGCTTCGCGATAATTATCTCGCGCGGTGCAGGACTCGGCGGCTCGGGCGTATCACGAAACCGGGATGTCGGGGATGGGGAAGCTGCTGGCGATACGTCGCGTTCCTCCTTCGCCTCATCTACAAGAATTCTTGGACTTCCTTTGTTATCCCATCTTCGAAAGAAAATTATAATCGTTTAGTATTAAAAAAAAAAAAGTATCTCATTTTTATTAACCGATCGGAATAATGCGGGAAAAAGATTTTTACGATACCGTTTCAAGACGCTGTTCGGTTGTTTTCCGTACAGTTTGCGACCCCATTCGTCCTCTTGATCCTCGACCCTCGTGCCGGTAGAATTTGGACTGTTTGACGAGAAACGCGGTGGTTTGTTGGGCGCTGCGTTCGTCGGTGCTGGAGGTGTTGTCAAAGATTCCCCCGCGACTTGAGACGTGAAATTCGTCTTCGCCGAGACGGTAGGACTGTAGTTTGAGTTTCCAGTAACGCTACTGCCGACCGGTGTGTTCAGAGAGGATGCTGAACTTTTGTGAGACAAGTCGTCGAACTGCAAAATCGACAAATATCGGTATCTTACAAATTTGTCAACATTTTCATCCTTCGACAAGAAAGAAAAACGAAAATAAGACCAATAATATCATTATATTATTGGTCTCTTTTAATTTTTTTTTTTCTTTCTTTTGTAATAAGAAAAATTGTCTTACCGTAAATTCATCCTCGTCTTCGCTGATTACACCGGGATCAGCTTCGCCGGGCGCCTGTCTCGAGGGCCTTATGTGATGTTCTTCTCTCTCATCGAGTTCTTCTTTGTCCAATTTGCTTTTGCTCTTTCCCTTTACCTTGTTTCCGATAGATTTCGCAAATTTCTTCAATCCTTTGCGTTTCTCTAAACTGCCTATACTCAGCAAACTTCCGCCAATCGATTGCGCGGCTGTTGACAATTGTCCTAATGAACTTTTGTGTCTCTCCTTTCTCGTCAGATCCGTAAGACTTCCAGCTTTGACGATGAAACCAATTTTCACCTCGAGTTCGCCTCTCTCCTTGGTATTTTCTTTGCCGGGTTTACTGCCGAGTGTGTACCTGCATATGCGTGTTGAGATCAAACGATTAACAGATGGATCACGACAGAGGAGTGGCCTTATCGTGACTTATAGCGCCGACTTTGATGTACAAAGTAGAAACGAATGAAGGTATTGGTGATAATCCGAAACAAAACGAAACGAATGAAGGTATTGGTGATAATCCGAAGCAAAACGAAACGAATGAAGGTATTGGTGATAATCCGAAACAAAATGAAACGAATGATGGTATTGGTGATAATCTGTATAATTAAAGAATTACCATCTATTTCTAGGCCTCTCATAGACATCGAAGCTCGATAGTGGTACGCTGACAGTACCCAAGAACTCGTCGACGCCCAGGAAATTGCGATGAAGAGCGGTAAGAACAACTTCCGCGGTGTTGCCCTGTTGTGGTATCTGAAGCTCGCATTCCTCGTGCCATTCGACGTTCTCTATCGCCTTCTCTTTCACCGATGTTTGATACTTCTCCTTGCCGAGGGCGATCGTCACGAAACAGTCGTTGGTCTCTGTTTGACGACAGAACGTGGGCGTTAAGGGTCAAATTGCGAGGTGAATTTAACACTATAATTGCCCCCCTAGTTTCTCGAGATGTCCGCGGAGACATCGCCGTGCTAACCACGACCTACATAATTTGCACTTCTATAGGCTTCTCGCCAACGTTCTACATAGTTGTTGTCCCGATACACATTTACGTATGGAGACCTTTGTCGTCGATACACATTTACGTATGGACTCTGATAGAATCGCAAATACCGATAGACGTTAAAAGAGTTTTTTTCCATCGAGTTTATTCGCTTGTATCGGCGACTCGTAGATTTTGTATTTCAAGGTCTTTGCATCCATCAGATCGACGAGACGGAAAGTTACTTAGTCGAGCAAATTGCATTACGTATAGTTACTGACATTTTACCAATAACAATGATTACACATCGAAATCGGCGTGTCGGCGAAATCGAATTGTTGTCGCGATTAACGATAATTTTCTTTCTGTTTTGTTATGAAATTTGATACGCTGAGCCGACAAAGAATTGATGACACAAGGCCAACGCGTTTCGCAGTTTCCCGTACGTCTTCTGTGTTCCCCCTCTCCTGACCACTTTTACCGCATCGAGTCACGCGTTTTTTTTTACTCGCTGAGAATCCCGAGAGCGCACCTGTGGGATGCGATTACCGTTTTCCGTTCCAACGGGGACGGACCATTGGCAATCGTCGCGTCGACCCGTTGTACGCTATTTTCTGCTTTACGAGCTCCGCGTGTATGCGAACGTGTATGAGAGCGGTTGCAAATATTACGGAGGGAGCAATGCCCGTGAGCCCTTGTCAAGGGGAGCCGAGAGCTTGAGAATCTACGCGCATAAATTCACGGTAACGTTGAAGCGATACATAAAACTCTACGGTTACATTTAAAAATTGTTACTCACTGTTTTTTCCTTTTGTCAACAGTCCCTTCGCCCTTTGAACTGCAATGAGAAAAAAAAAAAAACAAAAAAAGATTATCATCAGAGAGAAAAAGAATAATGAATATCGAATAGAAAAATCTTTATATTTTAATTAATTTATCGACGTTATGCATGTATGTGGTAAACTAGTAGCGCGTATCGGTTAGACATAAACTCGGGGAAACCGAGCGCGCAGGGGAAAGACGGCAAAACATTATTACAATAAGTATACTTCACGGGAAATCGCGCATCCTCTCTCGCGTGGATTAAAAACCATGTAGTACTACTCTCTCAGCAACTCGTCTCCGTTCCCTTCCCCTTCGTAGCGCGAGAATGCTGGAAAGGCCGTTTAGTCGGAAGCAAGAAGTTTTTTTTTTTTTTTTTTTTTTCACGGCCTGTGAAACTCGAGAATCTGATGGAGAGCGTGGACTCGCGAGGGAAAGGCGTTCGCGAGACGTTACTATCTGGTATAATGTATCAGAACGACATACATGCAATCTCTGTATCTGCCGCATTACTCGCGTACGATATACTCGAGATTCTCGCGAAACAACAAGATTTTGCGCGTAAAACTATTTTAGTCGCGCCTCGCGGCGTAGATGCGGCTGACCAAGAATTTGCATATCGTCTGCGTCACGCGGTAGCGAGCAGTTGGATAAAATTGCATTGGTCATTTGGGTTGAAATTAACAATTTTTAATTCGATTTCGTCCAAATGCACAACGTAATAATCTTCAATTTGAATTGACCTAAGGATGGGAGGCTAAACTAAAGTCATTATGTTGATATCGTGCAGAGTTTCGATGTATTTAATTCGAATAAACGTCGTCGACTCTCGTCAACTCGCCTACCGAGATACAACGTTTCGCGTTTGTGGTCTCGCGAGCGCCTAGAGACCGCAACGGGCTTTGTGAATCTTGACGTGTCTCGGATCGCCTTTGAGTACAGTCGCTTCTCGCATCTCTATACTCGTCTCAATCGTTCCGAGACACGCGTTGACACCGATGTAACAAAAAAAAAAAAAAAAATAGATGTGCGAATAGGAAAGTCGTTTCTCGAAGGGGAAATCGTCGATCCATTTTCCCACGGTATTCCGTTCGCGGAGTGGATGTTTATTCGGGTTTTTTACAACCTCTCACCGATCTCAACGGCGGTTCGAAGCTAAAGCGCTGTTACGCTAAACCGGAGCCACGAAGTCTCTCACGTAGCGCGATGAATACGAAGCGTAGGCGGAGTCGATTGAAGGCACACGTTGTCAACGTTATGAAGCAATGATAAATGATCGTAACAATGATACTCTTGAGATTCATTCTCTTGGTAATCTTCGCAAAGACTGTACTTTACCGATGTCGCCGTCGTGATAGCATGACACAGTGTACTGTACGGTTAGACTCGCAGGGGAGAGGGGGTTCAGCTCTGTTCGTCGTTCACGACGACGAAACTCGACAAACTGGACCCCTCGAGCAGAGCTATAACCCACATACTTGTTGTATATAAACGTTAAATGAATACAGTTCCTTGCCGCTCGTCAACCTACGAGTTTTTCAATGGTTTCTCGTTGCGCGGATCCGTACAAATGCTCATATATAGGATTAAATGTGAAAATAACTAAAGCTACACATCCCGCTGAATAAAAACCGGAAAAGCTATGTGAATAATACCAAATAATAAGCAAAGATATTAAAACACATTTTTCACTATAAATATTGAGATTGGGATCGAGTTATCATCTACCGTATCTCAGTAACATTTTTCGTTACTTGTAAAAAATTAATTTTAAATACAAAGAACACGGGAAGGTCAGAGATCGTAACTGGCGTTATGAGAATTGAATAGCGCGCTGGCATTTAGTTTTCACGCGCCTGCATACCATAGTAAATGCAACGGTAATAGAATCTGTATAACTGCACCAATGGATGACCGCGTTAATATTATTGTTTTTTTCAGTTATTAAGCTTTGAATACAGCAATATAAAACATTTTTTCGCGCGCCTTCGACGTAACTTATTTGTCATATTTGGATATAATGAATCAGTTTAATGTTTGCCGTCAACAATAAAGAAAAATGACGATTCACTGGTAAGGCGGTCATTAACCGGTACATCTATTCAGCCGTATGTACGCGAGTGGCGAAGAAGCTTACGGTACATTGACTCACCTGACCTACCTACCCACATATCGGTAGATACCACCTACTCTCGACAATTCGACTCACTTGTCTCCCATATATATTCTTTTTACCGCTCATACATAATGTGTTTACACGACGTTAAACGGAACTGCAACTATCTACCATCGAATTCTCGCATTAACGTCAGATATCGCGCGAAGCATAGATTAATAATAAACGACATACCTGTCACCTGAACGTGCGTTGGGCTCCACATATTTGCTCCGCACAACAATCTTCTCGCGTCAAAGACTCATTGGTTATTCCGTTTTTGTAAGATTTCTTTTTTGGCTCATCAGCGAACGAAGGACTTTTGTTATCGAGAGCGCAAGAAAAAATAAAAACTGTTTGTCAGGCGCACAGGCGCTTCTTACGCGATCGATGATCGATGCGCATTGAAATCACCCACTTCACACGACGAACTTTGTCTCTCAATAATTCACAACGATTTTATTTGTGTATTTCAGTACATCGATGACGTCGACATAACCGACGAGGGAAAGAAAAAATTACAAGGATCCAACGTTTGTCACGTAGTAAACGCCGAAGAGAGACCGCGGGCCTCGATGTATCGCGTACAACTATCGTACCAAAGACTTTCGGAGCATTGCCTGGCTGTGTTCCACCTCAAGCGGCATCGAATCGCACGTTATGCCGCCTGTTGTGAGCTCTCTTGCCTCTTGGCTACGGTTGCGCACTCCAAACGCGCAGTCCGCGCCACCACCGGGAATTCGTGATTCAGGTACGTGATGGAATTACGAGAAACCCCGAGCAAACGCGGGCGATGTATCTTTTATCTTTTACCTGACCATACAGCACGCCTACTGCGATTGAATCTCCGTTACAACGAACTTGTGAGGCATCGATGAATTTTAATTATTTGAAAAATACGTGGAATAACAATCGTAAGCGAATTCCGCAAAATATTAGAAATTCGAGCGATAGCTCGTATCTTTCGGGCATTCGTGGGATCTACTAGATAAAAAATTCTATGTATCACAGAATCTATTACAGTTGATTCTTACTGTAGCTTTGCATTGTTTCAAAGCAGAGAAAGGATAACTCTACGCGTTTGCGCGCAAGGAGCGAGTCTCCGGCAAGGCAATCGTTTAACCGGCTCCGTCGGCTGATTATGCGCCCGCAATTAATAAGTAGAGTCTTATCGGCGTGGCGCACACCATTGCGTCTACCGCGAGGTACAACAATAAACTCGCGTGTCCGTTGGTAACCGCTGATAATCATTATCGCACCTGGGAACGATGAATCATAGTTGAATTATTTTCGTTATCTTGATACATGTGACTGAAGAAAAGAAATAAGTATTCTACGAAATAACAATTGATGAGTAGATCCAGCAGTGGAAATAACATTATGACTTCCGGTTGTCGATCGGATATTGACGTCTATCGTTTTTATTTTTTTTTCATTGAGAAAAACGAACGTTTTAGAGCCGTTGCCGGTTCATACGGTCCTGAAAATCGTTCGCCTTGGTTCAGCCGCGTGCAAAATCATAACGGTTCCGTCATCTGTCAGTCCCCGGTAGTGCGTACAGCATTTGGTAACAATCCTTTGATGGCACCAGCGATGCCACATGCAGAATGCATTAATTCATCGCTCAACGTATCAACCGCCTCCGTTAAACGCATTTGGCAAATTGTAAACTACGGCTAATGGAATTCAGGTTTTTATTGCATCCATTTGAAATTCGAGATGCGGCTAATGTTTGCGTGGAAAGTGCGAGTGTCTATCTTTGCACCTTTCACGCGGTCATTTATTAGCGCCACTCTGCCGACCAGACAACGAATCCCCGAGGCGCGTCGTCCGAAACCCTCGGTTTAGAACGCGGAATTAATCTTCGACTTCGAGGCTCGGCGGCTTTCAAATGAGATTTTCTATATTTACGGCTCGAAGAAATTCAATTACTCCGATCTCCGGATTACACGAAAGACTGATAACGACGTGTTACCATTTACAGGATTATTGCACTCGGCGTAAGCGAAAAAAAAAGGTAATTGATTTGTAGCTTCGTGTAAAATCGTTTTTAGAATCGATACAATTTACTCCGATTTCTTGAGACAGCATTCTTGCCGACTTATTTTATAAAAATCAACATTGAAGCGTTGACTGAGACGCTACGTATAGTTTAAAAACAAATATAACAAATAATTTCTAATAATAATTCATAAACTCAAAGGATTAAAATAAATATCGACAAATCGTGTATTTTCAAAGACTCTTTAGAATTCCATTCATTTTAGGAAGAAAGTATTTGGCACGCAAATGTTTTATTGCCGGAAAAGCCAATGAGTCAGTCTCGGGCGACCAAATGTTTTAGTATCGGCAGACCGTTAGAGTTTTTTTCGCGAATACGCGTCAAGACGCTCTGTACATACCTGCGGGGGACGCCAACCCTTAACCAATCAAACGGCTAACTTTACTCGATACAAAAAATAGCCAATGAAAATACTCGATAATAACGCTTGAATGCTTCTCCTTCGACCGTAAGAAGTAACGAGAGCTTTCAAGCAGTTGTCTAATTTTTAGACAGTCTTCAGCGAGTTGTTGCCGAGTCAACGTCGCTAAAAGATTCGCGAGTCCACAGTACAAACATCTTCTTCTACGTCCCGACGGACGTCTGTCCGATGCACCGGTTTCGCTATCGTAAAGTCCTCTCATCTTGTCGTTAATTAAAATCCCAAGGGATTCGTCATCCGCGTCGAATAGGTATCGAAAACAGTCACGAAAACCATAGAAGAATGTCGAACGTAGGCGGACGAGAGAATCGACTCGCCGCCTCCTCGTTGGAACGTTAATGATGGATTTGAATTTCTAATAACAGCGCCTTCACAATGTTTCAATGCTGCGCGGTAACCGGTGTAAACTTCTCGCGAGTAAACGACGGAAACTCCTTTCTTTCGGATGTACCCATTCGTATGCGTCACGTGCGAAGAAGTCGAATCGTTTGAGGATATATACCTGTGTGTGAATAGCTTCTCATTGCGTTGCGCCATAGTTACAATGACACTATTTTCGGTGTATCATTGTGCCCATTCGTCATCGGGTGCGCTGTACGTTCGCCGTATGGTTCGTACGTGAAATAATGTTTTCTCATTTCTACTTATACGGGCGTAAGACGCAAAAAAAAAAAGCAAATTCTGTTTCCAAACACACGAACCTCACAGACACTGATGGATCGCAAAAACATCTTTTTGCGATGAATACTCTGTTTTAGACAGAAGTCATCGCGTACACATTGATCGACTCATGCGAAACGAATCGCACAAGTATAATTCGAAGCGGAAGCGTGGAAGGAGAAAATAAAAGAGAACGATAATGATAAACGTTAGAATAATTATAAAGAGACGGTTGCCGAGAGCGAACTCACGTGAGTTGCTCCGTAATTGTCGGTGCGCATAGTTATTCTCGCGGTATTTCGTAATAGTCAGAGATGATGCAGGGGACTCGCGACTGGTACGGGAATGTCGGGTGTTGTTGTAGGATTATGCGGAAAGAGTTAATATGCTTGCGCCCGAGCGACGATGGAATGATGGGACAGGCGCCAGGTATATTATTTCTGGTGCAGTTGAAGCTGTAAATGTGCTCCACGCCCTTCCGGAAAATTCCATCATCGAGCTTTCTTCTCGGTTAAGCTTTTTGGGGCCTTTTTACGATCAATGGAAACACATTTTTTCTGTTTATCAGTTTTATTAACTTTTTCTTCGAAGAAAATAAACTATTTTATCGACTTATATCGATGTTCGTCGCTACATTTCGTTGTTCCCAATTTTGAGACAATTTAAACAAATGATAATGCAATTGGTTGTTGCGTCGACTCAAACGCATCGATAATAATATCGCCATCGAGAAAAAAAAAAAAAAAAAAAAAACGAGCGCGCGTTCCAATTTCCTACAGTTCGACTGTCTTTTATCGCACGTTGCGTTCGCTCACCTGTTTGCTTTGCTCCCATTGTTGTGCCAACGCTGAGTTACATCAC
This sequence comes from Cryptus armator, assembly GCA_963971235.1. NCBI lineage: Eukaryota > Metazoa > Arthropoda > Insecta > Hymenoptera > Ichneumonidae > Cryptus > Cryptus armator. Next base: position 9,493,519 of record OZ020241.1, read on the forward strand.
GTTACCAATGTTTTATAACTGTACGGTATAACATTAACTGAATGTCGTATAATACACAACGTCCCACCCACGAGACATTGCAACATCGTTGATGCGTTCATTCGGATCGTTGCGTTCCTCGCGTTACGAGTTTTTGAATTAGATGCACCGTATAATTGTGTCGCTCTCGTCCGTTCATCTCGCGAGTCTTCGTGTGACAAAAAGCACTTGTTTTTGGGAAAAGGAAATTCTTAACATTTTTTCTTATTAAATGTCCGATCGACGAGAGAATTGCTCTCGTATAACGGGGACAAGGTTTCGTCTTCAAGATGTTAGAGAGTTAACGAGTCCATTGACCCAAATATATGTTCCAATCGCGTCAACTTTAATTTTCTTAAAAACTAATGAAAAGTGTTATCATTGTAAAAATAATCATTTATTAGATTACAAATGTTACCGCGATTTTTTAAATTATTTTTATTATACTATTTTTTTTTTTTTTTGTTGCCGTATCCGAACGGCCAATCACGACGAGAAAGCGAAGACAAAAGAATAGTATATTTTTTCAAGGTTGAAAAAACGACGATATGTTTTCCAGCGATCGTTACGACCGATTGACAATTTTGTCTTCCGAACGCCTAAGACATTGACGTACCTGCCGTCAGACGTCGCCAGCGTCGCGAAACAGCGCTGAACTGAGCGACAGGTGTTTGTATATCTCATCGTTCCTACTACGTCGACGAACGAGTAAGTTGGCGACAGCGCCTCGCATGGATTATTCTCCTCGTTCACCACGTTCGGCCGCCGCAAAACGCGCACATCAACTTCTGCTTTTTTCCTTTTATTTTTTTTATCATCGATCTCTCAAAATAAACTGACATTCTCGAGGAATCCCCGAAACATTCTGTTTGCTTATTATCACGTTTCAACGTTTGTAAGAGTGTATTTCCTTGACCGCGACCTTGTGGATACCGCTGCGGCGCTTTTAGCACGGTTCGGAGATTCACGTGCGTTCTCTCGCTATCCAAGTCCTACAGGAAAGTGTTCCGCCGCGGCACCTCGTTCCACAGACTATTCGAGAAAGTGAATCGTGCGAAGGTCCCAGTCGTCGATCATTCGCTGATTCTTCGATTCTTTTTTACGTAAAAAAAAAAAAAAAAAAAAAGAAGCAGACGATTGCCATCGAAAAACGATAAAGTTTATTCTCGCGTCACACAACGAATAACTTATACTCCCTGAATCGAGTGCAATAACTTTCGACAACTTTCCCCCACTGTTCGAGTAGTTGAAACGACTTTAAATAAAAATCCGACGATTGGAATCCCTCGCGGCACTGCGGATTTTTTTTTTCGTGCGACAAAATTCATTTCGGAAAATCGACTTGGGGTTTGAAATTTTAGCGAATGCACGTAATCGCGTCGGGGACTGGGACACCGTGTAAAGTGGGATAAAGAAAGAGTTGCAAGTACCGTCGGGAGGAAGGGATAGATAAAAAAAAAGTGGGTAGGCAGTGAAGTGGAGGGAAAGGAAAGACAGCTGTTGCGGAGCAGCGCGGCAGTGGCGGCGTGGTTTCTGGTAAAATTCGAGAAGCGCGCGCGTGCGGTTTACAACCGCGGCGGCGCGTTGTTCGCGTGAAATCCGTCGTAGGTTGCGCAGCTCGTTGGCTCGCTGCGTCTGGTTGCTGTTGGATCGGTGATCGGACTCGTTCGGGCGTCGAGTTGTCGGTTCGATCGCGAGCCGTGCGCGCGCGTGAGCACAACCAGGCAGCAGGACAGCCTCTTCTCTTCTCGGCACACTGGGGTTTCTTTTCCACTGATACCGGTGTGTGTTGTATATCGCCTTTTCGTATTGTTTTTGTTTCTCTTCGCTACTTTTTTTTTTCATTCCCCCGTTATTGTTGCTTCACGTTCCTATCTCGGGATTTCTATTTTCCTCGTACGTGTGGGTGATAAAAATCGTCGTGTTTACCGTATCGGTGTAATAACATTAGAGCGATTGCGTGTTGAAAGAAGAAGAAGAAAAAAAAACCACGAGTTTTCCGAGAGTTAAAAATAAGCGGAGAAAAAGGATACAACAAAGAAATGTCCTTGAAGGGCGATAAAGTGCCCTACGCTCGGCTATGCCACATCGTGAAGTGGGAAGATTTCGACGGTTACGGTTTCAATCTCCACGCGGAACGAGGTAAGACCGGTCAGTTCATCGGCAAGGTTGACGATGGCTCGCCGAGTCAGGCCGCTGGACTACGCCAGGGCGATCGTATTGTCGAAGTGAACGAGATCAACATTGCCAATGAGACGCATAAACAGGTGGTCGATCGTATAAAAGCTTTTCCCAACGAGACGAAACTTCTCGTCGTCGATCAAGAGGCTGACGATTATTTCAAGGCCAACAACGTCATCATCAGGGGCAGTATGACGAGCGTCAAGGTGATCAAGACACCCGAGAAGAATCCGGCGACTGTCGAACACGAGGCGAGATCGGACGGCAGTATCAGCTCTATCGACGACGTGAGTTATCTCTTACGTATATTTATCATCTTCATTATTTTTTCAACTCGCAGTTACACTACAAATATCGTATTATTTATTTCGATAATAAAATTCAATTTTTCTTCGTCCATTATGATTAATTCCGCGTAAATTTCTATTCGTGTGTCCAAGTGATGAGATTTGATTAATTGATTTCCCTATCCCCCCGCGTCGATAACGAAAAATTGAAAGTTGCGTTTCGCGTGTTCAATCACGCGAGATATTCAAATAACCGCAAGTATCGCGCGATTTATTCACCGCGAAGTTTTCCTCGATGAAATATCCTCAAAGATCAATTAAAAATGTTAAGCCGAACAAAACAAGGATAAGTTCGTAAAGGAAAAACTATGAACGCGCGATTCGTCGAAATCCCGAGTTTTCGTAACGACGCACGTATACTCGTCTGGCGCCAAGGACGATCCGTACAATCACTCGGTGAATCATCATCCTTTAATTTTTTTTCTTCTTCATCCGCTAATAAATTGAGAGACACGCACACCCGCGTCGGTAGCATGCGCGATGTTTCACAGTGTCAATTAGGAGACAAACAAATTTGCTTAAGATGAATCACGACGTTTATTAGACCGCGAAGAGAAAAAAAAAAAAAGCAGTAGCTTTACGGTCTCTTCGGTGTCGTCGACGAAGGCATTGAAGCAATTGGTTCGCGTTCGATAAATTACATTCGGAACGGCAAATACAGTCGCCTCGGACTCGACTCACGTTCCAACGTGCAAACGCGTACGCATTCTTGCTTACGGTTTTCGCATTCGAAGTAACGACACAAACGAGGCGAAAAGTTTATTGCACACATTGACTTCGTGACAAATGAAAGGCCGGTGCGTTGGCCGTTTCGTTGCTCCGATACCGTATGTAGATAACTATTTTGCAGTTCGAAGGTACAAAATCGAACTATTATAATACCATATAAACCTTCGTGCGCGTCGTCGATGTGAACTTTGTCTTCATTATAGAGGCATTGTACCGCGTATTACACAGTGGCTCTCTGCATAAACAGAGTCAAATCGTGTATAATATTGTATAGCGTGTATATAGCATGCGGGACATTCCGTTCAGTTACAGTTCGTTCGGTTTCGCGGTACAGATCACGGCGGTTGCGAAACCGGTCGTTTCGCTATCGTAAAATTAACGCATTTGCCTTTTCCCCGTACCCTACCGCGTCTTTCCCCACCACTCACGTCTGTCCCCATGGATCCACGCGGGACATACACACGCGCGTGCACACCGCCGCGATCCAGCGGACTTTCTACGCCAACGTATCTTGGCATCGTTTCGACCTCAAGTACCTCGAGAGCTGCCAATGAACCCTTGAATATTGATAAAGAATCAACGATTCGATCTTTAAAAATGTTATCCGCACGAGTATAATAAATAATTCTATTAGCAACGAGCTACTCGTCAGCGATAACAACTTCGGTGACCCGATTTTTTTTTTTTTTTTCGCGATCGAAAAAAATATTTTGAAAATCGCGTGATTGGTCGTCACAAATATAAATGTTGCATGTTAATCGATCCTGCGAGACTGTAGAAACGAGTAAATTGTTCTATTTCCGGTTAAGAGAAATCTACAGTGAGAGAGAATGCGTGAGTCGGATGTCGACCGGTTTTTCTCCGGTTGCACGGTTAACCACGTGCTTCTTGCATTCCCACATTACGATCATCCTCGTGAGATCGAACCCGATTACCTGGACGCGCGCACACCGCTATAGTCAAGGTCGACTGGGATAAAAAAAAAAAAATGCCGCGTACTTTCCACGTTTCATGATTTTTTTTTTGCCTTTTTTTTTTCAAACGTCTTTGAGATTCTTCGATAGAAAACTTCTGTACTCGATCGTTACATTATCCGCGCGGCGTGCACGCCACACTTCGAACGCCGCGAGAGTCATTCGTACGTGTAACAGCATAAGCGATTCGCGACGGGCGTACAAGTAGAGGAAACGATAAACCACTCAGCCGAGAAATGCGACCTGTCGCTCTCGTCTAGACTTCTAGTTGCTCCGAAAGGAATAAATACTGCCTTCGAGTGAGAGATGCTAATAACGCAAACTAATATTCTTCGGTTAAACGACGAAAGAATTATTCAGAAAAGGTGGTTACGTGGAAATTCTCGGTATTGCGAATAAACTCACGTATGACTTATTATTAACGCGTACGGTTACGACACAGACTGTCGGGGGGTTATGTTGTTCCGAGAGAACAGTACATTCGTTTACCTCATCATTGAGTTATCAGTTATCTTTCCAATAACTTTTTCTGCGTACGCGCCTCGTCCATCTTTTTTTTTTTTTTTTTTTTACTTTCTCGCGATTAAATATTTCACGAGCAGATTTAGGCGTTTTGCGCGCTCGATTGAGTCTGCATGTAGTTTATATTACGCGGCGGAGGGGTTAGTTTCGCGTTTGTGAAAACATCTGTGTTTGTCGGGTTCGTGACGCGGACAATGACTACATAATGATAATTATTACGATGAAGAAAAGACGAGGAGCAGCGGGACAGGCGCCGTGCCGGCGACACGAGGATTAACAGAATTTAGACCGGAATGCGGAGCAGAGCTCCCCGAGATATTAATTAAAACGATTCGCTGCTCCGTTTTTTTCTTCAAACTTGTAATCTGTTTTTTTCGCTACTGTTTGGTAACTGACGGAACAAAAATTCCGGCATTCTCTCGTTGAAATTTCGATGTTTCGAAGAACGTGAAAGTTTAAAAAAAGAGTAAAGATACATTGTACAATGATAAGGCCGACCGGCTGCTGCGCGCCGATTGTACTTTTACGCTTACATACTGAGGCGCAATCGTCGTTAGCCGCTCCGAGATATTTTACGCGTGTAAACACGACAACGAACTATAAGATTGTATTTTATTTCTTTCGGAGAGGGTGTGCGTCGCGTAGACACGAGAACGCGTACGTAGGTAAAACCAAACAGCCTGAAAAATCGTGATATATTGTCCAACGTACGCGTTTAAACTGCCGAGATATCTCACAAACTTGCATATTCGTCTCTGTGTGTACCAAACGCCCACGAGCGGAGATTGTATTAACTGAAAACGCCGGTGCGCGTGTTCCATTAAAAGGATATATATATTCCTTCTTTTTTTTTTTTTTTTTTTTTTTTTTTTTTTTTTTAACGTAGTGGCGCAGACATATAAAGAGTAGAATCTTATCGCGTTGGCCCCGATTGTTCGAATCTTCGCTCACCCGCGGAGAGAACAGCAGAACCTCTCTGCGTATTTCTCTCGACGATTTTCCCATGCAACGCGTGACACACAATTCTGTTGTTAAACGAGAACGAGAGTCCCTCCGGTTACGCGAGAATCTCTTGCAATAATTCCGAGTTACATATATAGAATGGCGAGAGATGTGAGAAGAACTTCACGGTGGTGTAACAAACGAAAAACAAATGCCTAAGAAGAAAATAACGAGTTGTAACATTCGATATAAATGCATATCGGTGTTGTAGTATTTTTTTTTCAATGGGATAATGCCGCTGCGGGAGGATTTCCGAGTATCTTGAAACGCGCTTAAACCCTTTCTATTTGCTTGCTTTATACTTGTAACGTACGGGACACTTAATTCGCGATAACGAATACGTCCGTTGTACCGATATCTAATCTAATCCGAACAATATCCCGTATGAAAAGCTTCGCGACTTTACAACTAATGCAAGTTTCACGCGTCGATGTGCGTTACAAAGTTCGATGATACAAAGACTCTCCGCAACGGGCGAATGACACACTCTCTCGGTTCGGTTATTAATCGCTTCATTAGTAATACACTTGTGATAAATTTTCGTTGCCTCGACATCGATGACAGTACGTCTGCGTCTTTTGCAAACAAATATCCAGAGACCTGCGCACTTGCTTTGCAAGGCAATAATTATTCGTCAGCGAACTATTTTTTTTTTTTTTTTTTTTTTTTACTTAAGCAGAAATCTTCGCGAATATTCGTTGAATTTAAAGTTCACAGTACAGAGTTCCTTGCGAATCGAGCGGAGTTGCGTTTTGTAGATATTAATAAAATTAAAAAAAAATGGTATAAAAGTACTGAATGTTTCTGCAATCGTTGTAAAAAAAAAATGAAACACCGGACGTGGGACGGCCTTCGAAACATGCTTACCGATCGGAAGTAGTTTCACGCTGCCGGGAGCAGCTTTATTTCCCAGAATACAGTAAAACCGCGGCGGGTTTTATCCGCGCAACATACATAATGTATACCTCCGTTGATCCTGGCGAACAGAGGCGGCGTACATAGAATTCTCGCGCGGTACTTTTATCGAGAGAGATCGCGACGTAATTCCTCAAACGTCCGCCTCGCGACTTCCGCAGACTTACGTAAAATAGGTACCGCGGGTTTGTATATGCGTCACACATAACTCGTGGTACACATGTACGCGAATCTTCGATGTACCTGCGCTCGAGTGTCTGACACCGTTCGCGACTCTATTTGCAACAACGATGATAGGCGGCATGTAACTGTCGGTGAACCGGGCATCGCTGCTTTATATTTTCACTTTTTGTCAGACAGAAAAAACAATCATAACGCACGATAATTATCGTACGAACATTGTCGCGTTTCAATCGTATTTTTTTTTTTTTTTTTTTTTTTTTTTTTTTTTTTTTTCCGATAATAACTTCGCGTTTTGTAATTCTTTGGTTCTCCATTGACTTGCAAATCGAACCTTCGTGATCGAAATCGAAGTGGCAAAATTGTATAATAACAATTCTGCAATTGCTGCGAAGAGACAAAAAAACTGTACGCTTCGTCTTCGTTGCCCGATCAATTGATCGGCAACGACGATGACGGAGCAGATTTTTTTTCTTTTTCTTGTCCATTCACTTTCAAATCGATGCTACAAGATCGTTATTGCCAGTTGGTTACAAAGTCGAGAAAACTGCAACGCCATCGAGTCACAGTCACTCGCATGATACTCCGTGCGGTGCTTAGTGTACGTGTGAAGCACGGGGTGCTCACCGCTACCTTGAAATCGGGCCGATGCATTGTGTAATACATATAACTCGATGCTTGTAACCCGCAGAGATAAACACGAATCACTCGCGGCCGTACCGATGATTAATAATAATCGTTCGTTCGCCGTTCGCCGGCTTACGCTCGGCATCAGCCTCGTGGCGTTTCCTGCTCCGTTCTCGAGTTTGGCTTCGACATTGGTACACGAGAAGTCAATAATGCTTGACAACGATTTTTTTTTCGTTCGCTTCACTTTCTCTTCGATTGCCCTTTCTTTTATTAATAAATGGTAATTATCGATATAAATCGATATAAATCGATATAAATCGATATAAATCGATGTATTTACTGTTCATGTAAAAAAAATCGGTTATTGTTAGAGCCATAAAATTCGAATCGATATAACTCGTGCGTTTTATCGCTTCGAACTTCCTGAGTCTCGTGATCGTTGTGCTCTACACCTGCCGGTGACTCAGTTTCTCTGCGCATTGATTGTAACATTGTACGCGAATTTTCATGAAGTTTCGGAGCACAAAATGCACGAGTCCTGGAAGATAAGGTGATGGACCACGTGTTTTTCGAAGGGGGCCACACGAGAACGCAGGTTTCGTGAGCTACGCGAGGCACAAACGAATAGCGGAGAGAAACCGGTTTCACCGGCAGCATCGGGAGACGCACATGCCCCCGTAGCCGTTTTCTCTATACGCGTTATGTCGACTCGAGTTATTCGAATTCTTTCACGGTAAATCCTCTCGCGTTAAAAACCTATTGAAAGCGTTAAAATACCATCGAAACCCGCATATTAAATACCGTTAATTTTTTTCATTTAAAAAAAATTATAGAAAAAATGTTATATCAATATAAAAGGGTTTATCCCGTCAATAAATAAATAAATATGAGTTTTTATACAAAAATTGTCGAAAAATAGATAAAATCAATTTCGCAAACGGGAATAACCAAAAAAAAAAAAATAAAAAAAATTGCAATACATAATTGGCGTTGCGGTGCTCTTGTGTGCCGTAAGACTGACGATCTCTGAGACGTTTATTATGTATTGCATTTCTTTTTTCTCGTCATTTCCGGTGATCGATTTTATTGTAATTATTTTTTGACATATAAATACAGTTAATTATCAAAATTTAATATTAAGCCTTCAGACACTTTTTTTTTTGGATTTATCGTTGACAATTGAAGTTTCGAGTGATATTCGCGAAAATAAAAAAGGTATTGATCCGCGTTGATGTAAGTTTAATGAAACTATGTCGAGTCTACAGGTGGCAATGAGCGTAGGTTGGCGACCTCTGCAACAGGTGTCAGATCAACAGGTTCTTTTCGTTCCACATGGAGACGAAACGTTACTAAAAAAAAAAAAAAAAAAAAAAAAAAAAAAAAAAATACCGGAATGTTAATTCCATAAACGCTGAAAATTAGGAGAAATCAATGGCTCGTGGTACTGTTAGTTTTCAAACGTTGCGTGCACAGTATATTGATCCACAGCGGAAAGGTCAACGATGTGTTTGACCCGAATGACATAGCTGCTTCTCTCAGTCGAATTATAAAATTGTCTCGTTCTCCTTCGGAGGTCTTATGGTTAATGGCCAATTGATCCGAATCGCGTTAAGCTGAAAACTGCACTCATACGAAATTCAACGTTTTTACGTAACTATCGAAGTTTCCGAACGCGTTGTGAGAATATAAAGGATCGATGAGTCATTTAATGATAAAAACCTTAATGAAAAAAAAAAAAAGAAAAAAAAGAGAGAAATGTTCGCAAAAATGAAAAAAAAAAAAGGATATGTCTTTTATTAAGGAACATAGAGATGTCGTGAGTAATGAAAAATGAATGAAAAAAAAAAATGAAAAGTAGCGCGCTTACAAGACACGACCGACCTTGGTTACGCGTCATGCATCTCTCTCGGATCCTCCATGTGGGTCACGCGGACGACGGACTCTTCGACGACGACCTGTCGTCCCCCATCGCCGCTCCGTTCGCTCGATCGACGTGTTGCTCAACATGTACCTCGGCGCCGCGCAATCGGCTTTCCGATTATCGAAAGAGATGTACCTGTCGCGATCGATAAGACCGATACGCGATAGAAATTCTTTGCTCTCTACGCGCGCACGCTATTTCAGTATCTGTACGCGTAACCATAATTCTGACAAATCAATTCTTGTTTTACTTGCATTTTCCTCTCTAACGACCCGATAGGCGGGACAATTTCCGTTACGAAACGAGATTTGTGATATTGCAAATGCTGATGTAATTGCGAACGTTGTAGAGAGTGAAATTCATTGAAAATAAAAACGAAAAAAAAAAAAACGAAGAAACGACCTTCGATTGTAGCAAATAGTGTAACTAAGTTTCCCTTTTTTTTTCCAGCGAATTAATGAATAATGTAGCAACATATAGACGATATGTGCAATAAATTCGTTCGCCGTTACTGTGGTAATAAGTTGAAACATCTAGAGACGCGTGAGCTTATCTCAGTGACTCTATATACTGATAATAGAAACTATTAACGCAGATGCAGTCGATCTAACAATGTCTTATCAACACCTTAGAAGTTTCTTATTTCTTTTGCTTCAGTCGCGATGCTTCAATGTCGCATTGCAAGCGCTGTATCAGTTATACTATTTCCAATTGACGATTCAAGATAATATCGTAAGTTCGTCACGATCGTTCTCTTTATCCCCTTCCATCGAATTGCAGACGCGCACGTCGTTGCACTCGAAATACCGATTTTTTTTTTTTTTTTTTTCTTCTTTTCTTTTTTCTTCAACGGTACATAAGCGGATCTTTAACTAACGTTTTTTTTTTGTTGTTTTAAATGAATTTTTCAGAACACGCAAAAGTCAATTGGGTCGAACGACACGTCGTCGAACAGCGGCAGCACAGCAGCGGCAACAGCAACGCCAACGAACGAAGATAATTCCAGCGACGAGACTACTCGCGAGAATGGACGCGGAAGCAATAGCGGACACGAGAGCAACGAGGGCAACGATACAGTGACGAGTCAAAACAACGAGGAACAACATCAGGGCAATGGAAATCTCAACGATAGTCAAAGTCAGAAGGGACTTAATCTCAAGATGAGCGCAAAAGAATTGCGCGCGAGGCTAGCAGCGCGCAAGAAATACGATCCTAAGAAAGAGTCGATTGGATTCAAAGACAAATTCGATATCGTCCAGAAATTGTAACGGAAAATGAAAAAAAAAAAAAAGTAAAGAGAAACAGAAAAAGAAATGAAAAGTTGTACAACGAGTGCCTCCCACTCGTTTTCACATCACTCGTTATAAATTTTTGTCGATGTACAACATGTTGTTGATACGAAATATCGACTCTTCTTTCGGCTTTATTGTCTTCGGTGTATCCGGCGGAGTTTAAACGATAAGGATTTGTGGACGATGAGCATTTCTTATAAATACTTTTCGCTAAATCATTCCAAAAACACCTCAGATTGAGAGAATAATAAGTTATTTTGTACTCATCGCGATCGCCAGAACGATTCATCTTCTGTTTGCATCTTTGTCTCATTTGTCTTTTTTTTTTTTCTTTTTTTTTTTTCAAATTCTGATTAATCTTTGCGAATCTTGATTGTCACGGTCGATGAATACATCCGATAAATGTAATTCTCATGGTTGCATCCTGAGATGAAGGTCTTCGATGCGAAGTTGTGGTAAAGTTCCGACGTATCGTCAGTCTTCAACGAGATGTATATATATATATTTTTTTTCTTTCCTCGTTTGCTACGAATTCGCAAGACGAACGCCGAGAGTCATTCAAGTTCTAATTTTCTTTTTTAACGGTGTGCGTTCTTCGTAATTACCGATGAAGCGATCGTTAACATTTATCATTGCAGTCTTTTCGCTGTCGGGGAACACAACAGAGGTCTGCGAAAGAGACGAAATTACTAAATGTTATGACGACCGTCGACGTCTCTTCGTCTTATGTAACATTCAATTATCGCTGTTGCCATGAGTACAGGTCTCGTAACAGAGAGAGAGAGAGAGAGAGAGAGAGAGAGAGAGACTCCGCTCACACGCGTCGAATTCCCACAAAATATACTGTAAACGAGAGAAAAAAAAAATGTATACATATACACCGTTTGATGACTTTTGCGAGTTTCTCGATGAAAGGACCACGTGGTTTCACTACCGAGTTCTTCGCACCTTCGGCTACTTTATCAATATTCGCGCCAAACTTTCCATCGTCATCGAGTTTAATAACGCGCTAAGGTGCGACGAGGTGGCATCAACGTCTCATTCGCTATACCACTCACGCTACCGTTAACGAGAATCTCGTGTTCCATTTCTCGTCGTCGCTCGGTCACGAATTATGTACGACGTAAAGTTCATTATCATTCGAGCCGCGAACACGAGAAATCGACGCGAATCCTCGTCGCCAATCTGTTTTTTTTTTTTTTTTCTCGGACACTTCTCATCGGGTCATTGGTCTATCAATTTACGAAAAAAAAAAAAAAAAAAAAATGAAAATAGCAATCGTAATGTATGAATTTTATTTTTGGTAAAAAAATTTTACACGCACAGTAGTTTTCGAAGATTACAACGTATCATCGCTCGCGCCGATACACCGAAGATCGCGGTTGTTGCTCAACGAGGCATCGTTTGTACTTAATGTTTATTTTTTTGTTTTGTTACTTCAACGATAACGAGGATCGTACCGTATGACCGTACGACTCGCGTTACGCGAAAATATAATTAATTAAAAGATGGCGCGATGTTCCATCGATTCTCCGGCACACTCGATCGAAGAATGTTTGTCTTCCAACCGTTTTTTTTTTTTTTTTTCGTTTTTCTCTTTCGGACAGAAGCCGAGATAAAAACTTAAATTTATCGCCTCGGCTTCCGGTGCATCCGATTTCGTTATTATACGTTCACATAGATTTTACTGTAAATATTGGAAGAACTCGTGTGCAATAGGGACGGTACAACGAAGCAACGAATGAAATTTAATAAAACGCGGAGCAATATCACGGGGATGCGTCGGTTGAAGAATTCGCAACGATGAAACGGATGCAGTATCGGTTATCAAAACAGATAAATTTATCGTACAACGTTCGAGATTCAGTTTGTTCTTTTTTACGATGTGTATACGTCCCGAAAAACAGTTCGGGACTCTCGAGTTTTATTTTTGTTATTCTTTGAATTACACATCGAAATATTGATAAAAAAAAATCAAATTGCTCACAATCAATTGTCTCGCGATAAGCATCGTTGTACCGTGACCCTTGTAATGTATATAGATTACATGTTTAGAACGTATATATATACATAAAAGAAAAAAAAATTAATAGAAACACGTTGTTGAAAAAAAAAAAAAAAAAAAAAAAATTTCATTGCGCACACACGACACTTGCACACGTTCACATAAAAATACAAATACATACACACACACATACACACACACACGTTACAATGTTACGACATAAGTAGTTTAAGTAAGCATTACGTTATTTTTTTTTGTCTGAAAGTATCGAGTGTGTGTTCATCAAAAATACATACAAGTGAATACAATACAATGTCTTCGATGTTTTTTTTTTACTGCACATCAAACTGATCCCCGCGTTTTTCTTTTCATAGACCACAGGTATCGGCTATAATAGCGATTCATTTTTTTTTTCTCGCTATCTCCACACCGCCTGGAGCCCATTACTCATCGCGCATCGTTGCAGCGTCTCTCGAGTGTGTGAAAGTGAGTCGAGGACGTGTAGAATAGCTCTTCTCGCTTAGATTGAAAGAAGAGCGACTATTCTCCGAGGCAACTACTCCCGGGCTCCGCGTTGTTCAGAAAAATTCGCGGTAGAGGCAATTAAAACTGCCGTAAATAATGCTCGTCCGCGATTTATCGTCGATCGTTAAGATTGCGGTACTCGCCGCGGGTACGCAGTGGCGGTTTAACGATGCGATGGAAAAATAACCGGACGCGAGATTTTTTTTACCGCCAAACATAGAATTTTCATACTAATTTATCGATGATTAAATATCGAGCGTCTAGTAGTCTCTTCGAATTAACGTTCGCCAAACAATTTCGATTTAATAGAAACTACGATATCAGTTAATTAAACCGAGTTAGCATGTAATTATGTCGAGAAAAACATATATTTTTATTTAATGTGTTGCGTAATCAGTTATTAAATGCACACATGTCGTATAACTGACAATAGAAAATGATAATAGCAAGCTTTCGGCGTATGGAGGGGATAGGGAAGGTGGCGCGCGGAGCGCGGGGCATCAGTCAGCGTGCCCCCGAGCGCGCCGGGTACTTGTTTTGCATCGTTTAAACGCCGCATTCGCGTAATCAATTGAACAATCATCACCCAAAAATCCGTTGTTTCTTTGTTAAAACGTGTTCTGCATAATCTCCATTGTTTTCCGTAATCATAGCATGTTTAATATTCATTATTTTCAATCTCCATATGCCAAAAATATCGAGTCGAAGTAAAGACGCCGCGAGTCTCGCATAACCTCCGCGTACTTATGAGTGCTACGATTTACCAGGAATTTTTGTCGTGAAAAAATCATTTCCAGAACGTGCTCAACGTGCGAATACGTGCGGAACGTTGCAAATTCGCGCGAATATACTTCCGAAGCAAAACACACAAAGTCAAAATGTGCGAAAGACGTGGTCCCGGCGACGAGTTATACAGGAATTGTTATATATGTATCAAAGTTTCGGATTACGCGCGCGTGTCAAGAGTCGAACGAGGTGCCAATCTGAGTACAAAGTGTGTGTGACAAGAATCGTAAGATCTCGCGAGAGAATGATACAAATTATGCAAAGACACGCTATTCGTAGATCACGGCAACGAGACACGTGAGTAACGTTGTAGCACTTGTAAAATTCGTTCGCCAAGAATTATCTTGTACTATATATAATACTGTATACATATGTAAAACGAACGTAATAGGATTTATTGGCAACAACCAAGTTATTCTCATCTCACACGCGACATTCTATTCTTCGACTGGTCATTATTCTCGCGGGTCTAATAAATACCACAAGGCGAAACGTTTCTTGCATTCTCCGATGTTGATTCACTGTCGCGTTATATAGATGCGGATAAAAATCGCAATGGCATATTTTACACGCGTACACAACGTATTTACGCCCTTATGATTTTAATTGCGCGATTTGTCGCAGTCGAATCGCGAAGGAAGAACATTAAACTTTTCAGTGATTCACTCGCGAAAATTTCGCAACGAAGATATCGAACTTTGCTGCGCTGTGCTTGACCTTTGATTATTTATCCTACTGACAGCATTAATTACAGCCATCAATTTTAATCTTCGTTGAAAAGACAAATGAATGAACGTGCCGAGGATGTGGCGTTCGAGTGTAATAGATTTAAATTTGTGACGAAAAATCCTGCTACCTCGTCGGTTTCTCTCGGTTGGTAAAGATTTTACGATTTTAGTTCGGTTCGTGGCGTCATCTGCCGAAATTCGAAGCTCGTTCCCGAGACTCTTTACCCCGAATATCAACGGAATCACGAGAGCGAAAGCTCACAGTTTTGCTAACCCTGCGAATCCACAGATCTGCGCATACCAGCCATTTTGGTTAACGAGTCAGACGATTTCTTAAATATGTAAAAAAAAAAAAACGGCAGTAAAATCAGACGCGATCTGATCGGGTCCGACTATTCGTAGCCAAAACTCCTTACCAAATTCGTGAATGGTGAAAAAAAAAAGAAAGTTCGACGATTTTTTTTTCTTTAAAAAAGCCATATTAATTTTTTCGATCGATTGTCGAAAAAAAAAAAAATCAGAATTATGCCATTGGTATCGCAAGCATTTGGTATTTAATTTATTTCGATGTATAATCACAGATCGCCATTTTTAAATAATAAAAAAATATTAGATACGCGTCGGCCATAGCTATGAACCAATTAAAAAAAATCTTGCTGTCTCTCGCAAGCATCTCGATAAAGATATCAGCGTCGTCTCATTCGCGATCCCATAGAAGCTGCACGGATGGGTCAATGCGGCAAGTGGCAAAGTAGAAAAAGGTGGGAGGGAGGGTCGGCCGCGCGTAGCATAGAGTCGTAAAGTCTCGAGAGTCCGCGCTCGACGTGAGGCGCGGGAGAGAATTATACTGTGTGGTCTCGGGGTAGCAACGTTGAAGAAGACGCAGCGACGACAACGACGAACGGTGGGCGACGATAGAGCTTTGCTCCGCTCGGTGCACGCATCACGAGCGTACGGCTCGGGGTATACGAGTGGCTTGTAGTATAAGCGAGACAACCACAGAGAAAGGGAACGCGAGTGCGAGGGAGACGGAGAGGGTGAGGCGGACATATATGGTCTCAGGGGTCCGAGAAGAGCTCAGGTTACGCGCTCACGCGGCGCTAACCGTTTCACGATGATGTTGCCGTCTCGCTACTCTAAAGCTTCTCCGTTCCTCTCTTCGGCTACTCGTAAGATTCCTTCTTCTTCTTCTCCCCCTCCCCCACCCCCACTTAAATTTTCCTCATCGTCTCACCTTCTTCTTCAACGTTTATTCGCTCACTTCTCGTTTTGTCTCTCTTCACCCGTCGTTATAGTCCGCCGATCGAACCGTTCATTCTCTCTTTCGGAATCTCGAAGCGTTGTGGGTAATGAGGGTCACTTAAAAATCCACCTGTTTATTTCTATAGCACTGATACTTTTTTTTTATCCAATAACCCTTAAGGGACCTTCGTATGTTTATTTAAAAGTCATTTTAATCCTTCGGATGAAATTAATCCATTAACAGAATTATTTTGGACTGTAGTTACCTCACTAGAGATATTAGTGATGACTTTGGTTTTGATTAATTACACACTATTCGTGGCGATAAAAAAGTACAACAAGTTCAGATTCGTTGTAATTTTCTGGATTTTTTTTAAGGGTCCTTAAACCTTTTAAAAACCTTCGCATATGTACTGAATAATAATTATATACAAAAACCTAATTTCATATTTTTATAATATCTTTTTTTTCCATTTTGGTAGTTGAGACAATTACTTCTAAATAAAAAAAAGGATTGTAACAATTAACTAACTAATTAATTATTGTTTCCAATGCTTCATTTTTTTCAGTGGATTAAAAAATAAAAAATGTATAAAAAAGTTTATACTTTAATCAATCGTACAGATTTTATGTCGGCAACAGAACACTTTCATCTTTTTTTTTAAATAAAATTTCTGACCCGTATTACCCGCCGACTCGGATTGCCCCGAGTCTAACGACGAGCATCGAGTCTCTGCCGTTCGGTACCAAAAATATCAGCCATCGGCGCGATGCCTTCGGCCACCCCAAGGAGGGAGAGGGGGGGGGGAGAAAGGGGGATAGAAAGAGATCGCTATAGTGTGGATAATGGTCACGAGAGAAGGGGTATAGAAGAGGCGGGGTCTCGTTATTTCGAGATTATCGGGGATTGCCTGCTTTCTGGAATTGTGCCGATTCTCGAGAGTGACAGAGAGAGAAAAACATTCGAGAGAGAACGCGAAGCGCGTTTCCCGAAAAAAAATGGTGAGCTTTTGCGGAAGGTAAGGCCGACGCAATCGTCCGGAATCGTTCGACCAAAATTATCATCACCCTAATTAATATCTATGAATCAATAGATCGATACTAATATAATAAAAATAAATAAGTCTACAGCATCGTACATACATAATTTATACTTTTTTAAATGTCTAACTGCTCTCGCGCGTTGCCAAATGATAATTTTCGAAACTGATGTAGAAATCCTGGGTCTGCGAATTCTCGCAAATGCGAAACGGCAATGCAAATGTGCTGCGAATCTCTCCAAAAAGCTCGGGAGACCAGTCTGGCCGCGTGCACGAGAATCGTTTATTTATCGAAAATTGGCCGGGACGCCGCGCGAGCAAACGAGATTCAAGCTGTACACCTATATATATATGTATTTTTTTTTTTTTTTTTTCATAAAGCTTTACCCGCGTCTGTGGAGAGTAAAAATAAGAAATGTTGAAGTTGAAGGTATTTAAACTTATTTTTCTAATTGTATCGATGTATCGATGATTTTGTAAATTTCAATTTTTTTAATGCTTTCCGCGTCGAAATTTATCACGTTGAATCGTCGCAACCTTACGCTTTTCATGCCAATGTCGGCCATCGGCACTACACACATTGAGAGAGTAAGAAGGTGCATCCGCACTTCCTCGGTCACTCCGCCGTGCCAATTCTATCGTCTCTCTTCCTTCGAAACTGCTTACAACGGCAACGATCATCGACCCGCTATCTTCTCTCTTTGCGCTTCGTTGATGCGAGGCTTTTGCCACTACACTAACCGTGGGTCCGCGAATCGATTCTTCATTTGGTACCACTGGCCGTCGGACATTTCCGCTTTGGCGGATGTCGCCCAGGAGATGGATTGCCTTCTCGTACGCCGATGTCGGACACAGCAAGGTTCGCACTACTTACTTCGTCGGTCGTTGTACCGTTTTTCGATAAACACAGCTGTAGTCGTTTCATCGACTGATCCACGTGCCTTCGTCGACGTGTACTTTAACCCTTTTTCGCTCTTTAAGATAATTCAAATCGATTCTCTATCAATTATTGAGTCTTTGTGGGAAAAAAAAATTGGTATAATCGAACAAATATCCTAAACGAGTTTCGTAACGATGAAATGCAACGATTTACGCTGAAAAACAAAAATCCATTGGGCGGACTAGTAGTAGGAATATTTATTTTGCTCAGATTAAGATTTATATATTCCTAAATAGAAAAAAAAAAAAAAATGAAATTCGGCGTTTTTATATGATTAATATATTAATCATATAATTTGTTATATATTTATTGACGTATATTTGCGGAAATTAATTCTAAAATATATCGGTGATATATTTACATTTTTTGACGAAAATATATTCGATATATCATATATATATTTTGCGATATAATTTTTCATGTGGGCTGCAAAATTTCTATAATAGCCTACGATAAGCTTTTATAAAAAAAACAATGAGAAATTAAACTAACGAAGAAAAAAATCACCTGCTACCCTATTACTTCGAAGGACTTGTTAGTCACATTAAGACTTTAATTAGTTCCGTCAAATAATCGTTAGTAGTTGAGAGACCTAATAGTAGATTAACACATATCTTTTTTTTAGTTCAACTTGTCTTCGACTAAAAATTTGTTCTTTCGAACGAATCATTTTTTTTAAGTCTATCAAAATGATTTTTTTTCGGTGTCTTACCGAACAGATTTATCTTTTTTTTTCTCTTCCTATCTTCCTATTCATCGGAAAAGATTTATCCGGATTATTTTATCCTCAATCCATTGTATTCTCACTCTGCGTCCCATTCATTCGAATATCGAGAGCATCGAACCTTTCGATGATCCAACAGACGAGCACTCTTACCGCGAGTGGTCCGCGCCACTTTGCTCCGGTGTTTGCCTCCAAACTTCGAAGGATAGAGCGTTGGGGAAGTTAATGAGATAAAGAGAGCGCAAGCGATAGACGGAGGATTTCCATCTTCTTCTTGAAAAAGCAATCCAGCAAGTGTCTTCGGCGAAAGCATGCATACACACCATTTGCCGTGTTCGACAAATATTTGGACGTTGTTCGCCTTCTAGTAACTGGGTACACATGCTTGGCACTCGGAATCGTGAATTCGCAGTTACAGAACAAGACTCTCTTTTACGACTTTCGATAGATTACGAATTCGTTTTTAGGTCACATCGCGAAATCTGCGTCTTGAAATCCTTATTCGTAGATCATCTCCCAGAGATCGTAGTTCTGTTTCATTAATTGGATAAAAAAGCTACTACGTTGCTTTGATGGTTATTTTGAAGTAAACACGAGTATTATCGGATCGGTAGATCGGTAGAGGGCTATAGAGAGAAGAAAATCTCGGTAGCATGCGGGGCCAACATAATGGTCCGGTGTCTCTCGTCCTGTCCTCGCGCACTCATAACATCTATTTCCAGAACGGTCCAACATTTAATTTTAGAATCAGGCGTTCCATATACTTGCGCTAGTAGAGTTCGCCCACTCGCGACTGTACTTCTATGCTGCGTGTAGCATCGATGATGCCCGCGGGGCGACTCGACGAATATGTGAAACGCTCCGATCTCTCACGGGAGAGGAGAGATAGAAGCCGCGTGTTGGTGGTACGAAAGATCTCGAAATTCTCTGTGATGGGCCACGAGAACGGCATAGCTGCGTGGTGCACTAATACACTATCGTTACTTCGGTATTATATACCCGCGACCGACAGGGTTGACCGCGGAACTGGGGTGCCTCGTTACGCTCCATTTTACGCGCAGAGAGAAATCGAGGCAACGATCTTAACACACAGCACATCGCGTTAGAGAATTGCCTGAAGCAATACGGCGTCTTGTGTTATCTTGGTCGTCGGGTCAACGAGTCACGACATCGATATTGCATAATCGAATTATTTTATTAATCGATCGGTATCGAAGTAACTCGATTGTTATCGTTATTCCCGGGAATGCTGTACGCTACATATCTTCGATGTATCGAATTTTTGTCACGTTTCGGGTGTATAAATATATTTTTTCAAACTTAATAGATGCGATAGAAAATTTGTATCGATTTACCATTTTCTCGACGAGTGGTAAATTTAATTTAATTGAAGGGACTATTATGCATTTGGATAGAGAGACATATTGTTGTAACTTATTAATGGATTACCGAATCCTCGCTATATTCGTCTGGTCGCAACGCGGTATTATATACCACTGGATAGAGAGATGCTGCAAGGTCGTTCATATGACGGGTTTATAATACCCACCGTGAAGATTCGCCCGTTAAAGTATAATAAATAATACGATGAGGCAATTGCCAAAGCGATGTGTGATATGAGCGGCACGACAGTGTGGCGACCGCGACACAGTAACGAGGGCTTGAAAACGCGAGCGCGCGTTGCTCCAATTCCCCGAAAGCAAAACGAGATGCTCCGCCGCATCTCGAGGCACGGGAGACTCCTCCACAAATCTCGAGAAAACCCCCTCGTAGGTCGCCTACTCGATTACTCGAGATGCTCCATTTCCCGGTGGCGCATTCTGCATACGCGGACTCTTCTGTATTGTCGCTATACTTCGTTGAAATAACGCAAATCCACGGATCACAGTTTCTACGGTTCGTTTTAACTTGTACACACTCTCTCGCGATTGAAAACGAGAAGAATTTTGTTTTTCGTTATTTTCGCCCCTCAAGCGCCGCCATCCGATCTTCACGATTTGTTAACATCGCGAATGCCAACTACGATGAAGAAGGATCAGAACTGTCGAGGAGAATGTCTACCACCGTTAGCGACATCTCGAAACACTCACCGAGTGGAGTTATGTAATTCTTCGTGTGTTTTCTTGCCACAGAGTATTCGATATATAGAGCCGATCGCTTTGAGAAGAGCGAGTCAAAGAACCAAGATTACAACATTTTGCTATTCTTTTGCTTTTGGCGCGGGTTTCCGTATCGAATATTAAACTGAGAGCAAAATTTAAAAAAAAATAACAGATTTTTGGACGGTAAAAAGAACATTTTGAAAAATTTTATTTTTCTACCAAATATTTCGCGGATAGTAACGATCTTAGAATTAATTTTAAAAATTCTTAAAACTGCCAATATTCAGGGCACTTAACATTTTTATTAAAAAAAAATACGATAAATAATTTCTTCTTTTCAAATAAATAGAGGGTCTGCACACGATGTTACGAAACTAATATTTTCATGTATTTTTTTTCCACGCCGAACCCGACCAATTTTTTTTCGCGACCAGTAAATAAGCGGCAGTTTCGTGGTCAGCGGGTTATAAATGTATAATCACGTGACACGGATTCCTTTCCGCGGGAATGATGAAATTTTTATTATGGTACGCGCGCGTTCAATAGCATCGAAATCGTAATCGAAAATATATCCTCGCAACGCACCGGACAGTCGGTGATTCTTTTTTTTTTCGCTTTTTTTTTCCTCCTCGAAGTGTAGGAGGGCCAAACGCGACGTGGACCTAAAAATATTTCCGAGCGCACATACCTACCGTGAGAAAACCGCCACCGGGGAGGAGTGGCAGCGCGTAACCCGTGAAAGTCAAACGAGCGCAACGAATATTTTTTACAATTCATTCGCATTTAAACTTCTCTTTTCAATTTTTTCGAATAATCCGTTGATTATTCCAACAAACACAAGAAAAATACCGATCCTATGTAACGAAAAGAAAGAAAAAAAAAAATTGGTCACAAGAGATCCAAAATTTTCCGACGAATGCAGCTGCGTAGCTATAAATTTCACAAGACGGTAAAAAAAAAAAAAAAAAAAAAAAAAAAAACACATTTTACGGCTTATTCGCCGCTGAATCATCGGCAAACTTCGGTAATTCGACGCTATACTCAAATCATATTGTCGATATCGCAAGGTCTTAGATGCGTCCTACGCTAAATTTAATTGTAAAATAATAGCAATCTAATTCTGTCCCATGAGAAAAGGCGTAGGCACGCTTCGCTGAGTACACAAGGTTAATTTTAACCCTGTGGGACGAGAGTCAACAAGGTATATGTATATCTAACTCACTGCTGACTCTCTACATCTTTTTTTTTTTGTTTTTTTCTTTTCAACTTTTAATACTATTGACAGAAGGTGAATTGCACAATCGGTAGCAATGTTTGTCACTTTGAAATTCGTAGAACGTTAGCCGCGTAGCGCGTGATCATCGAGTCACGGTACATATTTTCATCAATGTGAATATAATGCACTAAAGTCGCGTCTGTCTCGTTGCTCATCTCGCGTAAAGCAATAAACGAAAATACAAAGATATATTTTCATTGCAATAAATGCAGAGTGAAATATAATTTACGCCGAATGTGGTTCAACGACCCGGAAGTAGCGAGAAACTTGAAAAACCTTTCTCAACGACTTCATTGCGACTCTGTGGCATTACACTACGAATGTAAAATGTCGGGTGTGTATACGGTGGTTGTATACGGAGGTTAACCATGACCTGAGTTAACGATTCTCTCAACAAGTACTCAGACAACTTTTTGTCTATTTTTAACCATTTTAAGAGGAATTTTGATGGCTCTATTTGTTGTACGAATAAAAATGAAAAAAAAAAAAAAAATTCTTTTCTAATATTCGAAATTTCGAAATTTTTTTTTTTTTCTGACGAAAAAAAAATTAACTTTCGAGGAAGAAATGGGAAGTGTAAAGTTGGATATAAAAGCTTTTTTTTTTCGGTAAATATAATAGTACATTTTTGGGACGTTGTTATTGGGCTAAAGGTGGTAAAATCGTTGAAAATCTCGGGATTGCTCCATGGACAACAATTTACAACCGCGAGCATTTTCTCTTGATCTCACTTCTGTTTTATCTCGTTTTTGTGATGCGAATATATAAGACACGCACACGGGGCGTCTCTATCCAGCCGTCCGACGACAGCTGCGAGGTGTACAAGCAACCGAAGCCGTTTTCCCGACCGTATAGATTCTAATACGTAAAGATAGATTCACCGGTGAGGGGCGATCGAGTATATTTAGAAAAGTGCTCGGCTTGCCAGATCCAAGACTTAACCGACAAGCTTACCGTGAGCTCGCGCGCTCGAGAGAGCAACGCCAGATATCTTCTGTCTCCCCCGCCGATTTTCTCGTCATCTCGTTTCTCGACACTTCTCTGCTCCGCTTCACGCTTATTTTTCTTTTTCTCTCGTTCTTCCCCCTCCGTCTCCCTCCTCTCTACCTTTATTTTACTCAATAATACTCCCGAACGATCCAGAATCTTCGCGTGAGGATAACGAACAAAACACAGATGTAGAAAAAATAAGAATTAAAAAACACAACGGTCTCAAGTTTGCGGAGCAGTAAATTGAAGGAAACATTTTGAAATTCAGCTCCGTGAAATATTAGAATTGGAGCGACTGACGAGATTTGTTTTAGCGAAATGGTATAAGCAACACGAGAGGATAGGATAGAACGATAGGTGTCGAGTGATAATCTCGAGGATGCTTTACATTTTTCATCGCCACTCGGGCCGAAGTGACTCGTCATCGTTGTCGCCGCGACACCGAGTGTTGAATGTTTTTCACAAATCGGCCGAGACAAGCGAGCCGCGAAATTTGCTTTGATAAATAACTATCCCGAGGAATAATAACGAAGTTATGGTATCGCGTGATTTAGTCGCAGACAAGTGTTTTCAAGCGGAAAATGTAGAAAGGAGACTAATATTTTTGAGGGATGAAAAGCGAGGAGAACGAATACGTGTTCGAGAAAATCGTCGGAAATTTCGTATAGCTTCCGGTCATTAGATTTGTTTTTGATGCGCGTATAATGCGCGAAAGTGATCAGAGGATATCTGGCATTGTTGGCTGCTTACCGCTGATATTGCAATTAGAACTGACGTGGGCGCAGAAGTGCACGTGTCTAGCGCGCGCTCGATGCACTATAGCTTCGATCTCCCTGTCTAAGCTTATTATAAGGGTAATGAAAAGCTGACTACGAAAAGTGATCTGCATCGGCCGTTCTTTGGTAAACCACAGCGACTTGAGGAATAATTTATAGCCAAAGATGTAAACGGGAGGGATGGCGGGGGGAGGGGGTGGTATTAATGATTTTTACGCTGCGAAAGTATTTTTTATATTTCCGACTCTTTTATCTGCATATATACGAAATATTAAACTAAGAATAGGAGATTGTAGACTTCAATAATGTTTGCGAAACGCAACTTTTTGGTTTTTCAAAAAATCAATATCTTTGCTTTCCGATCAAATATCGGAAAAACCAATTTTTTTTTTTCGGAACTACTTTGCAGCAAATCAAAGGGTCCTAAAAAAAGCTTTAGCTTCGATATTTTCATGCTCCGATCACCAATTCAAATGTAATCATCGTCAACATTGTGCAATATTTCCGATTTTTTTTTGGGACCGATTTTTTTTTTTATTTAAGAGTAAAAGTAACTATCGCAAACTATCGCTTAGAAAAACGTTTATAATTCGAGTTCGAAAAAATTCGAACATATTACTAGAATTATTCCAAATTCCCTATAATGATATTTATAAGAATTTGCATTCGCATCGGTATATGTATAAATGAAAAACTGCGAGATTCCCCGAATGTGTACAACGAGTTTATTTTTCGCTTCGGCAAAGGTGTGCTGCCTATACCGCCCGCGGTTCAGTTAAAAGAAGTAAAACGAAAAAAAAAAGAAAAAAAAAAAGACAGCGAAAATTTCGCGCACCCGCGACCAATCTCCGCGTCTGTCTCTATCCGAACTCGTGACGATTGTTTCGCGTGAGACGGTGAAGATTTCTATTTCCGACGGGGGCAGCCGCACACGTTAGCATCTCACGGTGAGAGAAGAGAGGCATCGCGACGAGCCGGCGAATTCTCAACGAGTGGCAAAAGTCGGGTCATCGTCATTGGACGATGACGAGCCGGTCAAGCGGGATACCATCACAGGGGTTTTTCTGCACTTCTTATTGCTCATCAACATCGTCAGTTGCTTGCCAACTCGAGCGAAACGCAATAACGAGATGTCTGAATGACCACTCATACTTCCACAATTATCTTTTACGATCGTAGACACTATCGTAATAATCATCCGATGACACAGATAGGATTATCAGTTATCCATTTAAGAAAAAAAAAAAACAAAAAAATATGCATCCATTATCGAAAAACCCAAAATAAATTCGTGAAAATATCTTTCATTTCTCGACAGACTCTCCGCTCCACACGCAAAATAAAAAGAAAAAGAATCATTTAAATATAATTAATAATGCGAAACAATATTTTAAACAAAATTAAAAAAAAAACTTTCACATTCACGGACTTTCTAATTAATCATCCGGCTAATGAACAAATAAATATACAACTATTATAAAAAAAATCGCACAGTATTGCGATCGAAAATTATTGAAAGACGTTATTTTTCTGTTATTTCATTCAGGTGTGAAGCGTGATACATATTTTTTATTTTTCAATGGACACTACACGGGCCTATGAAATTAAAAAAACAATTATACGCGTCGATATTACGATTGAAATGTATTTTTAAAAAGTTATTTTATTCTTATCGCATTAGTTTGTGGACTTCCAGGACTCGTTACCCCAGTTACATTTTAATGCATCGTAAATGGTCCCTATAAAATTGTCTCCGTAGTATATATCACTTGAGAGTGTCGCGAGTTTCACCCCCGCGAAAATAGAAGAAGAAGAAGAAGATGAAGAAGTAGAGGACGAGACGAAGAGGGTGTCTGCCGATGAATAGTCAGAGGAGTGGGAGGTGATCTCGTATGTTGGAGTTTGCCGGTGGCGACGTCGTCGTTCGCCGAAGACGAAAGACGAAAAGGAACGAGCGGTGGAAGAAGCGGAGTTACCGAAACTACCGCCTCGAGACGACGATCGAGCTTTTAGTTTGGTTAGTTCGCGCGCGGGGCCCCGGCGATTGGGACGGCCGATCGAATAGACGACGGACAGACACGAGACAACGAAAGCGAAAAAGCGAATTAATAAAAAAAAAAAAAGAAAAAAGTATATAATACAAAAAAAAAAAAAGAGTAAAGGAAGATCCGGAGAAAAGATTTTTTTTCTGGAGCGGGAGTAAAAAATAAATAAAAGCCCAAAGTGTGAGATAGTGACGAATTGAAAAAATCTCGATCTTTTTTTTTTTCAATCAAAACGACTTCGAAAAAAATCGAGACAGAGGGAAGAGCCAACGAGTTCCAGACCTCGGTGCAGTTATTAATCGAATTACGATAAAAAAAAAAAAAATTATATTCGTCGAGTCTCGCGGGTTTATTCTTTCTGCGCGCATTAATAAAACATCATTCAAGTGGAAACATCGCGTTTTTGTAATCGAGGATTTCCCGTGGAAGAAGGAAAGAGAGAGCTTTCTTCCGCGTTCGGATTATTCAAGATTTTAAACGACTTTTCGTGCTTCCGCGAGTGCGCAGTCCATTGTAAACCGATTATCGCCGTTTTACTCCCGAGCTGAATTTTTGCCTTTTTGCCGGAGACGTCGGGAAAAATTTGACGACTGGTCCCCTCAAGTAAGTCGAAAGTCAGCTGCGCTATAAGCGAGTGAGATGTATATAAAAAAAAAAAAAAAAAAATGAATGCTTGATCCTCTGTGTTTGCGCATACGTGTGGAAAAT
Source organism: Cryptus armator (assembly GCA_963971235.1). Classification (NCBI taxonomy): domain Eukaryota; kingdom Metazoa; phylum Arthropoda; class Insecta; order Hymenoptera; family Ichneumonidae; genus Cryptus; species Cryptus armator. The sequence goes on from OZ020241.1 coordinate 9,520,117, forward strand.
TTAACAATCGATTACCGTGCTGGAGAGAATAATTAATAAAACAAAACAAAACAAAAAAAAACAGTGCTGATAACCCAAGTGCCAGCAACGTCACGGTTTCCGGATTCATGGATTACGTTACGAGAGCGAGAAATTAAAAAAATATATATATATGTATATACAATGGATTAAAACGCTATTTATGGATTAACGGCGATCGATCTTTCACGTGTGCCTGCGAATTGGAGAGAACGCAAAAGATCGTGGAAGTTAGAGGTTTCTTACGTAACTGTGCCTCGTTCCATCCGCGTCGAGATAGTTCGCGCTAAGCTCATAAAAAAAATTAAAATTAAATAAAATAAATTTTGAGGACAAAGAAGTGTGCTATTTCCCATTGAGGCCGATATATCGTATAGTCGCGACTTAGTGAAGTATGCTTCTCTATCGTTCGATCCGACAGCCTCGTTAATAAAAGGATTTATAGATCGATTAGTTCATCGTTCAACGATCTCGATTACGCGTTGTGCGCCAGTAAACTCGTTAGCGGGCACGTCGATCATTGCAAAATCATCCCCCTGATGAATTCGATTGAACTCTCTAATCGACCGCGTTATATATTACGGCGGTGAATAAAATGCAAAGGAGATACAGAACGCGATAGGTAGACGAATAGGAGAAGGCCAAGGACACGACGAATCAGAACTAACCCCCTCCTCCCCTCACGTCTGTCCGCAAATAAGATACTCTTTCGTCATTTAATTTTTCCGATCAATCTTCAATTTAAACAATTACGATTAATTTTTTTTTTCAACTGAATTACCTTACAGTCAGCGCGTATATAAGTAACTTGCATATTAAAAAAAAAAAATCAACATTTTTCAGAAATGATTGAAGATATTGAAGATTTTTTTAGTGGGAGATTTTTTTTTTTTTTTTATAAATTTTACATCTGTTTATCGCTGACTAATCGACACGAGTTCCCGCAGAGACTCGTGTCTGTCGAAGAGACACCGCGAGCGCCTCCGGTCTCCGGCAAACTATTCGTAGAGCACTATCTAGGTATCTAGGCTCGGTGTCCGTGTATTTTTAGAGAACGTAACGTGAGGAGGAGCCCACGGGCCCTCGGTCGTTTCGTGTGGTTCTTCCGTTCGACTATTCGTCAACCTACCTATGTTAGTTTTCTCGTCTTTTTTTCTTTTTTTTTTTTTTATCTTACATATTTTTATGTTCCATTCCCCCTCGTGTGTTTCATTCGTATCTCTAACCTTCCTCTTCTTCTTTTCGAATTCAGAGGTTCTCTGGTCCCCTCGCGTAAGCTTACGTGAAAATCAACCCGATATATATCTCTTCGTGAGCGCGTGGGCGGCAGGATATATGTTCCAACGTCTACCCACCACCGCCTCGGCGCTCGACTCTTCGCGTCGTCGTTCCTCGAGAGTTTTCGCTCGAGAGCGAGCGATTTAAAAATATCCGCATACCTTAACTCCCTTTTCCATCGGGATTCACGTATTTTGTTCCGAGTGGTATACGTGCCGCTTGTCCCATTCTTTTTCTCCCCACCTTCCCATTAACCATATTCCCCAATTAACGATCTACAATTAACGCGACGTCTCCAGAAATGATCTCATGGCAATTTTTATCTATAACAGTCGTTGATAAGTACCCCAAGTCGTGACAAAAAATTGTAGGGTTTTCTCGTTTTGAAGAGTATCGAAAAATCTGTAGAAGAGTTAAATGCCATGCAAGTAGAAACGGCAATTGGTAATCGGCCAGCCGTAGAGACCCCAGTGGCATGCGATCGGGATGCAGTGGTCACGACCTTAGAAGTCAGACAGCAGTGTAGGCAGAACGCGGCAGCAGAAAGAACAACTAGGAGAAATGGCTGTGCCTACACAGCCAGCCGAGTAGCGATTATTTGCAACGAAATTTCTCTTAGCCGCAGGTAGAAACTCTCAAAGAGCAAAGAGGCGATCAAGCTACGAAGCTTTGTAGGGAAATTTCTACTAGCAACAAGTAGAAACGGCGGTGACTACCCGGCCGAGCTGCGGTCTGTGTCAGCAACAAGTAGAAACCCTCAATAAAAGTCAGCCACACTAAAGAGCAACGGAATGCATGCGCAACCCACGAGCGCAGCGCGTTGAAACGTTCGTAACTAGTAGTAACAGTTCATGACTGTTCGGACAGCCAGGAACAAAAAATGGGACGCCTGCTGTCACTCGGTGATCACTAAAAACCGAGTGGAACGAATCGATTGCCTGAAGTCTGGTATAAACGATCGGCAAGTGGTGTCTAATTAATTTCAACGTCTCAACGCAAAGACGCTATATATTTATCTGTATTTGTAATGATCGAGAGCGGTACGAAGCTCGCGCCTACTTTGATTGGTCTACCGTGCCAATTGTTGCGGATGATTTAAAGAACAAATTACGGCTAAAGTCTTTCGAGCTTTTTCACCGACAATACGTCATTGTTACTTAGTACCGAGTGGATGAATTTAACGAATTACGATTGCCAAGTGGATAGCATGTCTGACGACTATGATTCGACACAAGAGATACTTGTTGGGCATTTAATCTTTATCCTTTTGTCCGTTATTAGAAGATTTACGATTTCGTTCTGACTTCTGCGATAATTTATTATTGGCGAGATAATGCGGAATAATTGAAGGCTTAAGTTTTTTTTTTTTTTATCTATTTTTATATTTAATTTTTTAAATAAATAAACTTTATACGAAAATACTATTGTGAGGATTTTCCGTTGGTCGGCGTACCAACGATATAAATAGAATTAAAAAGCTATATAGGAGGGTTGTGAGCAACAGGGGCATTTAACTCGCACCTAATCACTGTTCGACGCTAGAGAACAGTAACATCACTACTCATGCCAATTCGATTTCGAGGTCTCGTACCCTCGCGACTCGACGATTGATATTTACCGGTAGCTTCGCAACCCTGAAAGACTTTTCGGTCAACCAATGAACTTAAATAGATTATCCCCTGTGCTAAAAATAGAATGAATTGAACTTACAAAAAATCAATAACAAAATATAAAAAAATCGGCGCTTATATAAAAAAAATTTACTTATTTTTTTATTCGAAGAAACTCGACAGGGGTAGTCGAGAAAGGGTACTTTTTTTTTATTTCGTGAAATAAGAAATGCGAAATGCAATTACGAGGGGCAGCGATCTCGAGTATTCTCGAGGCTCACTGCCAACTCTTACTCGTCGCGTTGTATCACCGCACACACTCGCGTGGTGGGATTATACCCGTTGACGCAAACACTTCTCGCGAAAGCTTTCCGTTGTCTCACCGTATAGTCGACGTAATTATATTAAGTCACTTTGCACAAAATCCCCGGCATTTATATATACTTTTGTGGATTATTTCGAGCTCGTGGAGTCACTGCCGCCGCACGAGAAATCTATAAGTGAAGATATCTCATCGATTAAAGGCGTCGTCTTGTCGAACTTCCGGTCGCAGGGATCGCACAATGTACCGCGAATATTGTATATTTATGTATATGTGCAATCCACGCGATCGCTCGTGCATATGATGCTAAACATAATAACCGATTACTAAGATAAGCGAGTGGCAAGTCTATTTCGAGCGAAGAGGCATTTTAATAATAGGATCCCCCTTGCGTCACAACTCGTTCTGGCTTAAGCTTCTCTTACTGAACCATTTTCAGTAACGGCGAGAACGGTATGAAGTATGAATGAGTCGCTGTAAATTAACGTTTGGTATAAACTTTTTTTTTTTCGCGTCGCGATCACTAATATTTCGAAAATGCGCTTTCGATGACTCTGATGTTTGGAATTCTAACCGAGTTAATGGGTTAATGTCTCTCTTGAGACCAAATTTTCGTCTGACGCATATTGGCAGAATTTCCCTCGTGTTATTTTGTAATTTGTAGTCATCCAAGTTTCGAGAGGCCAACTTAATGGCTTATTAATAGAACTTTGTTGATTCATCTGGTATAATTTTACTTTGTAATACAACTTTAGCGTCTCCATAATTGTAAGTAAATCTATAAGAAGATCGATAAAACGAGAGAAAGAAAAAACCATAAATCTATCGATCCGTAGATTCATAGATCTATACATTGATAGATCGTTAAATACATCAGTTGTAGCGAAATATGTTTTCTCTACTTTCAGAGATCATCGTCTGCGAAAGGATTCTCGTGTCTCTGTCGTAACAGCGACGCTTTGTTGGATCTTCGCTCGTAAAGAGATCTAAGTTGGAATATTGAATGGTGCCGCAGGACGGTACCCGAGTGAGTTCGCGATAGATAAAAGTGGGGAAGGAATTCAAATTGTTTTCGGAAAACCGCGAGCGTGAAATATAAATCGAGGGGTTTTTTTTTTCGCGAATTGGAAACGGGCGTAACCCTGAAGGGAAATCAGGGCACCCCGTGAAAAATGGGGGTCGCCGATGATTTCGCGCCAAGCTTCACGCAGAAGCCCCAACTGCGTCAGGAGGACGAGGGCAATCGGCTCATATTCGAGTGTCAATTGGTGAGCTCACCGAAACCGGAAATATCATGGTTTCGCGGGGAGACACAGCTGAGCGAGGATGCGAGAACCAACTTCAAGATACAGAGCGTCGGTACAAACAAGTTTCTCGTTGTACTCGAACTCGACGACGTCATCGAGACGGACGCTGGCCTCTACAAGGTCAAGGCTAAGAACAAGATGGGAGAGGTCGCGGCGTCCATCAACCTTAACTTCAGTCGTAAGTTCATCAATTTATTACCATCCCTTAAAAAAAAAAAAAAAAAAAAAATACAAAAAATACAAAAAATCATCATCATTTCACAAACTAATCGGCAATTCTCCTAACAAGGAATACACAATCCGAAACATATTTCATCCACAAAATAACTTCCGAGAAACTTCTTCCACGAGTTACCGATAAAATAAGTTTAGCAGAATTATTTATAAAGGTGTCTGGTTTTTTTCTTTTTTTTTTCGCCTGCATCAACATGCACACAGCTTTCTCCGCGAAATCTGTTTTTTTTTTTTTTACTTCACGTATGTTATTCCAAAACGTTCTTTTTTACGATCGCCTAGCGAGAACGCCGAGCCGTTATAGCCGATTTATCATCGTATATCAACGCATCGTTACGCGAAATTGCTCCGAAAAGTTCTTCTCCTTGTGCTTCACGACTATACTTAGCATGATATTGAATGATTGGATTACTCGACGAGTAAGGGATTCGTGTTTTTCTTTTTCCGTTTTTTTTTTTTTTTTTTTTTTTTTTTTTTTTTTTTTTTTTTTTCGACTGCGAAACTGGCGAACGCTGGATGACTCGTTCTTTCCCGCAATCGGATACTCGCAGATTTTTCTACTTATAATAAGAATCTCGCCGTCAGTTATTTTCTCGGAAACACGTGTTACATTGAAATTGTGTGTTTACAGCCGTGGACGAGCCTAGAGAAAAGTAAGTTAGACGCTTACAGAGAGTGACGCGAGAATGTATAATTTTTTTTTTTTTCTTTTATTTTTCGCTTCTATCTATTTCCGTTTTTCTTTCGCTTTCTCTAAACTTTCACTATTTCGCGAAGCATCGAATCGGCTGTTTGTTTCTTTCTTTCGATTCTTAAAACTTCGATTTCAATTCGACTGTTCTTCTTTCACTCGCTTTCCTCTTCGACTTGAAATACAGTTGTGCGTTTAACGTGATAAGCTTTAAACAAGACATTGCCCTGTGAATCATTGCTATTTTTATTACCGTCTCTTTGAAGATGGTAAACAAAAAAAGGTTCTCATTTCTCTGCATTGCTTACTATGCCCTCATTTTTGTGATTTTTTTTAGCTATGCAGCCACTTCCGAAACGGTGAGTGCTTTTGGCACCATTTGTCGTTTGTTTCTTACTAAACATTTTTTTTTTGTGATCTTCCAGTTGTTTTTTTTTTTTTTTTTTTTTTCGAAGTCAAGGAAAAGTGTGGAATGAACGTTTTTGTTGGTTTATCGATATTTTCTTGTTTTTCTTAATTTTATTTATAATTAAGAAATCAATCGAGAGATGAAAAAATTATTCTTCGAAATCGTGACTTACCGAATGCGCTCCTCAATATCTCGAGTTCGATGCTACCGGTGATCCGTGTGTTGACAATGTTCAACTCGATTCTCGTCGATCGCCCGCGACGAAAATAACCGTCGCGGAATGTCCGCTATTTTCGGCACGGTACTCGCGGAACACGAACGATAAGAGTCTCTCGTACACGTCGACTACTTCGACTTTCGATCTTTAATACTTTATAAACGAATAAACGACGTTCGTCATAGTCAAAAATCGAGACTCGTTGCTCGTTCGAGTTAATTGGTTTAAAGTATTAACAATACGTAACTGAACTCTTATCCGTAAAACATATTTTATGGATTTCAAAATAACTTCTTACTTCACCGCAGCGGACGATAAATTATGAAAAAAAAAATCTGACGTTAAAAAATGTAAGAAGATCATAAGTTTTTTTTTTTTTTTTTTTTTTTTTTTTTTTTCTTACGATTTCTCGAGCTCCCGGGCTTCGACGATGACGAGACTGCGGTTGTATCAAAGTACTACTAAGAATCGCGGAAAACAGCTGCAGCCTACTTATTCTTTCTAAACTTAGCGGCCACAGAACGTATATTTGTTGATGATCTTTTCGATCCTCCGAGACGCGCGCGTCATACCGCGATTATTGTCGAAACAATTTTTTTTCACCACTTTTTTCGTTCTCGAGATTCTTGAGTTTTGTTTTTTGTATTTTTTTTTTTTTTTTTACTATGAAGATATTGAATATTGCAGACAAATCGACGGTATCGCACCGACTTTTGCGAAAAAGCCCGCAATCAGGCAGGAGGACGATGGAAAACGATTGCTATTCGAGTGCCGCATTACTGCCGATCCGACGCCGAAAGTTTCATGGTTTCACGATGGGAACGTCGTCAAAGATTCGCCAAGACATAAGGTCGGTGGATTAAGTTAAAATGCATGAAAAGTATTAAATTTAAAAAAATCTAATCGCTTCTTATAGTTCGAGGCGTTTATATAAATATTAATTTTTTTTTTTTTTTTTTTTTTTTTTTTAACAGCTGACCGTAGACAAAGACGGTCACTCGTACTTCGCCACTCTTGAAATAAAAAACGTAACAGTCGAGGATGCTGGAAAATATAAAGTAACGGCGAAGAACGAACTCGGCGAATCGAACGCCACGATATCCCTGAATTTCGACAGTAAGTATTAAAAAAAAAAAATCGTAAACTATCTAAATCGAGCGACTCATCAAACTCATCAATAATACCAACAACAATCAACAAAAAAAAATCACCAATCATCCGCTCCCACCTAACTCGGGATGTATATCGATCACCGATCTTCCCTCATCGACCTCTACTCTTTTATTATTATTTTTTTTCCGCTAAAAAGAAAAAAAAAAAAAAACAACAAAAAATCTTATTTCTTTTTATTTATTTTCTATTCAAAAATTTTCGAACGCCAACGTCTATCATTCACTTTTTTACATTAATTTCGACCTTCGATTATCCGATCGTTAATCACGCACCTCTCCCTCAATATACTTCTTTTATTTTTTATTCTTCATACTATGCTAATTATTCATTGTTTTTTATTTATTATTTATTTTACTCTCATCGAGGAGCACGTATCGATCGGTACTACGAGAAGATAAAGTAATGAGACAACTGAAGTGAAAAAAAAAAAAAAAAAGAAAAAAAAAAGACAATGGAAATCCGCGAAAAGAGGAAATAACAGATTGAGAAAAAGATGAAAAAACAAACGAAGAAAAATGAGATGTACATGTAACGATATACAGCCCGCGGTTTTGATTTAGCGAGAACTGACAAAACGTTATGAAAACACGTCCGAAAGATAATGTCGAGTAGAACGCGAGAAAACAACAATAACGTAATTACCCCTACTGCTGCTTTAAATGACGTATTAATTCGATCAAACATTGCGCTCGTTGATCGGAGATCCCACTATCTCTCGTCGATTTAATGTAAAAAAAAAAAAAACTAAATCGACGATAATGCGTGCGATCCGATCTTTAAGGTAATCCGAGCGGTACAATCCGGCAAAACGAGGGATAACGAAGTATTAAACGAGAATTTCCGAACACTTCTTAATGGGATAAAAATCTGAAAAAAATCAGACATATCGAAGGTGCAGTAAAGTTTAATTTTGCACAATAATAATATTAAAATGTTATTAACAAATTAGTGAAAAAATTAATTGTTCAACAAGTTATCCGACAACCCAACTTTTTTTTCTTATGAAAATGATTCGTAAATTTTTCTGAATACGTATGAATTTTTTCAGAATTTTGTTAGGATTTTGAAAAATGCGTTTTTCACCCTTCATTTTGTCTGAAAAAAAGGAATTTTCAAAATCTTAACAAAATTCGGAAAAAATTCATAACGTATTCAGAAAAATATACGAATCATTTTCATTAAAAAAAAAAGTAATTTGTTGAACAATTAATTTTTTCACTAATTTGTTAATAACATTTTAATGTTATTATTATGGAATTTTAAACTTTACTGCATCTTCCATATGTCTGATTTTTTTCGGATTTTAATCCCATTGAGAAGTGTTCGAAATTCTCGTTGAATCCTTCGTTATCCCTCGTTTGGCCGGACTGTGCCGCTCGGACTATCTTAAGGTAGCTACAGCGCGCCAGGCATCCATTTCGCCTAAATTCGACGAAATGGAGAGGGAATTGCAAATACTTTTCGATAGTATAAAAATCTGAAAAAATTCATGCATATTATAGGTACTGAAAACATTAATTTGGCATAATAATAATTGCAAAATGTTATTAACAAATTGTTGAAAAAAAAAAATTGTTCAACAAATTTATGTTAACTCAATTTTTTTTTTTTATGAAAATGATTCGTTTATTTTTCTGAATACATATGAATTTTTTCAGATTTTTATCTTTGCTTTGAATTTTGTCTTTTTCTACACATTTCTTCCATATAAAAAAAAAATTCAAATCAAAGATAAAAATCTGAAAAAATTCATACGTATAAAAAAAAAAAAGTTGAGTTACCATAAATTGGTTGAACAATTTTTTTTTTTCAACAATTTATTAATAACACTTTGCAATTATTATTATGCCAAATTAAAGTTTTCAGTACCTATAATATGCATGAATTTTTTCAGATTTTTATACTATCGAGAAGTATTTGCAATTCCCTCGTCATTTCGTCGAATTTAGGCGAAATGGACACCGCGCGCTGTAGCTACCTTAAGTGCAATGTTAACCGATCGCAGATTTGGCCTGACGCTGACGCTTTACTAGGTTGCTGCGGTGAATTATCTCACTATGTTATTGTTTCAACGTGTTTGTCGTGTGCCGATTCCTAACTCGCTGTACATACTTCTACGAGGTTTCCAGCGATTTTTATTTATCCACACACACATATATATATTTTTTTTATTTCACAACCACATGTCACTAAAGACGCTTTGTAGATCAGGTTGTGTAGAGATACGTTCGCGACAGAGTGATTGAAAAAAAAAAAAAAAAAAAAAAAAAAAAAAAAAAAAAAAAAAACGGCGTTAATCGCGACATTTTTCTTAATTTACTTGTTAGAAAATCGATTTCTTTTTTGGATTTATTTTACCGAACAACGAGAGAGGGACAACATATTTGCGGTACATTTTCCGACGATAATTATTTTCCTCTTCGAATTTTATTCATTATCATCATCGACTTTCCCTTCATCGACTCCTTTTCAGCGTTCGTCATATTCACTGTATCCTAATACCCAACCGACTCGAATAATCGCGCATACAGACGTACAGTGATCATTCTCGATCGATACGTCGCTCCGTTCTGCACGCACAAAAAAAAAACAAAAAAAAAAACGGAATTTTAACTCAGCTGTGGAATACCCCGTTTGTGCGAAATTATTAGGCGACGAGGCGCCGGTACCTGACGACGGGATCAAACCGACATTCACCGAACGACCCGTGATTCGACAGTCCGACGACGGCAACACCATCACCTTCGAGTGTAGATGCGTCGGCGATCCTAAACCCAATGTCAAGTGGTAAGATGACTGTAAACGGAGTTGACGCGAACGACCACGTGGTTATATATTTTTTTTACCCTCAATTTTCCAGCAGTACGAATTTGTCGTTTATGCAACTATTTCTCTGCACAAGTTGCTTAAATCACAATTTTTTCACGACTGCCGAAGCTTGAGTAAAAAAAAAAATATAATCGGTTCACTATTCGGGGTTTCGAGTTAAATAAAAAAAAAATTTCGATACTTATCTTTTTTTAACATTGTCTCGAGACCTTGAAAAAGTGAAAAGCGTCCACTCCGCGCATCGTCGAGGATGATAAAAGAAAAAAAAAAAAAAAAAAAAAAAACGAGAAAAAAATTGGTCACTGTGATGCGCATCTGCGTAATGCTGGATATCAGGTATCACGGGAACGACGAGATCAGGGAAGGCGGACGATTCCAGACGTCCCTCGAACTCGATCAGAAGCTCTACTATCTCGCGAGATTGCAGATCAGCGGCGTCGCCAAGGCGGACGGTGGAGAGTACAGAGCCGTCGCGAAGAACAAACACGGACAAGGAACGGCGACGATTAATCTGAACTTCGAAGGTGGCGACAAACCAAAGTACGAAAAAAAAACCGATGCGAACAGTATAATCTGCATGTTAATGAAGGTTTTGCGTGGCACTCAGTCGTTATCAACGAATTTTCAACGTTCGAACGGTTTCCCAGTCGAATCAATAATCATTTTTTTTTTATTACGAGAGATTTTAACACATTTAAATGGCCATTCGAAGGAAAGAAAATTTATTGCAAACGACTGCTGTCGCTACGCGTACCGAATCCTACGAAGTTTGTGGCCGCATGCTGGATAAATCGGAACAGCGTACGGAGTGATCTACATGCATGGAGAGATCCTTCGCTCCGAGAATTTTCGTGAAAGAAAAGAAGTTGAAAAGTCAACGAACAAAAAAAAAAGAAAAATACGAATAATCGACTATACGCAGAATTCCGGACGGTAAGGCACCGCGTTTCCCGAAGAAGCCGACGATACGTCAAGAGGGCGATCTTCTAATAATGGAGTGCATCCTGGAGGCTCATCCGGTACCGGATATCACGTGGTTTCAAGGGCAAAAGACGATCAGCGACAGTTCGAGGGTTAAAATGTCACGCAAGGCAACCGGAAAGGACACCTATCTTCTCACTCTCGAAATCTCAAACCCCACTAAGGCCGATGGTGGAAATTATCGTTGCAACGCGTTTAACAACTACGGCGAGAGTAACGCGAACATCGCTCTAAACTTCCAAGGCAAGTGACGAACGTCCAATGGATAAAAAAAAAAAAAAAAAAACAAAAGCAAACAAACAAATCAGTATATCATCCCCGAAAAACCCTCACGATTCTTGCATCTCGCACACCAATTTCAACTATCATCTACTCTTCTTCATTTATCCTTCTATCTTCTATACTTTTGTCTACTATACTATTACTGTCATTCACGATTATCTATCGATGTTTCCACGTTTTTGGCTCGTCTTTGAAGAATCGTTCGCAAACATCGAGTTTTTCATTTGCCGCGGATCTTTTTAAATAGCATGTACCGTACTATGAATGCCGAAAGAATTTTGTAAATTGTGTAAGAGACGTATACAAAATATTCGTTAAAAGGGTAAGTATTACGCGCTGAACTTAACTCTGATCGTGTAAAGCCTCTCTGTCTGTTATCGCTTGTCTAACATCAAACAATAGTGCCAAACAAAAAAAAACTCTATTAACGTTGTAAATCCTTTGAATGTAATGAGTAACGAAAAGCGTTATAATCGTCAGTTGCGTGAGCGTTCAGCGTCGAGATATACGATTCGATCCTTCGATGATTCTTGTTGCCATTCGATAATTCATATCGCGTTTAAATAAATAGAGGAATCTGAACGCAGCGCACTCCTCCCTATAATGGAGGGACGATTAGGTGTTAACACAAGTCGATTTGTCTAATTGTGGATCTTTCCAAGATGCAGAAGACGCGGCTGGCTTCGCGCCGTCGTTCGTCGAGAAGCCACGTATCATTCCGAACGAGAGCGGTACCCTAATCACGATGAAGTGCAAATGTCGAGCAAAACCAAAGCCCGAGGTTACGTGGTTTCGTGGAACAACCCTTGTCAAGGAGACATCGAAGATCTCGATAAAAACTAAAGTCGTCGAAGAAGACGTTTACGAACTAACGCTCGAGATAAAGGTACGCGAATCTTTGCCGCTTCAATTTTTCTCATGAAGCGACAAACCTATCGATTTTCTTCGTAGTTTCGATGTGTTTGAGATAAAAATTCAATGCGTTTTTTGTTCTTTTTCTTTCCGCTTTAGGATCCAACCGGACCAGACGGAGGCACTTACAGATGCCACGTGCAGAACGAATTCGGCGAGAGCAATGCTAATCTCAATCTCAACATCGAAGCGGAACCGGAACCCGAAGGTGACGGTCCGACTTTCGTGGACAAGCCGCGTATACAGTCGCAGGACGGTGGAAAACTCGTAATCATGGATTGTCGAGTAAAAGCGAAGCCAAAACCCGAGATCGTTTGGACTCACGCAGGAAAAGTCGTCACCGAGTCATCGAAAATTTCTATCAGCATCGTCAAGGAGAAGGACGACGTTTATTACATCAAACTTACGCTCAACGATCCCGGCGAAGGAGATTCTGGTCTCTACAAGTGCAACATTAAGAATGCTCTTGGCGAACTTAACGCGAACCTCACCCTCAACGTTGAAAGTAAGAATTTCCAGAGATTGCTTCACATTGTTTTGTGAATATTTGTCTTCAATATATATTAACCAATTTGTATTTTTTTTAATAGTTATACCGGTGATCAAGGAAAAACCAAAGGTCGTCAAGGTAGTGAAGAAGAAGACAGTGATAGTAGAGTGTCACGTAATGTCCAAATTTGCACCGAATTGCACGTGGTTCAAGGAGAGCGAAGCGGTAAAAGAAGACAGTCGACACACGCTGCACGTCGAGAAAGTCAAAGAGGTTCGTGTCGAAAACTCTTGAAACATACGATCGCGTAATGCAGCAATAATGGTAACGAGATGATTTTGTTTTTGTAGGGAGAATTCGTTGTTAAACTCGAGATCGAGAAAATATCCACGGCTGACAAAGGCAAATATAGGTTGGTAGCGAGAAACGAGAAGGGCGAAGCTACGTCCCAAGTCGTCGAGATAATGGAGATACCGGAAGAGATCGAAAAACCGAAGATCGCTTCCGGTCTCAAGACTGTCGTAAGTTATAATTTTCATTTTTTGGGTCAATGAGGATAAAAGTGAAAAATATCATTCTGTTAATTAAAAAAAATGATTTTTTTTTTGCGAAGACCGTCGAAGAAGGTCAAACGGTCGAATTCTCGGCATCGCTGTCGCAGACTGACAAGAAGGTTACCATCGAGTGGTACAAGTACGCAACTCCGTCTACAATTTCTTTCCTCATAGATCCATAGATCGTAGAGCAATTATAACTATTTTTGTCATTTGTCTTCAGAAATTCGACGGTCATAAAGGCTTCGAAGGACGTGAGAATCTCGTTCAACGGCATTGAGATGAAGCTGATAATCAACTCGGCTACGGAAGAATTCACAGGCAGTTACAAAGTGGTCGTCAGCAACGAAATGGGCAAAGACGAGTCATCCGCCGAATTAACCGTCAAGGTAAGTTCCGCAAACGTCTATAACAGTGAAATATCGCTGAATATACGAATAAAATTATACGATTATCGACTGATCAGCTTTGATATAGAATTTTTCATACTGGAAGAGTATCGCCAACTGTTTGCACAAAAAAAAATCAATAGCGAAACTATAAGTACAAAAATCGACCCTTAGTCTCAATAAAAATTTCCCAACTCTCGTGTCCCTCGAGTGATTAAAATTGTATATCCATTGTTTTTAACTCTGGTCGTTTCGTACCCTTCGCGACAATATCGCATTGTTTTGCATGCCCCTGACACCTCAACATTGCAGAAGCGCGTTGAAAAGAAGAAAAAAGAGGAGGAAGAGGAGAAGAAGAAAAAGACAGTGGAGAAGAAGGAAGAGAAGAAGGTCGAGGAAGAAGAAAAGATCGAAGAGAAGAAGGTATCGATGATTGGACAGACAATCGTTATATATAACGAAATATTGATCCGACTAACAAACGTAGTCCTTAGGAAATATGCTTCCGAGTCGCACTTAACCTTCTAACGTATGAAAAGAAAAAACCAAAGAATCATAATATCCGCGAAGTTTCGTTCGAAACATACAAATCCTATAACGTATTGCAATACGAAAGGTAATCAACTCCTCGAACAATGACGAAGAGGAGAATGATGAAGATAGCGAGGAAACAGAGGAGGAAGAAGACGAACTGGTGAGTGTCGTCGAATCCAGCGCCGCCGAGCCGATTGTCGATGAACCAATGTCCGAAGTTTCCGAAATGATATCACTGGTCGAGGTACACTTGTTACACGTACACTTTCATACATAGCTACATATACACTCATCTATACTTCCCACACATTAACACGATCACTCACTCAACACCCGTCGGGTTACTGAGAAAGAGTCTGAGAGCATTTTTCTTTTTTCTTCTTTTTTTATCTATTTTCTTAGTAACTCTTTCTCTTCGTCGATTATCTTTGTCTTCGTCTACTTGGAATGGACTTTCTTCGTTTTTTCTACAATCTTTTTAATCTTTTGCGCGCACATATTTTTATTCGTCTTTTTTTTTTAAGGACAAACCGGATACAAAAACGAACGGCATCGACAAACCAGATGCCGATAAGGTAACTCACGGACACATTTTTTTCTACTCTTTTACATCGCATTATTTTTTTCTGAATTCAAATGTAACAACACAAACAGTTTTTTTACACCTTCAACGCGCGTTTTCGCGATAGGAATTCTCTTCGATTATCGTGGAATTTATTCTCGTCGAACTATATGTTTCGTGTTCTCCAATCGTCCGTAAATGTTACCTCTGCTCGATCGTAATTATTCGTATCCCTTTGTTTCGTCCCTTGAATCTCAAATCTTTACTGTACTTCGAGTGAAAGAAAAGTGACTTCTTCACATCAATGCTTACGTAGTTTCGCTGACAGTATGTTAGACATTCAACAGTTTTTTTTTTATTTCTTTTTTACCATTCTAATCGTATCGACGTGACGATTAATCGCTGTTTCTTTCGTTTCAGAAAACGGAGATCGTGGTGAGTCGAGAATCTAAGAGATATCTGATATCGTTTGAGTTGCGAAATCGAATTTGCGACCGAATCAGATACGAATATTTGTCGCAAAGAACGATTTACAACTCAAGATACAGCTTTCTTTTAAGACGACAAGCTTTTTACTTCTCTCACGCTATCTCTCTGCTCTTTACTACGCTTCTATACCTTCTTTTACTTCTGTTATGCTACTTTACTTTATTCCTCAGCGCAGCAGCTATCGGCGTTAATTTAAGCTTTGTACCGAATCGCCAGAATATACTTCGTAAACTAGAAAACAACGTAAGAACGTCGCACTAGAGACCTAAGGCATAGAAATATCGCAAACGAGGCAATTTCCAAAGTCCGGAGACAGTGTCTCTTTGGAGCGGATATTTTTCATAGAGGCAATCTGCATGGGAAATCATAATTCGTTTACTTGCACTTCCCACTGATTGTATTACTCGTTGCACCGCATGCTCTGTGTATTGCAAGAAAAAATCGTTGTTCCGCATTTATATGTTATTCATGAGTTCTTTTACATCGTCTACAGAAGAAGGAGGAGGAGGTTGTCAATAATGTTGAGAAGGTCGAAGAACGAAAGTCCATAAAGGTAAATTGTCCTCTCTGACTATCCAACGTTCACCGACAGTCATTTATCTTCGCTTTGCAAATTTAACGTTTCTTTGATAACGCAGAAAAAGGTTGCGGAAAAGAAGGTCGAGGAGAAGCCGGTCGAGGAGAAGAAAGAGCCGGAAAAGGTGAGACCCGTAGTTTCCTCGTTTATAAATGTACCAAAATGCGGTGACGAAAATAAATTTGCTTTCATTATTTGCAGAAGAAGATCGTGAAGAAGAAAGAACCGGAATCGAAGGACGTGAGTGATGCAAATAAATATTTCCATTAATTTCCTTCCGTTTGCTCGACACAATTTTTTCTAAAAGTGGTCATTCGATATTCAGGTTTCTCGCGAAACAACGCCGAAGCCCGAGAAAACGGTTACCACTCGGAAATCCTCGGTCAGTAGGGTCGAAGAATTGAAGACGGAAAGTCGTCGCAGTTCGCTCGTCGCCACCGAGGAATCGGTAAATCGTCGTTGATTTTTTTTTCTATTTCCACAATAGTTTGCTGTGTTTCCTTGTAAAATTCTAAATACTAAAAAAAATCCTCCTGACGTTACGTCGCTTGTAGATCTCCGAAGACGGCAGTCCACCCTCCAGTCGACGTGTCTCTATACAGAAGGTACAAAAAAAAAAAATGCGTTGCAGATGAAATCTGATAGTCAAATTACAAAGCGTATCGCAAACAAGCGATCAAACAATTGGATTCGGCATATAAATTGGCATCTGTTGTACCCAAGTAAAGAAGATACGCGAATGAGTTCTTGTCTAAGAAACGAATGAAATATTCTTTTATACGAGATGTCCAACGTGTTTAACGAATTACTAATGTAGTTGTCGTTCGTTAAGATGAGAGCGAAGATGTTGTTCGTTAAGATGAGCGATACTATGATATCTCTGTTTATTTGTTTAGTATGAGGAGGAAACGAAGAGCGAAAGCAGACGTTCTTCCGTTATCGAGAGAAAGACTTCCATCGCTGAAAAGGTAATGAAAAAATACTTTACTACATATCTTTTAACGTTTATATGGTACACATGTGTGCGAAGTAATCGCGATAGATGGGGGATACTTATAAAATCATTTTTAGAAGACACCGTCTGTAAAGGGTAAAGCGGCGCCAGAAAAAGTCGAGGATAAGAAGGTACAGGAGACATATCTTACATAGTACATTCGCGCATAACACAAATCTGCTTTCGGATCGTAAATAATTATAATTATTTCGGCACACGAATGTTTTTTCAGGATACACCTAAAGCTAAACTTTCTGTGGATGAACCCGCAGAGCCGAAGGTACACTTATACACTGATACGATGATAATTTATCCTTGTAAATTAGTTAATAGAACGTTAAAAAATAGTATTTCATCGGTAAAATGCGATTTCAGAGACGTTTGTCAATCAAGAAGAAGATCGAGAAAAAAGATGAAGAGGTAGAGACACCAATACTTTTCGCGTATAATTTCATAAAAGCGTTCGATGACACTGTTTCGTTTTATAAAAAAAAAAAATCTTAAAAATTTGTAGGAGAAAACTGAATCGAAAGCGAAGGCCGTCGAAACTAAAGTCGAAAGTAAAGTCGAGAAGCCAAAGGTACACGAATCACTACATCCCGAAACTAGCGACATTGTAACGCGTATTAAAACGATAAATACAAAAAAATTTCAGGATGAACCGGTCGCGAAAACAAAGACGACACTCGGTAAACCCGAGGAGCCCAAGGTATACACACGACACAATTTTAACGAATATAAGAACATTTAAAAACACTATCGATTCGAGACATGAGAGACTTAAACAAAAAAAATCGTAAATCATTTTTAGAAGGATGAAGCGTCACCCAAGCCTAAGGCGACTCTCGGAAAGCCTGAGGAGGTCAAGGTACACACAATACACACCAAATTAATAACACTATACACGATAAAGCAACTCCATCATTTGACTCAATTGAAAACTATAAACTTTTAAGAATGATGAAACGTCCCAACCCCAACCCAAGCCTAAGGCAACTCTCGGAAAACCCGAAGAGGACGAGGTACACAAAATACACACACAATTAATAACGCAATACACGATAATTTCACTCAATTAACAACTATACTCTTTTTAGAACGATGAACCATCATTTAAGCCTAAAGCAACCCTCGGAAAGCCCGAAGAGGTCGAGGTACACACGGTACACACAAAAATACACACATTTTACATTATACACATTACATTACATTACTACACTCTACATGATCAATCACCCGGATCACTTGACTCAATTGAAACCTTTACACTTTTTAGAAAGATGAACCATCTCCCAAGCCTAAGGCAACTCTCGGAAAGCCCGAAGAGGTCAAGGTACACAAAATACACACACAATTAATTACACAATACACGATAGTTTCACTCAATTAACAACTATACCCTTTTTAGAACGATGAACCATCATTTAAGCTTAAGGCAACTCTCGGAAAGCCCGAAGAGGTCAAGGTACACAAAATACACATAATTTATTGTACTATACACGATAATTTGACTTAATCGAAAACTATACGCTTTTTAGAATGATGAACCATCATTTAACCCTAAGGCAACTCTCGGAAAACCCGAAGAGGACGAGGTACACAAAATACACACACAATTAATTATGCAGTACACGATCATTTGACTCAATTAACAACTATACCTTTTTTAGAACGATGAACCATTACCTAAGCCTAAGGCAACTCTCGGAAAGCCCGAAGAGGTCAAGGTACACAAAATACACAAAGAATTAATTACACAATACACGATCATTTGACTCAATTAACAACTATACCTTTTTTAGAACGATGAACCATCATTTAACCCTAAGGCAACTCTCGGAAAACCCGAAGAAGACGAGGTACACAAAATACACACACAATTAATTATGCAGTACACGATAATTTCATTCAATTAACAACTATACCCTTTTTAGAACGATGAACCATCGCCCAAGCTTAAGGCTACTCTCGGAAAGCCCGAAGAGGTCAAGGTACACACGATACTCACCCAATTAACTACCCTAGACATGAACATTTAACTCAATTGAAAACTATACGCTTTTTAGAACGATGAACCATCATTTAACCCTAAGGCAACTCTCGGAAAACCCGAAGAGGACGAGGTACACACAATACACACACAATTAATTATGCAGCACACGATAATTTTACCCTATCCATCAAATAAACCATCATTTAACCCTAAGGCAACTCTCGGAAAACCCGAGGAAGTCAAGGTACACAAAATACACAAACAATTGATTACACAATACACGATCATTTGACTCAATTAACAACCCTTTTTAGAACGATGAACCATCATTCAAGCCTCAGGCAACTCTCGGAATACCCGAAGAGGTCAAGGTACACAAAATACACAAACAATTGATTACACAAAACACAATCATTTGACTCGATTAACAACTACACCTTTTTTAGAACGATGAACCATCTCCCAAGCCTAAGTCAACTCTCGGAAAGCCCGAAGAGGTCAAGGTACACAAAATACACAAACAATTAATTGCACTATACACGATCATTTGACTCAATTGAAAAATATACCCTTTTTAGAACAATAAACCATCATTTAACCCTAAAGCAACTCTCGGAAAGCCCGAAGAGGTAAAAATACACAAAATACACATCATTTATGGCAACTATACACGATACTTTAACTCAACCAAAAACTATACCCTTTTTAGAACGATGAACCATCTCCCAAGCCTCAGGCAACTCTCGGAATACCCGAAGAGGTCAAGGTACACACAATACACGCACTATTATTAACTACACTACACACGGATCTATCATCTCAAACATTTGACTCAATAGAAAAATTGTACACTTTTTAGAAGGACGAAGTTACTCCGAAATCCACACTCGACAAACCCGCAGAGGCGAAGGTACACAAAACAATTATACACACGAGAAGGATTAACACTTCTTAATCTATGTATTACATACGTTTTTTACCATTCCAAGCGCTCATTCCTATTTGTATCATTTTTTTTATAGAAGGATACTCCGAAACCCAAGTCTAAGTATTCCCTCAGCAAACCCGAAGAAAAGGTACACACAACACACACTTTGAGACACGACGAAGGCAGAAAAAAAAAAATCATTATTACACGCTTCTCGCGCTCAACAAAAACTGTTACTTTTTTTTAGAACGAGGACGACGAGTCCCCGAATGCTAATAACAACTTCGGTCAGTCCGAAAAGGTACACAGACCCAAAACCACATTTACTCACATTCTATCGCTCATAAATTTCATTTGTAAATATATCATTTTCATTATTCATCTCTAATCATCGATCACCGAAAGGAAATTTAACTGTGGATAACCATTTTTTATTCTTAACAGGATAATGAAAAGACACACATACGCAAGGACACTGACTTACGCTCTACGCTCATACGTATCATCATAAACTCTGTCATAATAAATCTAATCATCAATCGCTAAACATAAGTAATTTAAGTGTAAATTTAACTGTAAATGTAACTATAATTAACTTTTCCTAACAGGATAACAGGAATGAGCCGACAGTCGATTCACGGATATACTTGTGTCATATTCCTGTTTTTTTAATATTCGTTTTTTTTCGTTTGTTCACAGAAGGAGGAAAGTTTCAGCAAATTCAGCTTGAAACCCGTTTCGCAGAAGGTAAGAAATATCGAATTGCATTTTATTCGATAACAGCTTGTTAACGACGAATATTTCCGTTGTCTGATTTCAGATCGATGAAGAGAAGAAAACTCTAAACAAAGTCGAACTCAAGGTAAGTCCATCGCGTTTCATCATCGTTAATTACGAATATCTCGTATCACATGCCATTGTAAATATTGTAAATATTTCTTCTTTTTTTTTTCAAAATTTTTGCGTTACGTCGATATCATCGGACGAATTGGAATTGCCAAAAAAAAAAAAATCAAAAAAAAAACATACAAACGAATATGATTGATACAGCCTACGAGTGTCGAGAAGCCAAAACTGCGTAGAGCTGTGCCTCCGAAGCAAGAAACTAAATTCGAGAGTTTCCAAGCGATACAGCTTAAACCTGTTGCCAAGACGCTTAAAGAACCTGAGAAGGTTGAGAATGGCACGGTTGAGCTTAAGGTATCCCGGTATTCGGGACTTCAAAATTTATCTCTATCTGCATCTCTCTATTTATCTATTTTTTATTAAAAAAATTTTTCCATTTCTCTACGAAATCTTTCAATCTGATTCTACACTGTATCTCTCGACTGTGTAGTTTTCTACAACTATCCGTTTCTCCTAATATTCTCTACGTCTACCGTCGTCTTTCGTTCTTCGAATCTCTTCGCTGATAACGTGTTACAATCTATTATTCTGTTTAAAATCTCTTCGTTACATGTGTGACTGTGTTATTACTCTTTCGATATCTCGTTTCATTATTCTCGTCGACTATTGCAACAAAGATCCTTGTGGTTTGCACCCGAAGGATCTCGACGTTCTCTCTGTTTCCGTCTATTCTTTTCAGGAACTATAATCTTTCTTTTTTCTATTTTCATTCAACACATCCAAGTAATCAATGCGAACGATAAATCGACTTAAAAAACATAAACATAATACCGCATTGAATTAAAAAAAAAAAAAAAAAAAACAATCATCGACATCACCGATTAAAATTACATGTATAATAATCGCCATCGTCATAATCGATCGACAATTAATTCGATAACTACGTATCATTTGTGATAAACATATGTATTCATCAGTTTAAACGAATCGTCATAACATAACATCGATAAATTTTCATCGTCATTGATGCATCTCTACGATAACAACAGGTGTTTTACTGCATATAAAAAATTCTCGCATCTACGATGAGAAATTTCTATCTAATGTTTCACTGCCGTTCTCCCTACAAAATAAAATCTTTATGATGTCCTTCGACTAGAAAATTATAGCGTGTGACTGTGTTGCTCCATAGAAAACCGAGAAGGGCGAAAAGCTCGAGGTAAAGAAGATGAAGGGATCGAAGGCTTCGAAGGAGGCGAGTTACGAATTACCCGAGATACCAGATTACGAACGCGCAGTACTGGAGAAACCGCAAGAATTCGATTTCGGTGATCACGTAGCGCGCGACAAAACTAAATTGGACAGACCAGCGAGTCAGGTGAGAATAACATAAACGATTTTTTCCTCGTTATCGAGAAAAGTATTTTTTTTCTCCATTCCAACATTCTTTATAACGATAATAATAATGTTTCTCGTTTTCATGGGTCCCGCAGAAGATCGAGTCGAAGGTGAGTTACGAAAGTATCATTGGATTGAGGAAAGAACCGCTTCGCTGCTATAGCTGATCCATTTGCCGTCAAAGCTTTCCATCGCTTCTGCTGAAAGAAAACAAAAAAGTTCGCAAGTCAAAAACCCCGTTTCGTCGGAAAATGAATATTCCAGTCACTGATCCGCGTAACATTTTTTTCCGATTACAATATCGATACACGAAAAAAAAAAATTTGCTTGATTTCGAGAACTAAGAGGACAATTGAATCGCTGTTACGAAGAGAATCAGTGGTCAATGACTGGGATAAAGCGATGTTTTCTATCCACGGAAAAGTAAACCAGTGACGTGACGCGGCGTCCTTCGAAATCCGTGAAAGCATCCGTACCTTCCAATTAATTAGTCTTTCAATTCCCCATCTAGTCTTCGAACTTCTCGGTCTGGTTGGCAAGCGATGAATGCCACGCTAAGAAAACTATTTTAGCATGCAAAAACCTCGCCATATCTCCGGCGAACGGTATATACCATTTGAACGACTAACACCAACACACCCAGCATCGGCAGCTATATTCCAAGCGTAACTATATACGAGTAGAATTATTATACCCGCTTCAATCGGGGAATGATCCTTCTCTCTCTCGAGATCTCTGGGGGCCGTTCTTACCTTACGTATCTGTCCCAACGTCATCGTTACCTCAGTTGTCGTCCCACCTTTACCCCGCGCCGCTAGCGTGCGCGCTTGTTTCCCCCTTCGGCGTCCGTTTAATCTCTCTCCTTCTGTCCAAAAACCGAGCCACCGAGACAGGGACGTTTGCTATTTTCGGGGATCATTACGTCTACACACGAATTAATAGAGGAGTAGAAGAGAGATACTTAAGAAAGCTCCGATCTGCTGGCAGATAGTTAGCTCGGTACGTGGTCAGTCATGGATTATCGGCCCAGTCGAGGGCTCGATGCTTTCCCGTGATCGGTTTTTGTCCCTTCGATTATAATTCGGCAGCCGCGTCGCGAATGCAATAATACTAAATACAAATACGTGTTTTAAGAAGCGGTCAAGAAAATATCGTGAATTAAAAAGTATCGCTCGCTTGTTAATTCGCTTGTTTGGTGTCCTTTTTCTTCTCCGTTGCGGAGGACGAATGCTTCGCATCTGAGGATCTTTCGAGATATATATCGGCGTTTATTGGAACGTTGGAACGATATTTTTTTTTTTTTTTCTTTCTTTAGCCGAAAGTACCGGAGATCAATGCACCGGAGATTAAAACACCGGAAATAAAGGCACCCGACGCGCCAAAGATCGAAGTTAGCAAGGAAACTACACCAGTCGGAAGTAGAAGACCGTCACTTGTACCCGGAAGTGGTGCCAGCAGCCGCAGGGGATCCCTCATACCTCCGGAAGAATTGGGACGCAGACCCAGTCTTATCATCAGCGACGAGGTATGTTACGCGGAGATTTTTCATGTATCACAGGTATATAGACTGCCTTTTTGCTGGAGGTCCGATACAATAAGAATTGGCTGACAAAAAAAATGTTGAAAAAAAAAAAATCGTCGTTTGATAAAATGCAGTCGATGATAAAATGAGATTTTATTATAAACGACAATTATCTTAGCCGTACCTCCAGCAACTACTTATCCTAGTCGAAGTTTTGTCTTTTATTTTTTTTTTCACGAATGTGACGTTTTACTTTTATTTTTTGTCTCTTGCGTCACCGCAACTCAATTTGAGTCATTAAAGTAGATACTCGTTCCTGCGTTTACGTTCCTTAAGCATCTCATTTTTTGCAGTTATTTATCGTTCGTACGTCTGTTATTTTTATACAATTCTCGTTTTTTTTTTTTTTTTTTTTTTTTTTTTTTTTTCATTTTTGCGTGTTTTTCACGTAGAGTTTGTTTCGATGAGAGATTATGAGTTTCTTTTTTTTTTCTTTTTTTTTTTTTTCTATAGGGATTTACGTAGAAATTTTGACGCATCGAATTCACAGTCCGTCCTGTCTTGCGACCGATTTTTGCCGGTTAAATTCCCCGAGTCAATTGTCCCTTGTAATTGTTACTTTTTTTTTCTCTTCTTCTCATTGTCACGTCACTACTATCGCTATTCCTTTATTTTTCGTCGAATTTGGAAAAAAATTGTGATGAGCACACAGTGTGATGAGAATATTTAGTTTTAGAATCCCTTTTTTTTTATCGAAGATAATCCATGTCCGCAGCATCGAGCTATACACGAGATAAATCACCTCTTTGTTGTTGTCGTCCTGAGTAATAGAGAGAATATGAATTTCCTCGTTCGAAGACACAACTGTCGATTATTGCCCCCCGAACCCTTGTCGTCGCGTCAAATTTTCAAGGTATACAGAGGCCGAGGGGTCTCTGTTACTCCCGGGAACGAGTTATTCGCGATATTCACAGGATATTTTGTAGATATGTCGCATTTTCATGCCGCAGACGTGAAATATTTCCGATGGAAATGCACCAAGCCGAAGAAGAAGATGTCTATCTATTTGTTTGAAATTTTAAGCTCTCGTAACATTGAATCTGACGCTTCTCCAGTGTCGCAAATCATCTCAGAATTCCTATTAATGAAATTAGGAAAATCGAAAAAAAAAAAAAAGAAAGAGATAAAAAAAATGCGTCAATTTCAACGTTACGATCTTAAAGACGAAATCAATTTACTATTATCATAATAATAAGGGCAATACCCACATGATAAACAGATACAATTTGTTACACATTCACAAAACATGCGAACATTGAATTATGTCTACAATAACGATTTGATTCATAGGAGAATAGAAAGCTGCGCCCTGGCGAGGTGTTGGACGAGCGCAAGGTGAGATACGCCAGCGAGCGATGGAGAGGAGAGGCGAAAAATGAAGGGAATGGCTGCGATCATAATATACTATCGACTACCAAAATGCACTCACTATTTTTTATCTTTTTTTTTTCAATCTAATTGTATCTACGCAACTTTCACGCACATACATTCGATATACAGTGAACCGTATTCGAGATCTCGTCGATCGAAAACGCCAATGAAAAGTTCGAAAAAAAAAAAAAAAAGAAAAAATGTGCCGATAGATTGGAAACGCCGCTAATCACATTATCTCGCAATATTTCCATTGAATTTCGATCAACGATCTCGGAAACGCTCTGTACCATTCGATCATTCGATCACTCGCAATTTCACTCATTACATTCATTTCTTTTTCTACTTATTCTCACGTACAAGCACACGCACGCACGCACACACTCACGGCACTTTCGTAACGTAGAAGCGTCGCTGCAATCTCGAGAGATGCTAATTAAATAAAAAAAACCATATTAAGCTTTGATAAAAGGGTTTAATCGAATTTCTTGATCTTCCGAGATACGGTTAACGCTTCTCCGGAACGATTTGCCTGCTCGTAACTTTACTACCCTCGAATGGCTCCGTAATCACTATGAAATATCGTCGAGGCGCGAAGGACGTTTGCTGTCCTCATTTCCCATAAAAAAAAAAAAATTAAAAAATTAAAAAATCGTTATCACCGATAAAATTCGATCGTAAAAAAAAGAAAAAAAAAAATCGTTTTTCTCTATCATGATGTTATGCGACTCGAGAGTTTATTCGGATTATAGATACGTGTCCGTCCGACGAGAAATTATAAGACTCGAGTATCGCGAGTCCCATAATTGGGATGGGTAAAGCGAGAATTCGCGACACCCGAGCGGTGCACCTCATCTCACCGGGGAGTGAGATATTAATAATCGTTTCAACATCCCTCTTATCGCCGGGTTAAACGAATCTGTCCGGTCTTTGCGCGCGTACCGAGTTAGTGTCGAAATTCTCGGCACGTATGTCAAATAGGCGCCGAGGACGTCAAACGGTTCGTTTCGCGTAGACGTCGCGCTTGACGCTTTTCAATAATTTTGAAAATTAGAAGAAAAAAAAAAAAAAAAAAAAAATTACCGCAAATTTGAAAGTTAATTGAATGGCAGCAAATGTCCTGAGAGCCTCGTACGATTGAACAATGTGACTGAGCAATAAGAATAATAATAATGCACCTTGCATTTGGCACGAAAGAGCACACGGGCCGTGATGGAAGGCTCGTTCTCGCGATACATAAAAAGCGCATGCTGCGAGTACTACGCATTACGCATATATATATATTTTCTCTATATATATATATATATATGGAATTTAAAAAAAAATGGAATGCATCCCTATATATGACATTATTAAATACCGAAATCGCAACGATGCGTGGCCCCTGACGACGATGACGACAGTACTTACTATGTTTATATGAATCTCGGAATATTCGTACGTTGATTATTCAAATGATAGAATTATTAATAATAATGATAATAATGAACGAATGGAGTGAAAGATACGACGAGCTGTCGAAAAAGTTTATTCTCGAAATATCTTAGCGGGAATTGGATAGATAGTTGGAGAGAGATGGAGATGGGTCGATGAGAAAAGAGAAGGAGGCGCGAATTGGCGAACGAAACGCCTCTCGGGTATAACCCGCAACCCCCGGGTAATTAATTCTTAAAATATAGTTTCTAAAATAGTTGGGAAGAACGGTTAACCGGCGAGATCTTTCGAAGACGACCCGAAGAGCGTTTTGAAGCGCGTGAGCGCTCTTGTCCGAGATTGCAGTTGCCATCTGGCAGGTCGATCTCCTTTACCTTTGCCGATGTACCGTGAATCATTTTGCACCTCCCGCTCTCTGCCCGTGCAGAAGATATCCCCCCCGTTGGGATATCGACGAATATCTTGTGACTCGCGGAGGCGTCGAGACAAGAAAACCTTTCCCCGCCTCGCGGCTTCCTATCGTCGAATTTTCGATGCGCTAATGGCATCAGCCACTTCTTACACACAACGAGAATATTGAAGTATGATCTCGTGACACGGATACCGCGGGACCCATTAATCATCGGTTCTAATTGCGTTACGGACACGCAAAGCGACGATTTTAAGCCACTTGTTCCTCTCGCGCCTATGACGATGTCCGAGATTCGCAGACTCTTCGATCTAAATTCCTTTATGCAGCTTTTAACAATTAACAGTCGAAAGAAATATGTTTGTCTTCCATTTTTTTTTTTTTCGGGAGCATTTTTTCGTTGGTTTTATTTTTATTCATTTTTTTTCCAAGAGAAGGAAACGATTGTTTAAGCCGCAACGATAGTCATCTCGTCATCGTTTAACGAGACTCTTCTCGTACGATCGTTAACAGCGGTTTGGCAAATGCGAACACTTTTGTTACTGACCAAAGCCTGGCAGAGATTTCCTCATCCCCAGCCGTGAAAATTAGGAGAATTCTCCTTAGCCGGCGTTAGCTCACCGTACGCTCGCAAATCGGCGTGTATCTAGTGCCATTAAGACTGAAGAATGGCCCCAACCCCTTCGCGGAGTGTATCGTTCGTCGTGTTAACAGTTTAACTAGATGTTTGAACTGATTTTCAAGACGCTTGTAAAGTTCTTCATGCTCGATGAAACACGCCCGGTTTTCCATCAGTTTAAAACGTCGCGGAACGACGACGCTTCTTCTATCTCGTTCTCGTCTTCTGTCAACGCTTTGTTGAGCGCTTGTCGCTCAAACGACCAAATTACTTCGATTCTCGGCCAACGTTTCTCCTATTCAAATTTTGTTTCCTTTTTAAGCCGATAGAAATTTTTTTTTTTCTACGAAGATTAAACGATACCTCGACAGCTCGTAGCTTCTCAGGGCTCATATCAGTTATCAATATTTTTTTTACAATGTCTCCCATTCGTTAGCCAAATCGTTCCGCCACTCGACAGTCATCAAATCATCATACTAATTAATCCTCGTCAATCACGTCGTTTTTTTTTTATCATCGATCTCGTTTCGTCCTTAACGAGGATCGATGCCTTTTTTCTTTCGCCACAGGAGAAGACACGATTTTTTCTTTTTCCATCTTTTTTACTTTTTTTTTTTTTGGTTCCGTATACGAGAGATACGAATTCACGAGTTGAAACGAAAATTCGATGTTCCCCGATACCTCATGCCATGTCTCTGTAATTTTTTGCAGGCGGGAAAATTACGACCCGGTGAGGTGTTTGACGCCAAGGTGAGATTTGTGTTCGCCTATAACACAAAGCTTACCTTTCCACGATCATCAAGCATACCCCCTTCGCCCCCCACCCCCCTTTGCCCCCGGCAATTTTTTTTTATTCATGTTTTTTATTGGCCCTCTTGACCCTCAATCTCTGTCATCTTCGCGTATCCCATTCATCGTCATTTCACGCAAAAAAAAAAAACGCCACTATCGATCGAGACCACGACAAATGACCGCCACGAAAATCACCCGCACCGACAATAATTTTTCCAATCGATTGTTGATTCTTCTTTTTTTTTTTTTTTACCCCAACATCGTTTTTTTTTTTTTTTTTTTTTTTTCATTACAAAACAAAATGAAACAATCGAGCGACGACAATAACGAACCATCGCAAGAAGGTGGCCGATAATAATTACTATAATGTATCAAATAATTAAAAAATAATCAATAAAATAATTCTACGATTTTTTAGCTAATCTTGTGGAGCTGACGCTGCTGTTGCTGAAATCGCTGTTGCTGCTGCCGCTGTTATACCAATCTCCGCTATTACCGCTATACTACCTTAATCGATTTATTACCATTTTTTTTTATACTATCAACTCTTATTTTATTATTTATCCACGATTATTCTTTCTTAACCGATGACAACATTTACCGCTCCGATGTATTTCATCATTTCTTTTCTCTTACTTATTCTCTCTTCTCTCGATTACAAACCCCCCACTGTTTTTTTTTCTTTTCATATTATCCCATTATTTTTCATTCTATTTTCTATTAATTTTTATACTCGAATATTAATCTCTTATATTTTCCTCCTCGACGAAAAAAAAAAAAAAAAAAAAAACCTTAAAAAAAAAAATCTATCGAACTCTGTTGTGTAGTTTATTCGGTTTATCGTTACACGAATTTTTTGTTTCTTTGTTCTTCCTGGGAAAGCAGAATAGGCTCGGTCGCCCCGGTGAGGTGCAAGACAAACAGGTTAGACACTTTGACACGTGCGCATTTGTTTACTGAACGTGTTTTTTTTATATATATATATATATATATATTCATCGTATACATGTTTACACGTTATGTGTCTATACGTGAATTATTCATTGTGTTTAATTTCGAGCGTCGAGATGAGTTGATTCGCATCGAAGACGACTCGTGTACAGTAGACTTAATCGACATTGTATATAGTAGCATATAAATCTATTTTTTTCTGTTGAATCGTGCTTACAAAATTCGTCGTACAGACACTGCACTCACCCCGAACGGCCGCTGCGGACACGACGCTCCATTTTTCATTTTTTCGCTCCTTGTTTTACGGAGGGAACAATTTTTTTTTCTCGTCAAAAATGGATGCATCAATTTTTTTCTCTCATCAAAAATATACGCATCAATTTTTTTCTCTCGTAAAAAATGTACGCATCAATTTTTTTTTTCTCGTCAAAAATGTACGCATCAATTTTTTTCTCTCGTCAAAAATGTACGCATCAAATTTTTTCTCTCGTCAAAAATGTACGCATCAATTTTTTTTCTCTCGTCAAAAATGTACG
Organism: Cryptus armator; assembly: GCA_963971235.1. Classification (NCBI taxonomy): domain Eukaryota; kingdom Metazoa; phylum Arthropoda; class Insecta; order Hymenoptera; family Ichneumonidae; genus Cryptus; species Cryptus armator. The sequence continues at coordinate 9,549,828 of OZ020241.1, forward strand.
CATCAATTTTTTTCTCTCGTCAAAAATGTACGCATCAATTTTTTTTCTCTCGTCAAAAATGTACGCATCAATTTTTTTCTCTCGTCAAAAATGTACGCATCAATTTTTTTCTCTCGTCAAAAATGTATGCATCCATTTTTTTTCTCTTGATAAAAATATTTGCATCAACTTTAAAAAAATTTTTTCAATTATTCTCTCTTCTGCAGAAATTCGCGCGTATATCGTCGTGTCCGAGGGCTGTCTGTAAATATTACTCCCCCAATGCAGCCCGTGAAAAAAAAAAAAACAACAACACAACAAAAAAACCAAAAATTACACTTGTAAATAATCCAAATGTCGTAGAATAGAGATTTGAGTCCGTTGGACGAGGATTCTGCCCAATGGCCATCAACGTTCGTGTACATATATACTATACTTGTTTACCTACCAGTAGAACACATTTATATACCAACACCGCCGATCTACCGAGCAACGATTCGCGGCGGTGAATTCACAATCTTTTTTTTTTTCTTTTCTTGTTTCCCTCGTTGTAGTTTTTCCAAAACCCTCAATACAAATCCAAATTTTCGTTTTTTTTTTACTGTATCTCACTATTTCCTATTTCGTTCACAACCTCAATGCCCTGTTACCAACGAATTCGTATTATATTGCCGTTCAACAAGTGCACCGATATAGTTTTATCGAGAAAATAATTCGGAACCACAGCGACATTCCGCGGTTCGAGTGATTGATTTATCTAATGAAAATTCCAATCTTCGCGTACAAACCTCGCGCTTTGATACTCTGCCAAGATATGAAGATCGAGTTTTTGATTAACTTCCAGTTCACTCGGCTATTTGGACTTTATCCCAATTTCGTCTATCTATCGCAAAAAGGTTTTTCTCGTTTTGTCTTTCCGCGACTGTGGATATTCGCTCTCGTCGTTTTTCAAACTCTCCGAAAATTCAACTCCGTTGTCTTCATAAACAATTCTAAGGCTATTTTACAAACTCGTTGGTCAAAACAGTGATTCACGATTTTATTATTCGTTTTACGTGTTCGTTAATATATCATCGACTGTTGTTACTATGAATTTATCATCACTAATATCATATCACTTTATTCATTATTCTTACAACTATGTGTATTAATTACTTTTTCATACATTGTCTTTAATTGTCATCGTATTCATCAGCCATCACGTTAGTGTTATAAAAAATCACACAGCTCACTCACACCGGCATAATTTACAAAGCGATAAAACACACGATATATTTACACTGGCGAAAAAAAAAAATAAATTAAACAAGCATATCACTTCTTAATCGTTCATTTTGCTCCTCTTGTCTCCCACTATGTTCGTAACTGTTGTAATTTACATCGATAACGCTGAAAAAAAAAAACCAAAAATCTTTAACTAAATGTGTCGAATATTTGTCGATAATACACGTTGATTTATCCTATATGTTGTCTCCAATAACTCCTAAGTTACCTAACGCTGTGATTAACGTTATTTTTTTTTTTTTGTATTTTATTTATTTAACTCTGTGATATAACGGTTAACTTTATTGATATACATAAGAGTCGCGATGGCTTTCGTTGTTTATATCGAATGTGAAGAGTACATTTTTATTTAATCGATTACGAGAAAATTTTTTTTTTTTTTTTATCGACGCGTTATATTGTTTTTTGAGACGTTGATGCAGGTAAGAAATTCTGAAAAAAAAAAAAAATGGAATCCTCGAAAGTCATCGCTTCGCGTTATTCCATTGAAGCTTTAAAAATGGATAATATTATTGAAATATTATTGATTCATCGATTTATGTTTGACGATCGAAAAAAATGTTTCTGATGATTCGTGTAGCGACGTCGTCCGAGTACGGACGTGAGGAGACCCAGCGTGGCGGACCTTGAGAATAAGATCAACCAGCCTAGCACTCCTCTCCGAGATGTTGGATCCGGCGGACCACCCTCGATCGTCGATGTGCAGGATCGGTACTCGGCCGTCGAGGGTAAAGCAACATTTTTATTTTTTCCATCACTTCATCCTTTCTTTTTTTTTTCCTTTTTCTCTTTTCTTTTTATCCTCTTTTTTTTTATTTCAGTCGAAAAAGCTAATAATTAGTTCGTAGAAACAATTTTTTTTCAACTTATCGACAAAAATCAACGAAAAAAAATTATGAATCAAAAAAACGAATAATTCGTTCGTACAAACGACTTTTTTTTTCAACTTATCGACAAAAAGTAACGAAAAAAAATCGAAAGTCGAAAAAGTTAATAATTACTTCGTACAAACGATTTTTTTTCACCTTATCAACAATAATTAACGAAAAAAAATTATGAATCGAAAAAGCTAATAATTAGTTCCTACAAACGACTTTTTTTCCAATTTATCATTTTTAAAAAATTGCTTTAATAATTTAATAATGAAATATTCATTAAAATCTCAGACTCGACGGCCTATATGACAATCGGAGTAGAGGGCAATCCGGCACCGACGTTCAAATTCTACAAAGGCATGACGGAGATCATCGAGGGTGGAAGATTCAAGTTCCTCACGGACTCTGAGACCAACACGATCACCCTCTGTATGAGGAAGACAAAGACGAACGATGAGGGAACATATAAACTCGTTATTAGCAACATACACGGCGAGGATTCGGCGGAGATGACACTCTACGTTTCCGGTACGAAAATTCTGTCTTCTACTATTTTTGGACGCATTACAAACTATTATTAGACCGATCATATAATTATATACTATCATAAGACTAATTCTATAATTATATACTATCATAAGACTAATTCTATAATTATATACTATCATAAGACTAATTCTATAATTATATACTATCATAAGACTAATTCTATAATTATATACTATCATAAGACTAATTCTATAATTATATACTATCATAAGACTAATTCTATAATTATATACTATCATAAGACTAATTCTATAATTATATACTATCATAGGACTAATTCTATAATTATATACTGTTATACGACTAATTCTATAATTATATACTGTTATACGACTAATTCTATAATTATATACTGTTATACGACTAATTCTATAATTATATACTGTTATACGACTAATTCTATAATTATATACTGTTATACGACTAATTCTATAATTATATATTGTTATACGACTAATTCTATAATTATATACTGTTATACGACTAATTCTATAATTATATACTGTTATACGACTAATTCTATAATTATATACAGTTATACGACTAATTCTATAATTATATACTTATTTGCGACTAATTTAAAATTATTCTGCATAGACGCGAGTGGCATGGACTTCCGTACAATGCTCCAAAAGCGAAAATACCAAAAATGGGGCCAAAAGGAGAGCGAAGCTCCAAAAGTCGATCTCAAAGAAACGGAGAAACCAATGCCGGCCCTCAAGAAAGTCGAGAGGGTACGTATTTCTCCGTCGCCGACGGATTATTTACTAAAATACCAACAAACAAAAAAAAACCAAAAAATATATTACACAATTATCTCGTTTTAATAGTCTGCGAATAGGTCGGAATTTCTTCGTGAACGTCTACTTCTCTTTATAAGTATGTAAGTTATAACGTGACACGCCAAAACGTAAGTGTGAACAGCGAGATATCTCATCAGTTTAATGATCTCTCGCTGGCGTATTTGTTCACAAATGTCACAAGTCCGTTGCATCTACGTTTACAGTTTTACCGTATACTGTACACCCGAATTTTGTTATTTCTCATCGTCTCGTTCACGTCGTCTATTTTTATTCAACCGTCCGAGTTGTCTTTTACTTATTCGTTGCGTACGATTCGTAAAACGTGATTAATCAGTATGAGAAACATAGAGAGATAGAAGTGACTAATATCTTGCTAAATGTTGGCACGTGGAATTTGTGTATCAACCGTTTACGTTACGTCTCGTTATCGGCGCACGACGAGAAAAGCGTTTTAGTTTTATTTTTTCTTGTTAATTTCTTCTTTAATTTTTTTTTTTTTTTTTTTTTTTTTCTACGCTCATTGATACAAGTCGATATCGAATAATTGTTGCTTTGGCTCAACGTCGGTCTCATTCGTAGCCGCTGCCCCCGGGCGCCGAGGGTATCGACGTTCATGGGAAAAGCTGGTATCAGGACGGCGAAGTAATAGTGATCATGACGGAGGGAGAACCCGATCGTCGAATACCCTTAGGCAGGAGAGGTTCGGCTAACTGGAGTTGGTTAAAGGTTGCAATTTAAAAAAAAAACACAATAAACAAAAGAAAACCATCGTATCCTCCGTCCCGAACTATCAAATTCAAAACGCGTTTATCGATCCGCGCGATTGACAAAAGACGTTACGCAATTGAAAGCAATTTTTATTCGTAGACTTGTGTGTCGTACCGATTGCATAAATATTTTCAGTCTATTCTCGTTCATGTGCGTCCGTTCACCTTGTCCCTATTTTTAATCGTATCGTCCGCACGTATACTCTTGTCAACGTTGCGTTTTTTTTTTGTATCGTCTCACCTCCATGAATTTTTTTTTATTTTTTTTTAACGCCGATACAGTTTCAATATTTTTCTCAAGAAAATATGAGACCTCTTTTTACTATTATGCCAGCGATTTTATGCCTTGGGTACTCGCGTGAGAAATACTTTCAGTGATACGAGTAAACGGACAGGAAAACTCGAAGTCAGACATTTGGACGCTCATCACTCGTATTGTTTTTTTTTTTTTTTTCCTTTTTTTTTAAGTCGCGAATATCCTTCCAGCGTTCCTGGCGCGTTAAATAGGTTTTCTGATCATTTTTTTTTCTAATTCTCATTTAGTTTTAATATATCGCGAATATCCTTCCAACTTTCCCGGCGCGTTAAATAGGTTTTCTTACAATTTTTTTTATTTTTTATTATTTTTCATTTTCATTTAATTTTAATATCTCGTATCTTTGTGTGCGCGCGGACGTAACCGGGGGCTAACCGGACGGCAGGACGTCTTCGACATTCAGCGCAGGCCGAGTTTGCAGGAGTTGATAGAAGATTGGCCGACGCTAGTGGCCCGAGTCAAAGAGAAGGTTCGATTAATTAAAAGAACAGAAAAAAAAAACAAAAAAAAACGATTGAGAGAATCAAAATGCAAGAAAACGCAACAAACACTTGTGCTTTTTCCACAATTGTATTTTGGTATGCAAGGCCACAAAAACCCGATCGGTAACAGGCCACTTTGTGGATTACGAGGCCTCGATAGAATATTCGTGATTACGCAATTCGAGGAAAAATCGTCTCATACCTTTATCCATACCGTTCACACGCCATTACATTATCTTTGAGTAGTTACGTTGAGAGTACGTAGCACTATCGACTTGCGTCGACAAAAAATATCGATGGAAAATAATAAAAGATTAAAACCACAAGATACCCAAATCTTTTTTACGGTTTTTCTTTACGATTTTCTATCGTATTTTTTTTCCAATAGCACGAGTTCACAAATTTGCTGTCTTCAGAGATGCAAATAGGTGTCTGTGCCTTTAGCAGGTTTATTGCAGTGTATAGAGTCGACACATCGTTTTCGTTTAACTATTATTTTTTTGGGTTTTTTTTTTTAATTTTTATTATTTCTTTCTTTTTAGTATCACAATTAGCTTCGCTTCCATCGCAAGATCATTCATCGTCAAACGCGTGTTGTCAGCAAGATACACAAGAGACATTACTTTCTAATTCAATTGGCATGCGAACCATTAGTACAATGAGAATCTCGATATCTTCGTATCTCATTGGAAGTCGTGCGTTCAAACGCGTCCGTCGATGCGAAACGAGTCACAACTACTAAAACGAGAATAATTCTTCGTTCTCGTATCGCGAGAGGCTGTAGTGTCTCGACGAAAAATTGCGAAAAAAAAAACACAAAGAGTTACTTCTATCGTGTAAAATTGTTGAGCAGTCGACAGAATTTTTTTCGTTATTTATGATGAAAATCTGACGATTCTGAAAGATAAAATGAACGTCGTACGGAATTTGTTATTTCTAGAATAGTGGATCGCGTAGGCCCTCTCTTGCCGAGTTAATACCCGACTGGCCGATTCTTCATCACTACAGCAAGACGGAGGTTGGAGCATTACAGCCGTTAAATAAACGGCTCTACTATTTGGACCGTATAATTCTTTCACACGTGATAACAATATCAAATATGTCACTCGATGTTCTATGCTCTGACAACAAATTTTACAGCCTTCGCGCTTCGGATCGTCGATGTTGCACGCTGCTGTTCATAGATGGAATATATTATCTATAATTTCTTCACTTCGTCTACAAATGCATTGCCACTATTCTACTTATCTTTACTATCATCTCATAACAGTCTTCGAACTCAAATTGCCCGATACTACTTCAAAATTCTATTATTCTCGATATTCCTTCATTTGTCTTCTCGGTGTCGCTATCAACGATCTTTTTTTCTTCTTCTCAATATCTATCGAAAGTTGTCTCTCGTACGTGTCGCGTGAGCCGCATCCCGTATCTAAAGTTGCAACCGCTTCTCGCACGATGTACCATTTTCTCTTTATTTCTTTTCGTTTTTTTTTTTTTTTTTTTTTTTTTTTCATTTATTTATTGAATTTATTATTCGTAGCTGATGAATTGACGATTACTCGAGAGATTCGTATGATCTTTTTGCGACGCGAGATCGGAATATATTTGCCGCTCGTTGTCCCCTTCTTAATGATTTCTTGCAAGTAAATCAGCCTCACAACCCTCGTTAAACTCTCTGACTCGTCTAACAGCATCGAGCATGTGTATCTAGGATGCCTCGATCATTTAGGTACTCGATCGTACGGCGACGTGTTTTTTTTTTTTCTTAAGTACGTTTTTTTTTTTAATCTCGTACACGAGCGCGTTTTTTTCGGGCGCGCGATTACTTCTCACCCCTGAGGGTACTTTTTTTAAGCTCTGGTTTTTTTTTTCTCTTCGATCGTCGATCCACGATTTTTCGGTGAGGATCGGCGGCTCGGAGAGGCACGTTACAGGATTTTTTTTTATCAACATTAACCAGTGCAACATTTTTACGACGCGCGATCTCTCGAAGAGGAGAGACGCTCTTTTTTGATTTTTTTTTCTTTTTGTTTTTTTTTTTTTTTTTTTTTTCACTGTAAACAGGTGGAGAACTTTTTTGCAACGATTCTCGTGACGAGATCGTACAGTTTTTTTTATTTCACGAGATATACGAATACCGCTGTTGAATACCGTTGTGTTTTTCTTTTTTTGTTCCTGATACACGTAGAAGGTGGACTCGTTCCTGAAACCGCTCGTCGACCAGTACGCCAAAGAAGGAAAGGACAAGAAGGTTACATTCGATTGCAACTTCTCCAAACCGAATTGCAAACCGAAATGGCTCTTCCGCAAAGACGTACGTTTGTTGAAAGCACTAAGTAAAAAAGAAAAGAAAAAAAAACAACAACACGCTATTCAAAAGTAACCGCGACATTATCTTTGCGCGACGTTTTCGCAGGAACTCTTCCCATCTGCGAAATACAAGTTCAAGAACGAGGAGGATTCGTATCAGTTGATTATCCTAAATCCGAAGGTCGAAGACTCCGGAAAATACACCATCGAGATCAGTGGAGTTTCTAGCACTGCGCTACTCAATGTCGACGGTAATTCACAATTATTCTTTACACTTTTGTCACTCAATGAATCAGTAAAAAAAAAAAAGGAAAACCACTAATAAAATTTGTTAATCCAGAACCCGATCCAAGTTACACGTTCACAAAGCCTCTGCCGAAAAAGACAAGTGGCTTTGCGCAGCACGAGGCTTATATGGAGTGCACAATCAGCTCGAACTTAGCGCAGGTATCCTGGTATAAGGGAAAAACGAAACTCGAGGTTAGTATTCATTATAAAAAAAATTACAAAAATCTTTACCACTTTGGCATATGCTAAATTCGTAAACTTTTTTTTTTCTTACACAGGACGGCGATATCTACAGCATCTCGAAAGACATGGCCGGTGTCTGTCGTCTGACGTTCAAGAGTGCAAAATTGGAGGACAGCGGCGAATATTCCTGTAAAATTAACAAACAGTCGGATAAGACGGAGACAGTGCTCACCATAGTGGGTGAGTGTAAAAAAAAAAAAAAAAAAAAACCTCCCAAACAATTTAATAACTGTATTTCCGATGTCGAAAGAAAATGATGACATTGTTTAATAAATTTCAGAATATCCGTATAAATTCGTCAAGGTACTGAAATCTCAACAACTCGTGGAGAAGGAAACGGTGACGATGCTCTGCGAACTCGACGACGAGGGCGGTGAGGTGAAATGGTTCAAAGGCGATCAAGAAATAACGGCTGACAAACGGTACAAATAATTATTAAACTTTATACATACCAAATTAATCTCCTAATTTTCCTTGCATCGTAAGCCAATTGCATTCTTTCGTTGTTTCTTTACAGTATACAAATCAAAGCTGAGGGTCGAAAGCGAAAGCTTATCATCAAAGACGCCAAAGTCACGGATGCGGGAATGTACTCCTGTGTCAGTAATGCCGATAAAACCGAAGCTGAGATCGTTATAAGCTGTGAGTTACAATTTCATTAATCGATCGTAATATCTGTTTTTCTTTTCACCCGTTTACCAAAGAATTGATACTGATTAAGCTTCTCGTTTCTTTTGTCAGATGCAAATCGCTTCAACAAGAAGCTAAAGGACACAGTTGCGATCGAGCGGGAAAAATTGGTACTCGACGTCGAGCTTCAGGATCAAACGGCGAGTGCTCAATGGATGTTCAACGGCAAACCCATCGAGCCGAACGAAAGAGTCGAGATAAAGAATCTCGGCGGTGGCAAGCATCAGCTTGTGTTCAACAAAGTCGAAATGACCGATGACGGTGAGATAACGTGCACAAGCGGAGAGCTCACGAGCAGCTGCAAGCTCACCGTGAAGAAAGGAGAGAGCAAACCGATACCTGAGATTCCCGACAAAATCGAAGGACCCTGTTCTGCGCCGCTGGTATTCGTTATACCATTCAAGAGTAAGAATCACCGATTAGTCATTCGATCCGAGAGTCTCGAAGCTCTTAATTTTCCGAACGATCCTTCATTTGCGTAACATTATTCGTTGTTTTTAGTCGAAGGTACGAAGCAGACTCAGGTAGAGGCGAAGCTGATGAAAGACGGCAAAGTGTTGCCTCTTAAGGATGTGGAGATAATCGTCGGCGAGGACAAGATAACGTATAAGATAAAGAAACCGACGAGAGATCAGTCGGGAATTTATCAATTGAAGATCGGCAATGGACAAGGAGAAGAGATAAAGGACGTTAACATCGTGATGCAGGACGTTCCTTCGGCGCCAACGGACGTCGACGTGACTGATATCTTTGCCACGTCGTGTGTTGTAAAGTTCAAGGCTTCTGCCGACGACGGTGGCTCGCCGATTCTCAAATACGTTATCGAGCGTCTCGACATGAGCCTAAAATCTCAATGGGACAGCGTTGGCGAAGTTATGCCCGGTGAAAAATGTTCTTATAAGGTTGAAGATTTGATCGCCAAGAAGCAATACAAATTCCGTATTCTCGCTGTTAACAAGTTGGGTAACAGCGAACCTGCTCTCTTCGGCAAACCGGTGTTGGCTAAGGATCCTTGGGGTAAGTTGCTTAACCAAAAGAAAAAGCGTAAAAATCAACTTGGGAAGCGAAACAAAAGAAAAAAAGAAAGGTCTCTGTTAAGAAAAGAAGTTACAATGTCTTGTCGTCGCTTTGTTTACAGACGAACCTGGAAAGCCGACGAACGTCGAGGTAACGGATTGGGATGTCGATCACGCGGATCTCAAATGGACGAAACCGGAGAACGACGGTGGTGCGCCGATAACCGGTTACGTAATTGAGTACAAAGAGAAATTCGGCAAGGAATGGGTAACCGGTAAGGAGATCGACGGTGACGTAACCAAAGGAACGATCGACGGCCTCAAAGAAGGTTCCCAATACGAATTCCGAATTCGCGCGATAAACAAGGGAGGCGCTGGCGAGCCTTCGGACGCGACTAAACCGATTATCGCCAAATGTCGCTTTGTCAAACCCTTCATAATCGGTGATCAATTGACGAATCTCGTTGTGAAGAAGGGACAAGTTATCAAGTACGATATGAAATACGGGGGTGAGCCGGAACCCGAGGTACACTGGTTCCTCGGACAGAAGGAAATCGTTCAGGACGCCGCCGAGAGAATAACGATCGACAAATACGAACGCAATACCGTACTTACGATTCGAAAAACTACGAGAGCCGATTCTGGAAAATACAAACTTGTGCTTACCAATGGCTCCGGTACATGCGAAAGCATCGCCGATGTCGTGGTTCTCGGTAAGATAAAATCAAAAATATGATTCATTTTTATGAATTTTTTTTCACGAATATTTGATTCAAATTGTATATTGTTTTCTTTTTCATTTCGCAGACAAGCCATCGCCGCCGATGGGACCTCTCAAAGTCGAAGAGGTACGTGCCGATCACGTTACCGTGCAATGGAAGAGACCATCGGACGACGGTGGCACCGACATAACCGGATACACCCTCGAAAAAATGGACGTCGACACGGGAAGATGGATTCCCGCTGGCGAAGTGGGACCCGACAAGGATACATTCACCTTCTCCGGTCTCACGCCGAATAAGAAATACAAATTCAGGGTGAAGGCTGTCAACAAGGAGGGTGAATCCGAACCGCTAGTCACCGACGAATCTATCGTCGCGAAGAATCCTTACGGTATGTCGATAACTTCATAGAAAGTTGAATTGAAAATTCTTTATATGAAATAGCAATATGTAGCGCGTTACGTATTGACTTGTGCCTTACAATTGCTCTGACTTAGTTTTTCGTGAAATAGCAGAATGGAAAGCGTAAAACATAATGCGTTGTCTTCCAACATATCTGACTTACGATTCTCTCGAATTGTAGACGGTAACATGTAACGCGTAACGCGTTATTTTGGGACATTATTGACTCACTCTTTTGTGTAATCAGAGAAAGTAACGCGTAACGCGCTTTCTAACTCTACTGTGAAAATGCAAAATGTAGATAAGAAAGTTACGTTGCAACCTATCTGACTTAATCGCCTGTGGAATAGCAGATCGTAACGCGTTACCGATGCGCCAGTAACACGACTTACTTCACCCTGAAAATGCAAAACGTCCCTAAAGAAGTTTGACTTCAAAAACAAACTCAGCAAAACGAGTAGATCGATTGTCAACATCCGTTTATCTTCTCAGACGAACCTGGAAAGCCCGGCAAACCAGAAATCTTCGATTACGACAACATGAGCGTTTCACTGCGTTGGGCGAAACCCGACAAGGACGGTGGCAGACCTATAACTCACTACACCGTCGAGATGAAGGATAAATTTTCGCCCGATTGGGTCGAAGTCACAAAGACGACTGACGCCAATCCCGAGGTAAAGGTCGAGGGATTGAAGGAAAAAATGGTCTATCAGTTCCGTGTTCGCGCGCACAACAAGGCGGGACCATCGCAGCCCAGCGAACCTACGGACAATCATATTTGTAAACACAGAAATCGTAAGTATTCCTTAATAATATCAATAATCAATTAATTATTGTTATTATTTTTCCTAAATCCGTGGGAAGCAATGATTTACTATCGTACTATTAAAATTTTCAGTGAAACCGAGAATCGACCGTACGAATTTGAAATCGATAATCATCAAAGCGGGTCGTACGCACAAATGGTCTGTCGATGTGATCGGTGAACCGCCGCCAACGATCAAATGGGTTTGGCGAGACAATATTCCTCTGACAACGACCGATCGTATTAAGATCGACAATGTCGACTACCACACTGACTTCTCCATCGTCAATGCGACTCGCAAAGACACCGGAAAGTACACTATCATCGCCGAGAACGTCAACGGCAAAGATGAAGAGTCCGTTGAGCTTACAGTTCTCGGTTAGTAACTCATCGAGCTTTCGTAATTTGTAAAGTTATTTACTATCTTATCGGCGAATATCTACTAATTATATTCTTCTGATTCAGGAAAACCCGACGCACCGAAAGGACCGCTCGTAGTTTCCGATGTAACGAACACGTCTGCCAAGGTAAAGTGGCAGAAGCCGGAAGACGACGGTGGTGTGCCGATCAAGGAATACGAGATCGAGAAAATGGACACGAAGACCGGAAAGTGGGTGCGCGTTGGCAAAATTCCCGGTGACTCGCCGAACACGGAATTCCAGATAACGGGTTTGAATCCAGGAAGCGAATATCTTTTCCGCGTTACCGCCGTCAACGACGAAGGAGACTCCGATCCGTTGACCAGCGAACGCCCTGTGGTCGCTAAAAATCCTTTCGGTGAGTTTATCCGTAGAAGTAAATTTACAAAAAAACATTAATCTTTGCGAAAACTGGAGAACACTTTCAACTAATCGTGATAATTGTGCCATTTGCAGACGAGCCACACGCGCCGGGTACTCCGTTGGTTACCGACTACGACAACGAGTCCGTAACCCTTAAATGGACCGCACCGGACTTCGACGGTGGTGCGCCGATCGAGAAATACATCATCGAGAAGAAAGATCGTTACAAACCCGATTGGGAAAAGGCTATGGAAGTACCGGCCGGCGATGAACTCGTTGCCAAGGTAATGGGACTGAAGGATCGCGCGGAATATCAGTTCAGAGTTATCGCTGTGAACAAAGCTGGTCCTTCGCCACCGTCTGACGCCTCTAAGATGCAGATGGTTAAACACAAAGCTCGTAAGTTAAAAAAACAATTCTTTAAACCTTCTCGCGCTTTACTATCATAAAAGAAACGTTCATCGTAACGATTTTTGTTTATTTTACAGTAAAACCGAGAATCGACAGAACGAACTTGAAGCCGATAATCGTAAGAGCCGGAAAGCCGATAAAGTACGACGTGGACGTTCGTGGCGAACCGCCACCAGAGATAACATGGTACCACGTCAAGGAGCTCGTCAAACACGGTGGTAACATCAGCATCGAGAACGTCGATTATAATACAAAGCTCACTATAACTGACAGCGTACGAAAGAACACAGGAGTATGGAAGATTCGAGCTGTGAACGCGTCCGGCGAGGATGAGGCTGAAGTCGAGGTCACCGTGCTATGTAAGTTTCTTACATAGTTCGCGAATAAAACAATAAATTAAGTATTCAATCGTAAATTTAATTAATAACGATGAATTCCACAATTTTCAGCTGCACCTGGAAAACCAAAGGGTCCTTTGAAGGTCTCCGACGTGACGAAGGGCGGTTGCAAGTTGAAATGGGAGAAACCCGAGGACGACGGTGGAAAGCCGATAACCGGTTATCAGGTAGAAAAATTGGACAAAACAACGGGCCGTTGGGTACCAGTTGGTCGCACGAATGACACGGAAATGGACGTCAAGGGGTTGACGGAGGGTCACGAGTACGAGTTCCGTGTGAAAGCGATAAACGAGGAAGGTGAATCCGAGCCGTTGACGACCGAAGGAGGTGTGGTAGCGAAGAATCCGTTCGACGTCGCCGGTCGGCCCGGAATACCGGAATTCGAGGACTGGGATGTTGATCGTGTGGATCTCAAATGGACAGCACCAAAGGACAACGGCGGTGCGCCGATAATCGGTTACATAATCGAGAAGAAAGAAAAATTCACGAGTCACTGGGAAGAGGCCGTTGTCACGACTTCGCCGGAGCCAAAGGGCCGCGTTCCCGATTTGAAGGAAGGTGCGACCTACCAATTCCGCGTGCGCGCGGTAAACAAAGCTGGTCCTTCGGAACCCAGTGATCCAACAAAGCCGCACGTTGCCAAAGCGAGATTCTTGAAGCCGCACATAAATCGCGACAAGCTTCAGACCGTCAAGGTGCGCGCCAGTCAACACGTGAAGTTGGACGTTGACATCAAGGGTGAACCTCCTCCAACGGTAACGTGGACTTTGCGCACCAAAGTTCTCGAAAACACGCCGAATCTCAAGATCGAGAACGAGGATTATAACACGAAATTGATGCTTTCCCACACGACGCGCAAGGATACGGGAAAATATACGATCAAAGCAGTCAACGATTCCGGCGAAGACGAGGCCGACGTTGAGATAATAATTCTCGACAAACCCGGAAAGCCCGAGGGTCCTCTCGAGGTCGTCGACGTGCACAAGGAGGGATGCAAACTCAAGTGGAAGAAACCCAAAGACGACGGTGGTTTACCGCTGTCGAGTTACGTAATCGAAAAGATGGATGCAACCTCTGGACGCTGGGTACCCGCTGGTATCTGCGATCCCGACAAAACCGAACACGCGGTAACGGGATTGGAACCCGGACACAAGTACGAGTTCCGAGTCAAAGCCGTTAACGAGGAAGGTGAGTCCGAGCCATTGGCAACGGACACAGCGATAATCGCCAAGAATCCTTATGACACACCGGGTGCTCCTGGACTTCCGGAGATCAAGGATTGGTCCGAGAACTCGGTGACGCTTAAGTGGGAACCGCCAATAAGAGATGGAGGCGCACCGATAACTGGTTACATTCTTGAGATGAAAGAGCGTTTTGGTACGTCGTTCGTTAAAGCCGCCGAGACTACGGGACCGAAATGCGAGGGTATGGTGCCGAGATTAGTCGAAGGAAATCAGTATCAATTCCGTGTGAGAGCCGTCAACAAAGCCGGACCGGGTGAACCCAGCGAGGCAACGAATCCTCACACCGCAAAGGCGCGCTGGCTGAAGCCGCACATCGATCGAACGAATTTGCAGCCAATTATCGTCAAAGTCGGCCTCGTGGTCAACTTGGATGTTAACATAATCGGTGAACCGCCGCCAAAGGTTACCTGGACCTTCAAGGACTCCGAACTCGTAACCAACGAGACGTATCGCATTGACAACATCGATTATAACACAAAATTCTTCATAATGAAGGCGAAACGAAACCTGACGGGAAAATACATTGTCAGAGCGAAGAACGAGGTTGGCGAGGATGAGGCTGAGGTGGACATCACCGTTCTCGGCAAACCAACGAAGCCGAAGGGTCCATTGGACGTTTCGGATGTCACGAAACACGGCTGCAAACTTAAGTGGAAGAGACCGGAAGATGATGGTGGCTCTCCGATCGAGTACTACGAAATCGAGAAACTTGATCCGCTCTCTGGCGCTTGGATATCTTGTGCGAGATCCACGGAACCCGAAGCCAATATAACCGGTCTTCTCGAGGGAAAACCCTACAAATTCCGTGTTAAAGCTGTGAACAAGGAGGGTGACTCGGAGGAGTTGGAAGCTGACAAATCGATCATAGCGAAGAATCCGTTCGACGAACCCGGCAAACCTGGACGTCCGGAAATCAAGGATTGGGACAGAGATTTCGTCGATCTCGAGTGGAAAGCACCGAGCAATGACGGTGGCGCTCCGATTGAGAAATATATCGTACAAATGCGCGACAAGGATGGTAGACAGTGGGTAGACGCTGCTATGGTAGTCGGGGATCGTACAAACGCCAAAGTGACCGACGGCATCGAACCGGGTCACGAGTACGAATTCAGAGTCGTCGCCGTTAACAAAGCAGGTCCCAGCGATCCTAGCGACGTGTCCAAGAGCGTCGTCGCCAAACCGAGATTCCTCGCTCCGAGAATCGATCGTAAGAATCTTCAGAAGAAAACATTGCGAGTCGGTCAGATGCTGAGGCTGGAGGCTGACATTCAGGGTGAACCTCCACCATCGATCACCTGGAAGCTTAAAGACACTATTCTCAAAAGTGTCGATCGTTTGACCATCGAGAACGAGGAATACCACACGCTATTTACCCTCAATAAGCTCAAGCGTATGGATGCCGGTACTTACACCGTTACCGCGAAAAACGACAGCGGCGAAGATACGGTAGATATCGAAGTACAGATACTGAGCAAACCTACCAAACCGAAGGGACCGTTGGACGTGTCCAACGTAACGGCTGAGGGATGCAAACTCAAGTGGAACAAACCCGACGACGACGGTGGCGAACCCGTCGATCATTACGTTATCGAGCGAATGGACGTCGACACTGGTCGTTGGGTACCGTGCGGTACCAGCAAAACTCCCGAAGCCGATATAACCGGTTTGAACGAAGGCAAGGATTATCAGTTCCGCGTAAAAGCCGTGAACGCCGAAGGCGAGTCGGAACCGCTGGAAACAGACGTACCGACGACCGCGAAAAATCCTTACAGAGAACCCGACGCGCCCTCGAAACCGGAACTTCGCGATTGGGACAAGCATCACGTGGATCTCAAGTGGAAGGCACCGAAGAACGATGGTGGTGCACCGATAGAAAAATACATCATCGAGAAGAAGGATATGTATGGAAAGTGGACGAAAGCTGGAGAAGTTCCGGGAAATCAGACACAAGGATCTGTTGGAGATCTTACGGAGGGACAGAAATATCAGTTCCGTATCAAAGCCGTCAACAAGGGTGGAGTCGGTCCTGCAAGCGATGCCAGCGATATTCTGACCGCCAAGGATCGCTATGCTGCGCCAAGAATCGACAGAACGAATCTGCGAGATATGACCATCAAAGCTGGAAATCACATCCGTTTGGACGTTAAAGTTAGCGGTGAACCACCACCATCGAAGGTCTGGTTCCTCAACAAAGTTAAGCAAGAAGATCGCGACATCGTTACGATTGAATTGGACGCTTATCGTACAAAGTTCATGATATCAGCCGTTACGAGAGCCCACTGCGGAACTTTGACACTGAAGGCGGAAAATGATTCCGGCAAAGACGAGGCATCGATCGAAATTCTCGTTCTCGACAAACCCGCCAAACCCGAGGGTCCACTTAAAGTGTCGGATATTCATAAAGAGGGATGTACACTGAAGTGGAACCCACCGGAAGACGATGGAGGCGTGCCGATCGAGCATTACGTCGTCGAGAAAATGGACACCGATACCGGCAGATGGGTGCCCGTTGGACGAACCAAGGACAACACATTGGAGGTCGAGAATCTCGTACCTGGACAGGAATACAAGTTCAGAGTGGCGGCGGTAAACGCCGAAGGAGAATCCGAACCTCTCGTCACGGATCACAGCATCATTGCCAAGAATCCGTTCGGTAAGAAATTATATCGAGTCTTTCTATATTTTGCAAATAGCTTCACCGATAACGAAATTGTGTTTCATCGTTAACGACTTATCGACGGATCGTTGTTTTGCGAATTTGTAACTGATCGACTTTATTATTATCTCGCAGATGAACCCGGAGCGCCTGGTCGTCCGGAAGCAACAGACTGGGACAAGGATCACGTAGACTTAAGATGGACTCCACCGTTGAAGGACGGCGGATCTCCAATCACCGGTTACGTGATCGAGAAGCGGGAAAAGGGTTCGCCACGCTGGGTAAAGGCTGGCGAGACCGGTCCCGATGAATGCAAAGGTCGCGCCGAGAATTTGGACGAAGGTGCGGAGTACGAGTTCCGCGTTAGAGCGATTAACGCTGCTGGTCCCGGAGAACCTTCGGACGCTAGCAAACCGATCGTGGCGAAGAGTCGCAAGGGTAAGTATCAAAAAAAAACTTTCAATTAAGATTTTCTTCCACGATGCGTTATTTGATAAATAATATTTTTCTCCGTATCATTTCAGTTCCGCCAAAGATCGACAGACGCAATCTTCGGGATGTCCAAGTTCGCGAGGGCGAGCGTTTCCACTTCGACATCAAGGTATCCGGCGAACCGGCGCCCGACGTAACGTGGGTAATCGACGAGAAGAGCGTCCAGCAAACGACGCATCGCCGTATCGTCAACGAGCCTTACAACACCAAGTTCTACAACGATAGAGCTGAACGCAAAGACACGGGAATCTATAAGATCACCGCGATCAATCAGTACGGTACCGACACAGCGGAAGTCGAGGTCATCGTAGTCTGTAAGTATCGACCCGAAGTTGCTAAACAAAAAAAAAGGCTTTCGAAATCTCAGCGTTGAATTTTTGTGTTAATCGTTACGAATCCGTGCAGGTAAACCATCCAAACCTGAAGGCCCGCTGGAAGTATCGGACATCCACAAGGATGGCTGCACGCTGAAGTGGAAGAAGCCAAAGGACGATGGTGGCGAGCCGATCGAGTGCTATCTCGTCGAGAAGTACGATCCCGACACCGGCATATGGTTGCCAGTCGGCAAGACTGTCGGCACCGACATGAAGGTCGAAGGTTTGACACCGGGTCACGAGTACAAATTCCGTGTCAAAGCTATCAACAGTGAGGGTGAATCCGAGCCGCTGGAAACCTACGGCTCGATCATCGCGAGAGATCCATTCAGTGCGTATTTTTTTTTATCTACACTTCGTACAAACGCAGTGCCTCGTTAAAATGCGTTTTGTAATTCTAAATGTGTCTTTGTTAATTAGCTGTACCCGATCCACCTGGAATACCGGAACCGACCGACTGGACGGCTCATCAAGTCGATCTCGTCTGGAAGGAACCCTTCACCGATGGTGGTTCCCCGATCACCGGTTACATAATCGAGAGGAAAGACAAATACAGCACTCTGTGGGAAAAAGCTCTGGAAACAAATACACCGAAGACAACGGCTCTTATCACCGGATTGATCGAAGGCAACGAGTATCAGTTCCGTGTGATCGCTGTCAACAAAGCCGGACAATCGGAACCTGGTGAATGCAGCAAGACATTCCTCGCTAAACCACGTTTCTGTAAGTACAATATTTTCATCATCGTTCGCTTATTATTTACTTCCTTGTAGAAGCCGAAATGTCTAAACATATTTAAACAAATTAAAAATTTGATACGATCGCTAAGAAACATTTGTTTTCAATTCATCTCCAGTGGCCCCGAAGATCGACCGAAGAAACCTCCGGGACGTAACACTCTCCGCCGGTTCAACGCTCAAGTTCGACGCCAACATCATCGGCGAACCTCCTCCACACGTGGATTGGCGTTGCGGAGCTATTCCTCTGGTCAACAGCAAAACTGTGGCTATCGATAATCCGCCGTACCAGACGAAGCTCGTCATCCGTCCAGTGGCGCGCGGCGATAGCGGCGAATACCTCGTAGTCGCCACTAACTCGTCGGGCAAAGACAGCGTCACGGTGACCGTAGTCGTCACTGATAAGCCGACCGCTCCGGAAGGTCCTCTGACGATCTCGGATGTTCACAAAGAGGGCTGCAAACTCAAGTGGAAACGTCCTGTCGACGATGGCGGCACTCCCATCGAGTACTACCAAGTCGAGAAAATGGATCCTGAGACCGGCTGCTGGGTACCTTGCGGACGTTCCCCCGATCCCAGTAAGCGAATAATTCTTAACTCATCAATACAACGACTGAACGATTTATCAATGAAATAAACTAATGCAATGTTTTATCTTTTTCACCTTAGACATTGATGTGACTGGCCTGACGCCCGGAAAAGAATACAAATTCCGCGTATCGGCTGTCAACGCCGAGGGCGAGTCCGAGCCATTGGTTGCCGAGGAGACAATCATTGCCAAGAATCCATTTGGTAAGCAACACCGTCTCAATTGCGACACCGGTGGCGCCTTCGTTTACTATAATTATTTTATTATCAACGATTAAATTTTCTAATGCTTTTCTTTTTATTTTTCTTTCATCCATATGCATTAAAACAGACGAACCAGGAAAGCCTGGAGATCTCAAAGCAACCGACTGGGACAAGGATCACGTTGATCTCAAGTGGAAACCACCGACCGAGGACGGTGGTTCGCCGATAACCGGCTACATAATCGAGAAGAAAGACAAATACGGCGAATGGGAAAAAGCTCTCGAAGTTCCAGCCGATATGACTTTCGCAACGGTACCGGATCTCATCGAGGGACAACCTTACGAGTTCCGTGTACGCGCCGTCAATCAAGCCGGTCCGGGCGAACCGTCGAACGCAACGCCAACAATAATTGCGAAACCTCGCAATCTCGCACCTACGATCGACCGTACCAATCTCGAGAATATTAAGATCAAGGCGGGACAAAACTTCGGTTTCGATGTCAAGGTATCGGGTGAACCCCCACCAAAGACAAGCTGGCAATTGGCCAGTCGCGACGTCAGGTCGACGGATCGCATCAAAGTCAAGCACATCGATTACGGTACGAGTCTCCACGTGAGAATGGCCACGAGAGCGGAGTCCGGTAAATACGCGATATTCGCGAAGAACGACAGCGGCGAAGATATTGCCTACGTGACCGTTATCGTCCTCGACAAACCTGGAGCACCGGAAGGACCTCTGAGAGCGTCGGACATTCACGCGGAAGGTTGCACCCTCAAGTGGAACGCTCCGCTGGACGATGGTGGTCAACCGATCGATGGCTATGTCGTGGAGAAGATGGACGAAGCCACGGGACGCTGGGTACCAGCCGGCGAGACCGACGGTCCCGCAACTTCTCTGGCGATCGACGGTCTTACGCCCGGACATAAGTACAAATTCCGGGTTCGCGCGGTTAATAAACAGGGAAAATCCGAACCGTTGACAATGTCTCAGGCTATCGAGGCGAAGAATCCGTTCGACGAGCCTGGAAAGCCCGGCACCCCGATAATCTCAGACTACGACAGAGATTTCGTTGAATTGCAGTGGGAACGACCGGTTGAAGACGGTGGTTCACCGGTCACCGGATACATCATCGAGAAACGCGACAAATTCAGTCCAACGTGGGAGAAATGTGCCGAAGTCGATGGTGACGTTAATCGCGGCAAAGTGCCGGATTTGATCGAAGGAACGCAGTATGAATTCCGCGTTAGGGCAGTTAACAAAGCCGGACCCGGTGAACCATCGGACGCTACAAGACCTCACGTCGCGAGGCCTAAGAATCTTCCGCCAAAGATCGATCGCAAATATATGCTCGACGTTAAAATACGCGCCGGTGGATTCTTCGACTTCGATGTTCCCGTTATTGGTGAACCTCCACCACAGAAACTGTGGGATCTCAAGGGTGTCACGGTGAGCAACAGCGATCGTATCAAAATAACGAATACCGATTATAATACTAAAGTACGATTCATGGACGCTCATCGTTCGGACACCGGAGTTTATACTTTAACAGCGAAGAACATAAATGGTACGGATAAGGCGACGTTGAACGTAACAGTGATGGACGTACCATCGCCACCGGAAGGTCCTCTCAAAGCCGACAACGTCACGAAGAACGGATGTACACTCACCTGGAGAGCGCCGAAGGACGACGGTGGTTGCGATATTCTTCACTACGCCGTCGAGAAAATGGACGCCGAGAGTATGCGTTGGGTACCCGTTGCTGAGGCTGAATTTTGCACCTGCAAAGTCGATCATCTGATCGAAGGACACGACTACACTTTCCGCGTTAGAGCAGTCAACAAACAGGGCGAATCCGCACCGTTGACCGGAGTCGATGAGATCACAGCTAAAGATCCGTTCGGAAAACCGGACAAACCTGGACAACCGATCGCCACCGATTGGGACAAAGATCACGTCGATCTCGAATGGACTCCGCCGAAGAAGGACGGAGGTTCGCCGATAACTGGATACATCATCGAGAAGAGGCCGAGATTCGGACAATGGGAAAAAGCTGTTGAACTCACCGGCAAAGCGTGCAGCGGAACTGTTCCCGATCTCACCGAGGGACAGGAATACGAGTTCCGTGTTATCGCTGTTAACAAGGGCGGCCCTGGCGATCCTTCCGAAGCGTCCGCTCCGGTGATCGCCAAACCGCGTTTCCGTAAGTATACAAAATAGCTATTTTTGACAAATCTGATTCTCTTCGCGAAAAAAAAAATTATTTTAAAAAATCTTTTCTGTGCAATTTAACTTGTGGCTATTAAGGATAATCATTGGAGAAACTAACGAACAATGTCTCTTAATCTTCAGTTGCCCCGAAGTTCGACAGACTGTTGTTGAAGGATCTAACGGTGAAAGCCGGTCAAAAGATCGCTTGGGATCTCCCGATCGAGGCATCGCCAAAGCCAACGGCATTCTGGACCGTCAACGATACAGCTATCGAACCTGATCTTCGTCACGAAATCTTCACGACGACGACGAGAACAACATTCGAGATTCCGTTCTCGGTTCGCAGCGATAGCGGTCGTTACAAATTGACTCTCGTAAACGATCTTGGAAAGATGACCGCCGGCGCTAGTGTAACTGTTCTCGACAAACCAGCGCCACCGGAAGGACCTTTGGTGGTCAGTCAGATCAGCAAGGAAAGTTGTCATCTCTCGTGGCAAGTGCCACTCGACGACGGTGGAAGTCCTATTCTTCATTACATCGTCGAGAAAATGGATGTCTCGCGTGGTACGTGGTCCGACGCTGGAATGAGTATGACGCTGAATCACGATGTGTTCCGATTGACCCACCGAAAGGAATACTACTTCCGCGTCAAGGCGGTCAATCACGTAGGCGAGTCGGAACCACTTGAGACGACGAAGAGCATAATCGCTAAGAATGAATTCGGTTAGTATTCAAAAGAACGAGACTCTGGTCGATAATTTGTTCTCTTTATTACAATTTCGATCCTCTTCTTTTGTAAACAGACGAACCCGACGCACCTGGCAGACCGAAGATCACAGACTGGGATAAGGATCACGTTGATCTTACGTGGCCGGCGCCGGAGAACGACGGTGGTTCACCAATCACCGGTTACATCGTTCAGAAGAAGGAGAAGGGAAGTCCGTACTGGATAAACGCTGTTCACGTTCCATCGGGACAGACAAAAGCCACTGCTCCCGATTTGACTGAGGGACAGGAATACGAGTTCCGCGTTATCGCGGTCAATGCTGCCGGACAATCCGAACCATCGGAACCCAGCGATGCTGTCATCGCTAAGACTCGATATCGTAAGTGCCTTTTTATTGTTCATTCGAAATTTTCGAGATTATAATTTCACCGTTTCTTCATTGTTATTCGTAATTTTACAGTTGCGCCAAAGATCAAGACGCCTCTGGAAGATATTCGTATCAAAGCCGGTCTCGTTTTCCACGTCGACATCGACTTCGTTGGTGAACCGATACCCGAAGTCATTTGGACTGTTGCTAACAAACCTCTGGAAACTAACGCCCGTACAACTATCACGTCTATCGGCTATCACACGATAGTTCACACCGTCAATGCCAAGAGATCGGACTCCGGTCTTTATCATCTGTTACTGAAGAACGACAGTGGCATCGATGAGGGCAGTTTCAACGTTATCGTTCTCGATAGGCCGGGACCACCGGAGGCTCCGCTCGAATACGAGGAAATCACGAGTCAGTCGGTTACTCTCTCGTGGAAACCGCCGAAAGACAATGGTGGCAGCGAACTAACGTGAGTCTTCGGCGAATGGAATTAACCGAAGCGATACAATTTTATTAGAATAAAACAATAATGTATCTTCTACTCTTTTATGAATAGAAATTAATTTGATATATTTTTCTTTTTCAGTGGCTACGTTATCGAGAAACGCGATTTAACTCACGGTGGCGGTTGGGTACCAGCGGTAAATTACGTAAATCCGAAATCAACTTATGCCACAGTGCCGCGTCTTCTCGAGGGTACGAAGTACGAGTTCCGCGTGTCTGCTGAGAATCTTCAGGGACGTTCGGAGCCCTTGAAGACCGATCGCGCCGTCGTAGCTAAGAATCAATTCGGTAAGTTTCCTTCAATACTTTGTATTCATTTTTTTTTTTTTCATTTTCATCGATAACTTATTAATAACTGAATGATTCTTTCGCAGTTGTACCCGGACAACCCGGAAGACCAGAATGCGTGGACGCGAGCAAAGATGCGATTAAAATCAAATGGACGCCGCCAATCAGCAACGGAGGATCACCGATTCTCGGTTACGACATCGAGCGTCGCGATCGCGCTACCGGACGCTGGATAAAGTTGAACAAGGAACCGATGAAGGGAGTCGAATACGAAGACGAACACGTATCCGAAGGACATCAATACGAATATCGCGTTTCCGCCGTCAACGCTGCTGGTGCTGGAAAACCCAGCGAGACATCGTCGGTGTTCACCGCGAAACCGATGAAGGAAAAACCAAAACTTCACTTGGATGGTATTATCGGACGAAAGATCAAAGTCAGAGCTGGAGAACCCATCAACGTCGATATTCCTATCTCCGGAGCACCGACTCCCAGAATCAATTGGCTTAAAGGAACCGATAGACTCGATTCCAATTATCGCGTTACGGTGAGTTAATCGTTTTTATTTTTTCAATCGAACTGACTTTAGATTCGACACAACCATATCATGAATTGGTATTCAAATTGTATCAATCAATTTATTTATTTATTCCGTAACCCTTTTACAATTTAATGATAGTCAATAGTCGCAATTTTTATTAT
Organism: Cryptus armator; assembly: GCA_963971235.1. Lineage (NCBI taxonomy): Eukaryota > Metazoa > Arthropoda > Insecta > Hymenoptera > Ichneumonidae > Cryptus > Cryptus armator. The sequence continues at coordinate 9,574,050 of OZ020241.1, forward strand.
TAATCCTTACTTGATTAATTAATTGATTATTGTATTTCAGACTGAGACGAAACACGATAGAACAACTCTTCAAATCGAAAAGTCTATTCGCGAAGATGCCGGCATTTACACGATCACAGCGACGAACGAGTTCGGCGAAGATTCGGCGGACATCACTGTCATCGTCGTCGACAAGCCGGGTCCACCGAAGGGACCGCTCCTGTACTCCGGAACGACTCACGAGTCGGTTGCTCTCTCGTGGGGACCGCCTGCCGACAACGGTGGTGCGCCTATCACTAATTACATCGTGGAAATTTGCGACTTTGGTTCGGACAATTGGCGTCAAGTGCCGGGATATTGTCCGACAATGGGCTTCACGGCTCGCGGCCTCAACGAGGGCAAACGTTACATGTTCAGAGTTCGCGCGGAGAATCTTTACGGAGTATCCGAGCCTCTGGATGGTAAACCCGTAGTCGCCAAGAGTCCCTTCGATCCACCGGGCGCTCCGAGTCAACCGGAAATCTTGGGATACACTCCGAACACGTGTACTCTTGTGTGGAACCCACCGGAGAATACCGGCGGCAAGCCAATCACTGGTAAGCGTAATTTCTATGAATCGATTCAAACATGAGACGAAATTGCATCCTATGAACGATAAAATAATTCCCAAATGTTCGTCTTCAGGTTACTACGTCGAGAAACGGGAGAGGGGAGGTGAATGGCTCAAGTGCAACAACTACGCAACGCCCAATACAACGTTCTCCGTTCAGGATCTTCACGATGGTTCTCGTTACGAGTTCCGCGTGATAGCCGTTAACGAAGCTGGTCCCGGAGATCCTAGCAGACCCACGGAGCCAATCGTCGCCGGTCATCAACGCCGTAAGTAGAAAATTTTAATTAAAGTTTAATAACACTTCAATGTCCATTGCAATTACAATTATCTATATAATTGTACTTTGTAAATGCAGTTCGTCCGGATCCACCGGAGCCACCAAAGGCCGATCGCATCACAAAGGACTCTGTAACACTGTCCTGGCGCCCACCGAGAAACGACGGCGGTGCGAAGGTTCGCGGATACTTTATCCAGATGAAGCAAAAGGATCAACCCGATTGGTCGGACGTAAACGACTCGATCGTCGCCGGAAACGTTTACACGGTTCCGCGATTAAACGAGGGCGATGAGTATCAATTCAGAGTTATCGCTGTGAACGACATCGGCAAAAGCAATCCTAGCCGCGCGAGCAATCCGATCGTCATCACGGAACAACCGAACAAACCGATCATGGATCTCGGTGGCGTTCGCGATATCACGGTACGCGCCGGTGAAGATTTCTCCATTCACGTGCCTTATGTCGGTTTCCCGAGGCCAGCGGCCACCTGGTTCTCCAACGATGTTGTTCTCGATGAGAGCGACAAGAGAGTTCATTTCCAACTTGCCGACGATTACGCCAGGTAACATATGAAAATCTTATCAAACAAGCAATCAAAAGACTGTATCTCTATTCGATTAGTATCCTTTAATCTCATTTTATTTTAAATTCTTTTTCCCCATCAGTCTCGTGATGAAGAACTCGAAGCGTTCGGACGGTGGACAGTATCGTCTTCAGCTCCGCAATTCTTCCGGCTTCGACACGGCTACGATAAACGTTCGAGTTCTCGATCGTCCAGCGCCACCACAGAATCTCCGTGCCGATGAGTTTGGAGGCGACTCCCTAACGCTCTACTGGACTCCACCAAAGGACAACGGCGGTGCCGAGATAACGAACTACGTTATCGAGAAACGCGAACCCAGAGCGCAGACTTGGTCTAAGGTTCGTTCGCTTCGCTTGCATTGATTAATTCCTCTAATTTGCATAATTTCTATAATCCTTACAATCGTATTTATTAAAAATATTACAGATAAGCAGTTACGTGACAACGCCATTCGTACGCGTGAGAAATCTAACGGTGAATCAGGAATACGAATTCCGCGTTATGGCGGAAAATCAGTACGGAACGTCGGATCCTGCAATGACGAAGGATCCCATCAAGGCGAGACATCCTTTCGACACTCCCGGAGCGCCTGGCGAACCTCGCGGAGTCGACAGCACCGAGGAAAGCATCACCATCTCCTGGACGAGACCTCGAAGCGACGGTGGATCACCCATCACCGGCTATGTCATCGAGAGACGTCTGTTCAACGAAGATAAATGGATCAAAGCAACGCAAATTCTCGTTCAAGATCTCACTTACAAAGTCGGCGGTCTCATCGAAAATCGGGATTACGAATTCCGTGTCGCGGCCGTCAATGCCGCTGGACAAGGACCGTGGAGCTCGAGCTCCGACGCTCTTCGCGCCTGTGCACCATTCTGTAAGGATTTCATTAATCGAGCAAAAACTCGCCGATTTGTTGTTGTTTTTTTTATTACACGGATACTCATTGATATGATTGATCCTTCACAGTCGCGCCGAAGATAACCAGCGATCTCAGCATTCGCGACATGACGGTTATCGCCGGAGAACCATTCACGATCACTGTGCCGTACACCGCTCATCCGATACCAAAACCAAGTTGGACGGTCAACGGCGAGGATATTTACACAGACGAAAGGATAAAGTTCGAGACGAACGAAATCGCCTCGAAGTTCCTCAACAAGAAAGCGAAGAGATCGGACACCGGAAACTACACTATTCATCTCTCGAATACCATCGGCTCGGATTCTGCTTCTTGCAAGGTTCTCGTAGTCGGTTAGTATATCGTTTTCATTCGTAGACATTTTTTGTTTTTTTTTGTTTTACTTAGTTACATATCTTTTATATCTCAATTTTTTTTTGTACGCAGATAAACCATCGCATCCTCAAGGACCTCTGGACGTTTCCGATATAACGCCGGAAACTTGCACTCTCGCATGGAAACCTCCCTTCGACGACGGTGGCTCACCAGTCACCAATTACATCGTCGAAAAATTGGATCCTGGCAATGTGAGTACTCGCAATTAAAATTCTTTACAATTAAGGTAGTTCTGTCGCTTAGCGTTCATTTCGCATAAGTTCGAGAAAAATGACAGAAAATTGCAAATACTTCTCGTTGGTATAAAAATCTGAAAAAATGCATGCATATTAAAGGTACTGAAAAGATTAATTTTGCATAATAATGATTCCAAAATGTTATTAACAAATTGATGAAAAAATGAATTGGTCAACAAATCTCCCGAAAACCCAACTTTTTTTTTTTATGAAAATGCTTCGTTCATTTTTCTGTATACGTATGAATTTTTTCAGATTTTTCAATTTGCTTCGAATTTTGTGTTGTTTAACACATTTTTTCCATATAAAAAAATAAAATTCAAAGCAAATTGAAAAATTTGAAAAAATTCATACGTATTCAGAAAAATGAACGTATCATTTTCACGAAAAAAAAAAGTTCTGTTTCCGGGAAATTTGATGACGAATTAATTTTTTCATCAATTTGTTAATAACATTTTGGAATTATTATTATGCAAAATTAATATTTTCAGTACCTTTAATATGCATGCATTTTTTCAGATTTTTATATCATCGAGAAGTATTTGCAATTTTCTCTTATTTTTCTTGAACATATGCGGAATGAACGCTAAGCGACAGAACTACCTTAAACTTCGCATTCGAGTTTATGAAATTCTGCATCAACGAAAACTCGAAAAACTTTGAAACAATTCGATAAAATTGTTTTTTTGTTCCACAGTACTGGGTGAAGCTGAGCAGTTTCGTTCGAAACACTCACTACGACGTCATAGGGTTGGAGCCGAACAAAAAGTACAACTTCCGTATCCGTGCGGAAAATCAGTACGGAGTATCGCAGCCATTGACCGGCGACGAGCCGATAATAGCCAAATTCCCATTCGTTGTACCGGATCCGCCTGGTCAACCGCGTGTAGTAGACTGGGATTCGGACAGTATAACTGTAAGCTGGGATCGTCCACATTCGGACGGTGGTTCGAGGATCCAAGGCTACAAAGTCGAGTTCCGTGACCCATCGGACGACGGACAATGGCGCGTGGCGAACGATTATCTCGTCAAGGATCGTAGTTACATATGCTACGGTCTCGCTAGCGGACACGAGTACGAGTTCCGTATACGGGCGATGAATGCCGCTGGTTTCAGCAAGCCAAGTCCACCCTCCATACAGTTCAAACTACGAAGCAAATTCAACGTTCCTTCACCACCGGGAACGCCGCAGGTTACTAAGGTCGGCAAGAACTACGTCGATCTTCGTTGGGAAGCGCCGACTTCGGATGGCGGTAGTCGTATCACCGGCTACGTTATCGAGAAGCGCGAAATTGGTTCGGCGATTTGGTTGAAGTGCAACGAGTACAACGTAACCGATTGCGAATACTCGGTGCTTCATCTCATCGAGCGCGGTGACTACGAATTCCGTATATTTGCCGTAAACGCCGCGGGAAGATCGGAGCCAAGTTCGTGCACTACTCCCGTCAAAGTATGCGAAGTCGAGGGCGGCGCTAAGCCTGAATTCACGAAATCATTGCCGATCAGTCAGGGTGTTCCTCTCGGCAAGACTTACGTTCTCGAATGCGAAGCGACCGGCAAGCCAATGCCGACACCGAGGTGGTTGAAGAACGGCCGCGAGATAACAATGGGCGGACGTTTCCGAAGCGAAACCCGCGACGACGGTCTCTTCAGACTCGTCATCTCCGAGGTATGGGAAGCCGACACTGGTGACTACAGTTGCCAAGCTTCGAATCCATTGGGTATCGCGACGACAACGATGAGACTGAAGATCGGTACACCACCGCGCATCGAGCGTATGCCCGACGTTCTCTATCTTCCCGAGAAGGATAACACGAAGATAAAGATATTCTACAATGGCGATCAACCGATGGACATTATGCTGAAGAAGGACGGCGCAAAGGTCATCGAATCCGGACACATCAAGTACACCGTCTTTGACGAGTATCTCATTATATTCATCAGAGATATCAACAAGGACGACGAGGGTCTCTACGAACTTTCTATATCAAACGACAGTGGAAGCGTAAGCGGAACTTTCCGCGCATTCGTCACCGGACCACCCGGACCGCCAATCGGACCCCTCGACGTTTCCGATATCGACAAACACACCTGTACTCTCTCGTGGCATCCACCGAAATTCGACGGTGGCCTTCGCGTTACTCACTACATGATCGAACGCCGTGAAATCACTCACGGGCATTGGCTTGTCGTAGCGAGTTTCTGCAAAGACACGACTTCCATCGTCCAAGGATTGACCGAAGGAATGGAATATCTGTTCAGAGTCGTTGCCGTCAACGACAACGGTAGCGGGCCTCCGTTGGAAGGAGTTAATCCGATCAAAGCGAAGGCACCGTTCGATCCTCCGGGACCACCGGGAACTCCGAGTGTCATTCAGATCGGCGGTGATTTCGTTAATCTCTCGTGGGACAAACCCGCGACCGACGGTGGCGCTAAGATTCAGGGCTATTGGATAGACAAACGCGAGGTCGGCGGAAAGGCTTGGCAACGCGTCAATCCGGCTATCTGCCCGACGAATCAGATAAACGTAAGCAATCTTATCGAAGGACGACAGTACGAGTTCCGCGTATTCGCGCAGAACGAAGCCGGTTTAAGCAAAGAATCGACCGCATCGACATCGGTGAAGATAAAGGATCCTCAAGAATCCAAACCCCCGGAGATCCTCAAGGGACTGAAGAACGTCAATTGCATACAGAATCAAAACGCGAAGTTCTCGTGTATCATCAGCGGAAATCCAAAGCCAACGATCACGTGGTTCAAAGGCGCTCGCGAGATAATGAACAGCAGCCGCTTCGAGATCTACTCAGAGGGCGATTGTCATACATTGGTAATTCACGATGTCTTCGGCGAGGACGCGGACGAGTACGTTTGTCGGGCGTCGAACAAAGGTGGACACAAGTCCACGAAGGGAGAATTATTCATAATGACTCCGCCGAAACTAAACGTACCACCAAGATTCCGCGATACCGCCTTCTGCGACAAAGGTGAAAACGTCGTTATCAAAATTCCTTTCACTGGATTCCCGAAACCAAAGATCACGTGGATAAGAGAGGGCGAAACTATCGAATCCGGTGGTCACTACTCTGTCGAAGTCAAGGAGAGACACGCCGTTCTGACCATCAGAGACGGCAGCAGAATCGATTCGGGTCCTTACAGAATCACAGCGGAGAACGAACTCGGACAGGACAGCGCTATAATAAAGATTCAGATAAGCGATCGTCCGGATCCACCGAGATTCCCGCAAGTGGAGAACATCGGTCACGATTCACTCGCCGTTACTTGGAAACCACCGGTATGGGACGGTGGCAGCAATATCACGAATTATCTCGTCGAGAAACGCGAACATCCTATGAGCAGTTGGATACGCGTCGGTAACACGAGATTCTGTTCGATCGCCGTAACCGGACTTAGTCCCGGACATCAATACGACTTCCGCGTCTCGGCGGAGAACGTCTACGGACGTTCGGATCCGAGCGAAGTAACGCCACTTATAACAACGAAGGGAAGTACGAAGAAGGCACTCAAGAAGAAGGAATACAAACTCGACGAGACCGGCAAGAAGATCCGCGGTACCGCCGACGAGAAGGTTCGCGATTACGATCAATTCGTTTTCGATATCTACAGCAAATACGTACCGCAACCGGTGGAGATAAAGAACACATCGGTTTACGACAAGTACGATATTCTCGAGGAAATCGGTACTGGCGCTTTCGGAGTTGTTCATCGCTGTCGCGAGAGGGCAACCGGCAATATCTTCGCCGCTAAATTCATACCGGTTTCTCATGTTATGGAGAAGGAACTTATCAGAAAGGAGATCGATATTATGAATCAACTTCATCATCCGAAACTCATAAATCTTCACGATGCCTTCGAAGACGACGATGAGATGGTTCTCATCTTCGAATTGTAAGTTGAATACATTCTATTTCAACAGTTCGATAATGAATCTGGTAAAAGTAATATCGTTGGTTCGATTTGCGTGACTGTTAAATTTTGCTTTTGCAGCCTTTCCGGTGGAGAATTGTTCGAGAGAATAACCGCCGAGGGATACTCGATGTCCGAAGCCGAAGTTATCAACTACATGCGGCAAATATGCGACGCGATAAAACATATGCACGAGAAGAATATAATTCATCTTGGTAAGCAAATTCACTTAATCTTTGTTTTCTCATTTTTACAATTATCGACTGATCAATAAAATATGTCTTCGTTGATTCTTTCAGACATCAAACCGGAGAACATTATGTGCCAAACGAGAAACAGCACGAATGTTAAGCTTATAGACTTTGGTTTAGCAACGAAACTCGATCCCAACGAAGTCGTCAAGATAAGTACGGGTACCGCGGAGTTCGCAGCACCGGAAATCGTGGAGCGCGAACCCGTTGGATTCTACACGGACATGTGGGCCTGTGGTGTTCTCGCTTACGTTCTACTGAGCGGTCTTTCACCCTTCGCCGGTGATAACGACATCGAGACGCTGAAGAACGTTAAGGCCTGCGACTGGGACTTTGATGAGGAAACTTTCCGCGATGTTTCCGACGAAGGAAAGGACTTTATCAGACGGCTACTCGTCAAAAACAAAGAGTACGTCGATAAACGAAATTCTCATTATTCTCTCGTTTCTTATTTGTTTCAAAAGTATTAATTGGAGATAAACGACGATATTTTTCTTATCAGAAAGCGAATGACTGCCCACGAGTGTCTCCTCCATCCATGGCTGACCGGTGATCACAGCGACAGAACCAGCAGAATCTCCAGCAGTCGCTATCTTAGCTTCCGGGACAGACTTCGCGCCAAATACGACGATTGGTCGAAATACGTTCTGCCGATCGGACGATTGGCCGAATATTCTGCGCTCCGAAAATTGCTCATCGAGAAGTACAAGATTTACGACTCTACCTTCGGTACGTCAACCTTACTATTTTCATTATCTTCAAAGGAATCCTTTTTTTTTTTTCTTATTATTAATTGATGCATTCAATTTTTCATTTAATTAACAGATCGCAGACAAGCTGCTCCGAGATTCGTCATCAAACCACAGAGCGCCTTCACCTACGAAGGGCAGAGCGTGAAATTCACTTGCAGAGTTATCGCGATTGCAACACCGACACTGACGTGGTATCACAACAACCAGGAGCTCAGGCAGTCGGTGAAATTCATGAAACGTTACATCGGCGACGACTATACATTCGTCATAAACAGAGCGAAGCTGGAGGACAGAGGAGAGTACGTTATCCGTGCGGAGAATCATTACGGATATCGCGAAGAAGTTGTCTTCCTGAACGTTCAACGTGAGTTTAATAGATAAATAACTTATTTCAGAAGTTCTTCGTTGTCCAAAGTCAAACTTTGACTAATATCAATGATTCTTTCGTTTTCTCGTAGCCGTACCAAAGGAAATCGCTCCCTACAAACCGGAAATTCATCCCGTACGAAGACGAGAACCTCTCGCCTATCACTGCTGGATGGAACAGACCGAGTGCGCGCCGAGCTTCACCTTCCTTCTGCGACCTCGTGTTATGCAGATTCGGCAAACCTGCAAGTTGCTCTGCTGCTTGAGCGGCAAACCACCGCCGTCGGTCAGATGGTTCAGAGACAGCAGAGAACTATCGAAACACGAGTACACAATGTCGCACTCGGACGGTGTCGTCTTCATGGAAATCGTTGACTGCAAACCCGAGGACAGTGGCAAATACCGTTGCGTAGCTACCAATTGTCACGGTACCGACGAGACAAGCTGTGTTGTGATTGTCGAAGGTAACGTTTCCGCTATCTACTCGCAATCGTCTTGACACACATTTTTTTATTTTTCTATTTGTTCAAATCGATATAATCTTATTGCATATGCATTGCTCGACAGGAAATTGGGTAAAATGTGATTGTAATTTTAATTGCTCGACGAATATTAATTATTTTGTCGAATGTTACATTGTAGGAACGGGTGAGACCGATGAACAAGCAAAGTTAGCAAACGACATCCTGCATTCCGGAGGTAGAGCTATTTTAGCGTGACCCCTTCGATTTTTTATTCCCACCCCTTGATGCATCGCCTCGTTTTATTTTCTACCCTTGTCATCATGTGCGACCGCACACGCTGTACTCTTTTTTTTTTTTTTTTTTTTTTTTTTTTTTTTTTCTTATGCTCTCGTGAACTTCGTAATTCCCTTCTCAGACTTCAAACCGATAGACCGTAATGCTTTGATAGAAAAATAAAATACCATAGTATCCGAGTTTGTGTTATATTGTGGGTACATTTAGCAGCTGTAGTATGGCAATTAGCTGTCCCTGGATATTTGTAACAGTGCCGCTAAAACCTGCGCCCTTACTGTTCGAAGTTGAACGGCTGTTAAGGGATCCGCTCTCTACCTCCTCCAGTTCCAGTTTGCCTGGAAATTACCTAACTTTCCCACAAATCTATGTTACTGAATTGATTTTTTTTTTTTCATTGCAAACGATTGATTTTGTAGATCGACGATTCATCGAACAGCCACTGAAACCAGCACCACAGCAAATAGTTATAAAGACGGATTACAGCAGCTACTCGAGTCACAGCGCGTCGAATAACTACTCCTCGTCGTCTACGGGAACTAAACACAATTCTACGATCTCCTCTTCCTACAGGGTACGTTATAATTTTCGGCTTATCATTTAAATTTCATTGTGAAAAAAATAACAAATAATTAATTTATTATTTTAGGCTGATTCGTCTCTAACTGACAAGAGAAACGTCAAGAAATACGGCACCAAACTGGATACAACCGGAAGTCCATCGCGTTCGAGAAGCACAACCAAAGAGCTCATTCGTAAGAAATCGACGAATTTAATTACTCTGTTTGTAAGCAACGTAACTCATTACGAACACTCGGCTTCGTTTTTTACAGATCCTCCCGACGATTCCATGAGGCCACCAGAATTCACTCGCAAGCTTAACGACCTTACAATCAACGACGGTGAACAATTGGAACTTTGCGTTAAAGTAGGCGGCGATCCAGAGCCGCAAATCACTTGGTCCAAAGGTGGAAAGGTAAACCTTTCTATACAATACTAAAAAAGACTCAAATACGTCTATTTTTTTTTCTCATGTAAACTAAACGTGTTTAATTCTTTTTTTTTCAGACTCTCAGCTCCTCGGAAGTAGTTGATCTCAAATACAGGGGTGGAGTAGCCACTCTGGTGATCAACGAGATCTTCCCGGAGGATGAGGGTGAATACGTTTGCAAGGCGACCAACAGCCTCGGCACGGCATCAACGTCGTGTAGACTGACCGTCAAGCGTAAGTATCAAGAAAGGCGGTAACGTCTCGACGCCAAGTAGTTATAAAAAGTAATAAGTACCTGCAGCAAGCGTTCGCCGGTAACTTACACTATAATTCATTCGGTATGAAAAGAAAATATGAAATCGGAACGATCGAACATTGATTTTTTTCCGCGCAGCTATGTCGAACGCCGCGGGCAAGAAGAAGAGTGGCGACAAACCTCCGAAGATCGTCGATCATCTGACGAGTAATTTCGTTAAGGACGGCGAGGCTGTAGTACTAAGCTGTAGAATCATCGGCGCAAAGAAGTTCGACGTTGTTTGGCTACACAACAACAAAGAGATAAAGCCAAGCAAGGACTTCCAATACACGAACGAGGCGAACATTTACAAGCTTAATATCGCCGAGATCTTCCCCGAAGATGCCGGCACTTACACGTGCGAAGCATTCAACGATGCCGGAGAGAGCTTCTCTTCCTGCACGCTCAACGTTCTGGGTAAACTTAGGCTTTCCATTACAGTACAACCCCTGTTTTCTTAACTCGATGGAACCGGACACTTTCGCTATTCTGTATTTCCCCGGCAGTCCCTACTCTCGATTAGTTTCTGCCAATGGAGGCAACGAGGGATATACGCGTCCGTAGACGCGGAGGATGTCTTTTAATTCATCCGGTTTTGTCATTCGCGACGATCGAGATGAATGTGAGGGATATTTTCGATGCATCCGTGCGGTTTTTGATTCATCCGTTTATGTTACTGTATAAAAGCGCATAAAAAAACGCTCCGGTTGAAAAAAAGAACGCATCGGACGAATAAAAAAAACACATCGGATGAATTAAAAAACAGATCCAAAGCCACGGCGTGACTCTCCGCGTGTTAAGAAAACAGAGATCCCACTGTATTCGAATCGAGAAACGTTACAGAATTTCGATTTTATCTTTGACAATTTATCTTTCGTTCTGTTAAACAGTTCCTAATGAGGAGCCGAAGAGCCCAGTGTTCACGACATTCCCACAGTCGGCAACCGTGAGCGAAGGAGAGATGGTCAGCTTCGCATGCCAGACTGAAACCGCGCCACTCAAAGGTACGTAATTATTTATCCTTAAGGGCATGTGGCGCAGCAATGAGTGATATTCCGATGGTAACAAATCGCCTTCCGTATTTTTTTTCGAAATAGTTGTTCTGACGTCTAAAAGCAGTAATATGTTACGACACGAGGGCGGAAAATCTTTTTCGCACGAGTGCTGCAATCACACGAGCTGTGAAAACGCTTTTCCGTCGAGTATCGTATACGATTTTACTTCACAAGGTGTGGAAAGTGAGGTTTCCCGCGCGTCTCGCGCTCGGGAAACTCCCGCAATGAAGTAAATTAGGTTTTCATACAGTTATTTAACGACTACAAAAACCTAATTTGCTTTTAGTTGCTGCGGCAACTATTTCCAAAAAAAAAATAGGGAAGGCGATTTCTTTCCGATTGAGTCGGTACCACACCGCCTTAACACTTCGAGCGCTGGAGGTCCCGTTTACAATTCAACGATCGTTTCTAATCGGTATTTACGTTTTTTTTTTCCTCAGTGACGTGGCTGAAGGACGGCAAACCAATCGACGAGTCGAGCAGCAGATATCTCTTCAGTTCGGACGGCGATAAGTCATTCGAAGTGAAAATCAAGTCTTGCACAGCGGGCGACATCGGTCAGTACTCGGCACGGGCGATCGGCAAGAAGGGCGAAACGAACTCGGCATTCGCGCTAAATGTCACCAGTCCCAACGATCAGTGAACATCCTCATTTATTTTAACTTCTACGATCATAACGAATCACAAAAAAAAAAAAAAAACAAAAAAGATACTCTAACGTACGACCCACGAGGTTTTGTCCAACAAGACTAGTGGAAGAGGGCAAAGGACTTACCTCGTTGAACGCGACACATTGATACCGCTATCCGCGACATTTTTTCTTTTCTTTTCGTGAAAAAAAAAAAAAAAAAAAAAAAAAAAACCGATTATACGACAGATCAATAAATAAAAACGACGTGAGATTCGAAAAGTACGTCGAACGAACGAAATAAATATTTTGATCAATGAACACGAGCGGATAGCGGTAATCACGCGAAATATCATTATAATGTTATCATTGAAATGTTCATGTATAAAAGTCTAAGAGAATCATCTATTTATTATTACCTATTATTATTATTGTTATAAAGCATTGTTTCTTTCGTTCTCTTTTTTCCGTGTGTTTGTCATATCGCGCATGAATCGGATAGCAGACACACGCCTCTCTCTTGCACGCTAATTTGCGCTTAACTGCTGTGTACCGGGCGCTTCTTATCGCGCGCGCGTTTGTGCACACGACGGCACGTGGTTCGTTGCTTCAATTTCACGGTCATGTCGCAGCCAACGGGAGATACGCGCGTTGCGATACACGTGGGAACATCGCAGCATCCTCGAGCGAACTTTATAACACGATGTTCTTGCGCGTACCGCTCGTTCAATATACTCTCTCTCTACATGTATATTCTCTCTCTCTCTCTCATATCCGCGTTTCTCCCGGGACTGCGATTATAATCTGCATAAAAAGCAACAACCGCGCATCTCTTATTCCATGTTACCGTACGATCCGTCGTGTTAGATTTGTTTGAAGACTGCTTCCGTTACAACATGTACTATTAATAAAAATTTCAAGATTCAAGATGAAAAATCTTTCTCATTATCTCGTATTTATTCGCCTGACATCGCAATATTATCTATTTATAGGTATAGACTTTCTCGAAAATAAAGGGAAAGCTTCGAGGAAAATATTTACTGCGAGGTAACTAACGACAACATTAATTTTTTTATTTTGCGATGTCACTTTCGATTTTAAAATCTCAATTCTTTGACGGAAGTGACTTCACAGTCAAAATTACGATAATTACACGATTTTTCAACAATTTTCAGAAAGATTTTCGCAATTTTCACTGTGATGTCATTTCCGGTGAACTTTTTTTTTAATCTTGCGACGAAAGTCTAAAAGTTTTTATTACGTCACTTCCGGTGATTCGAAAACGAAAACGAAAACGATTTTTCGAAAAATGTGATTATTTTCTCTGTGACGTCACAGCCGGTGAAAGTTTAAATTTTCAAATAGGAAATAAGGTAGTAAAATAAAAAATGTTCTCATGATTATTTTTTTTTTTTTAAATGAGACCACTGTGATTTAACCGGTGATGTTTCCTCTCGTCACATAATGAAAATGGAAGGATAACGAAAAATTAATTAAAGACAGAGGGTCACAATTAACGCGATTCTTTCATTTTTTTCTGCGATCGATCGACGAAAGAGGGGTTTTTTAAAATAAGTTTCGATTTATCAACATATCATTTACTTTTTCTTGATTTTTCTTGTCGCTGTATTCAGTAAACTCACCGAAAGCTCCATTCACACGTTTATACATTCCTGAAAAATAACGGAGTTCTATGTATATTAAGGCGTTTTTGCGCGTGTGACGATCTCGCATTTCGACAAAGACGTTCACTTTACCTGCTCTGGCAATGGTATTAACATGTGCAGACTCTTGGGATCAATCAAATTGAAACATCCAAGACGAAGCTGGAAACAGTCGGCAGTTACGTGTTTCAACTCCTTGCTGTAAGTCTTCAATCGTCTATACGTCTCGTCGAGCACTCGATTCGATTTGTCCATTAGCTCCATCGTGCTATTCCCTTTAACTTGACCCACTTCGATACTGACTCGATGGTCGTTGTATGCGAAACAAACGAGATATCGTTCATTCATTATTTGCTGATAGAAAATACTTGGACCATCGCCGGGTTTCCATACGTGAATCGTCGCTGCATCGACCGTAGATCCGGCGCACGACAGATCAAGCGTACAAGTTCGCAGGTACGTTCGGTCGATATCCGGCTTTAAATCTTAAAAAAAAAAGAATAACAATATGGAAACGATTAGAAAAAAAAAATGTATAAAACGGAGTAAAATAATAGAAAAGAAAAAATGTCAGCAATAAGCGAAATATAAATATGAGAAAAATTGCGAAAAACATCTTTTTTTTTTACAAAGTAAAATAATAACAGTATAGAAACGATTAGAAAAAAAAAATAATTGGAAAACAGAAAAATGATATAAAAGAAAAAATTTCAGCAATAAGCGAAATATCAATATAAGAAAAATTGCGAAAAACATCGTTTTTTTTTTTTTAGTATACACACCGGTAACGTACAGAACAGGATTTTGTTCATCGTTGATTCTGCATCCTATTATCGAGTGAACAGGAAATTGCCAATCCCCCGTCATGTTAGCTTCCTCGGCGTTCGGATAAAACGTTATCCACTTGTCGGACCGCGAATCATATACGTAGTATTGATTTGTATAATAGATAAATTTAGTATTAACAACACAGGAGGGAGGAACTTCTGAAAAAGTTTCGGGTATATCGGTGGCTTTGGACCAAATACCTGTAAAAAAAAAAAAATGAAATTGTTATTGTTGATATAACGATGAAGAATCCAACGATAGGCATTAATTAATCATTTTTACCCGTATGAACATTGAAGACATCGACACTACGCAGTTGTATTTTGTGGCGACCAACACCGCCGAAGAGATACAATTTATTCTCGAGAAAAGCTACTGCCATGTGTCTGCGTGGTCGCGGCAAACTTGCGTCGTCAAAAAAAAAAAAAAAGGAATGAACGATTAGAAAATTGCTGATCTTCATGAATTTTTTTCCGATGGATAAAATTCGCCAATCAGTCTGATTTTTTTATGTTAAATTGAAGCACTCATGAAGAACAGAAAAACATTTTTTTTTACGTTTATTTTTATTTGTTTATAGGTTTTTTGAGTGGTTGACAACGGCTTGTAACAAAAATTGACTTCTGACGGTTTACACTCCTCTAATCGTAAATATTGTCTAAAACAATATTTGAAAAATGATTATTAATCAGTATGAAAGCCGCTATCGCGTTATGAAACATTTTTTTGTTTTCGATCGAAATTGACAAAATGGCGGCGATTTAAAAAAAAAGTATGATATTCAGCCTTTTTTTCGACTGTTTTTCGTTAAAAAAAATATGAAAATTCCGAAAAATAAAAAAAAGCTTCTATAGCAAGATAAAGAATGGTGTGAAGAGTGTTGTGTCAAAATTTGAGACGGACAGCTAGAAAACTCTTCTTTTGAGAGTGTAAACCGTGTATACCGAGTGTAAAAAGATTTCTTGAAAATTTTACACTATAATGATCCCTTAAAGATTATTATAGGCATATCACAGTAAATAATTATGAAAATCGAGTCGATAATACTTACAGAGTTTCGATGTACCACTTTTTAGAGAAGAGGCAGTATCGCCAAATCGCTGTGTTGAAATGCCCGGTATTCGATCCCTGTTCGCCGCCAATTAAATAAATGCTGAAGCCTGAAATTCAAAATCGATATGAGTTTAATTGCAAGAAAGAAATATCGATAGTTATGAGACACAAAACACGACGAATGCTCACCTCTACCTATAACTTGCCAACCTATGAGATCTCTTCCATTATCAACGAACGTCGTGTGTAATTGCGAATTCGTCATCACCGCAATTTCCTTGAAAGTTTTTCCATTCCAAGAATAAATTATGATAGATTTGTCAATTTTTTTTCCCACAACACACTGAGCGCAGTGCGGCTTTTTTTTAGTGAGTACAGTTTCGATGTCATCCGGATCGCAATTCAGGAACTTAAAATAAAAAAACAACGAAAAAAAAAAAAAAAAAAAAACAAATTTTTAGGGGTTTCGCTGCTTTGCATATTTTACAAGGCATTTACTTTTCTTCGTAAAGCAATACCTGTACGAGTGTTTCAGACAATTTTGTAGGGATGCTGTTACGGATTCTCCATTCTTCTCGAATCACCAGCAGCCGCGCCGGAGAGCTTCTGACATTGACGTTAAGTACGAGTTTCGCAAAGTGTTCAATAGACAATTCAACAAGAGACGACACTGGCAATTCTTCGAATCTATCCAAACATATCGCCAGTGCCACGTCTCTAAGCATTTTTAATCCAAGATTTTCAGCTATAAGCCATATTTGCAGCATATTGTCGGGTGGAAGCCGCATGCAAATAATCATCTCAGTTATATTGTCCGTCAATTTTTCCGCCATAAAGACAACGCTGAGCTCAAGTAATTCCAACAGTTCCATGTGACTTCCGGTCAGAAATTTTTCCAGAGACGCGCGAACGAAGAAGTAATATTTCGGCGAATGAACGACTCTCGTGTGTTCGCCTTCGTTGTTTGCCCAGTGAATGAAATTCTGTCGAGTAAACGTTACATTTTTATTCGTATCGATGCGTTTGGTAAAAAAAAAAAAAAAAAAAAAAAAAAAAAAGTGCGCAGAAATGTCGGAATTCGGAAGTTGCGACGACGGCGTGTATATGATATCGTTTACCAGATTAAAGATATACGCTGCGCGCCGGAACAGCACGTGTGACAAGTATAGACTATTTTCAGAACAAAACATGGATATTGATTAACTTTATTAAGTACGATAAGAGGCGATCGTTGAGTTCGGTGAATTTATCTCCACATAGCGCTTAGTCTACCGTATTCGTCTTTCGGATGAAATATATACATCACCAACCTGTAGCGTAGTCGGTGATATTTCGTAATTTATCGTGAACACTTGTTGCTCGTCATCCTCATTAGATTCGGAGAACAATGATGCGAAATACAAACTGTAACGAGATAGTTTATCTTTGTTAACTTTAATGCGACTGTCGCCCAAAACAAGTATAACAGTTTCGCAGCGATCGGAGCTTTGATTTTCCATTGTAAAACGGTAACAAAATCAATCGAAGTCTAAATGCTGTAACGAAGTATATCGGATGAAACACCACTGCGGATGAAGATTCAGTGTGTTGTCTACCGTTGTACAAAAGACGCGCAGTAAATGTGCGCCTTTGCCGAGACACCGACGCAAACTGATTGATCGCATGGAATCTGCGGTAGTCGATTCGGAGACGATGGTGTTGGGCTTTTCCTACACACACGAGTCACAAATGAAGAAGAACTCCATTCGTCCACTTCGAGAGCACTGAACTCTCGAGCCATTTAATTAATTACTCATTTTTTTTCTTAATACGAATGATACTCTGATATTGTTTGCTGAGATGGTATTCTGTACTGTTGCCGGAGAAGGTGATTTTTTATTCGCTGAAAAAGAAGGGAACATTTTTTTACATGAATTTCAGGTGATGCTTTCGATCGGCAAGTTTTTCGATCTTTTAAAGGATATTCACCTGCATCGCTCGAAAATTTCTGAAGAAATTGGTTGATATAGCGTTTTGGGATCAATGATGTTGAAGCTTCCAAGACGATAGGCGAAACAATCCGCAGGCAAAGTCGTCAGTTTTGTACAAGAATTACTAAACGATATCGGTATCTTTTGGTATTTTCCAGATTCGTTTATATTTAAATATCCTACTTCCACATAAGGTCCATCGTCCATAGAACCGACCCTAACGATCCATGGATCGTTCCACGTTTGTTGATTAATCGTGGACCACTCGCAATGCGTATCTTTGGGAAAAAATGGCGGCAGTTTGGGCTGTTCATCTGAAACGCGGAATAGAATGATTTTTTTCATGTTAAAAGAGAAATTAAAATAACGCGAATGCGAATGCGGATGTACATTAATCGTCATTTACCATTCCACAAAGAAACACATTGGTTTTCCAAATCCAGCAATGATTGACTGTAAACAGAATTTTTGTCGGTTTGCGAACGCCAGTTGTCCCACTCATCTGACGTTGGATCGTAAACGTATACAGTCGATTTGTTATAAACAAACTTTCCTTCAGTTACGCACGACGGAGGCACTTCGGTGAAAGTTTCGGGAATATTAGCGGCTCGCGACCATATTCCTGTAACACAGTTGGCGCTATTAATACAGTCGCGGAAACAGCGTGAACGCTTTTTTTTTACTTCTTGAGGATTGCAATAAGGAGCTTCGTGGTACCTGTGTGAATATCGTACACGTCAACACTGGAAAGTTTCAATCGGTGACGACCCACACCACCAAAAAGATACAATTTATTTTTCAGAAAGCCGACCGCCATGTGTCTTCGTGGCTGAGGCAATCTAATGGAAACAATAGACGCAATTTATAATAACGAAAAAAATTTGAATGTTCACTAGGAAATTATCGACACTCGTCAGAGTGCTTACGTACATAGACTCGATGTACCATTTCTTGTAGAAGAGACAATAACGCCAAAGCGTTGTGTTGAAACGACCGGTGCCTAATCCCTGTTCGCCACCGATCATATAAATACTGAAAGCTAAAATCAACGTTTCGAGATAAGTACGTCACGAAAACTTTTCAAGTACATTAGTTTCGATTTAGTTTTTTTCTCCATAGTTTTACTCACCTCTCCCTACAACTTGTCTTCCAACGATATCCTTTCCGTTGTCAACGAGCGTCGTGTGCATCTGGGAATTCGTCATTTCCGCAATTTCATCGAATTCGCGTTTCTCAACGTTCCACGCCCAAACGAAAAGAGTATTGTCCGACTTTCGTCCTACAGTGCACGCCATAAATTGTGGTTTTATAGTATCGTAAACGTTCTTTGCACGTTTTAAATCGTTTGTCACGATCTGAAACATTTTTTTAAATATTTCAAAATATTGGATATTTGTTTCTTCAACATCGTGTCCGGTAAAAAGTCCGCAGAAAATGAACTAACATTTTTAGCGCATTTCAGAGATAGTGAAAGCTATTTAAAAAAGGTAGAAATAAATTAAATTGCAAAGTAATAATATGTATTTTTCTTTTGAGACATTAATACGAAGCATTTGCAGGACTTCCTGGATTTTCAGGGTCATCATGTTTAATACATTAACAGGAGAGTGTTTGCTATGTTGTACCTCTCTGGGATCCGCATCAAATTGCCGCTCATCCCCGGATTTCTGAATGTACAAATCCGGTTGTATTGAGACTTTGACTTGACTCTGTTGATTATCCTTTTGACTTCCCTCTGAGCAATGAGTATCGAGGGAATTTATTATGCCGTTATTATTATTTTTCCACGCTTCTAAGACAAACAGCATGTGATCCGAAGAACTATTGACATTTGTATTCAATACCAGTCTAAAGAAATTCTTTTTGGATAATTTCAAAAGACACGGAAGAGACAATTCTTCGAATCTATCTAAACAAGTAGCAAACGCTACGTCTCTGAGATTTTTTAATTCCAGATCCTCGGCGAGCGGCCATAACTCCAACATGAAGTCCGGATGTAGTTTCATACAAATAATCATGTCAGCTATATTATCCGTCAGTTTTTCGGCTGTAAAGACGACACTGAGATTCAGCAGATCCAGAAGTTCCGAGTGGTTGCCATTGAGGAACTTCTCCAGTGGACCGCTGACGTCAAAGTGATATTGCGGCGAATGAACAACTCTGGCATTTTCACCTTCGTTGTTTGCCCAATTTACGAAAGTCTGATGAACAAAAAAAAATCGATTTACGAGTTCGAGATCCACATATGTTAAACTGTTGTGAATATTTTTCATTTCGCGAGAATACGATTTTTTTTAGTGCGCGAATGGTACTCGATATTTATGCTTATTTTTAACGAACGGAATTATAGAATTGTTTCGATGTTGTGAATATTTGACACCTACCTGTAGCGTCGACAGCGATATGTCGTAATTAATCTCGAACTCTTTCTGCTGATGATCTTTGAAATTCTCCGAAAACAATGCGGCAAAGTAGAGGCTGTTACGAGCGAGCGTGTCTTTTTGTGCTGCGACACGACTGTCTCGTAAAACAAGCGTCACGTCATTATTCGGAATCACGTCGGAATTTCGATCTTCCATCGTTTATTAATCTTCTAAACGAACTTATCTTTAAAATAATGAAACATCAAACGCGTGTTCCTCCGTATTCTACCGGTTCTCGGTGATCAACTGTTTTCAAAACAACAATGTGGTGCCGGTGTTTGACCCGCAAAAAAAAAGAAGCGCTGTAACAATCGATAATCGAATTTACTATTCGTTTCTCCGCGATTTACATCTGCCTTCGCTGCCTTCGTGTATTACGTGTTACGACATGTTTTTGTGTTTACTATTTAAATTCAAGTTTCGACGTGTTTATACGAGTTCCGTGAAGGAATTTTCTCAATTAGTTAACTGTTTGAAGTGATGACAATTGCGAAAAAATGTTCGAAAGCGACGAGTTTGACGTTGACGAAGTAAGCATCGACTTTGCGATAAAGAAAAGTGCATACTACTTGTTTTTTTTGTTCACCGAATCGCGGTAGAACGTTGTTGCAGGTTATGTTCGACGGCATAAACAACAAGTCGATTGTTAATTCAAATATGCGACAAATAGTGTCAATACGGAAACTGAGTAAATTTTATCATTTCAGGATTTTTTGAAGGACGTCGACGAGAAAGTGGAAGAATATTTCTCGCAGAGAAATGATTCCGACAGCACAAACGCCGAACCGTCGCCTAAACGTCACAAACCTGACAATCCACCATCGGATTTCAGCGATATTAATTTCGACGATGAACCCGATTTTGTGAGAAATGCTGGAAAAACAATGGAAACAAATTCCAAAGAATCGGACGACGCTTGTTTATCGTCGTGCCAAAAAATGCTTACGGAAGTCTGTGACGCTTCTCAGCCTCCCAATTGCGACGAAAACGTGGAAATGAGAAAAAATTTGGCTCTAGAGATATTGCGGAAAGGAGCGTTGCAGGTAAATTCAGAACCAAAGAGTGTATCGTGGACATCGAGTCCATTGCGACAAATATCATCTACTGGCGAGAGAAACTTTAAAAACTCAAATAGTCCGCGCAAAATTGATAAAAACACGAATGTTGATACGTTCAAAAAACCGGCGCCAAGATGGAGAAAATCTCCCGCAAAAACCGCCGCGCAAGAGTCGCCGAAATATCGCGTGGCGCCGCGCATGACTTTGGTAAGAAAATTTCCGGGACCCGCCGGTCTTCTTCCCGATGGTCCCGATCGCGACGTGAATAACGCGATGTTTCTCAATCGATTGGACGAGCATAACACCGACATAATCGAGGATCTCGACGACTCGAGAATCTCGGAATATTGTTCGCAAAACACGGAGAGAATGTTCAGCGTCGGCGCATGGCGCTCGATGCTCGACGATCTTCCGGCGGATTTTCTCAAGGGCCACGAAATCGCGGCGATCAAGAGACGCGCGAAAAATAATTGCGGCGGTTGCGAAAATTCTCAAATATCATTCTTAGCCGGTGTCGTGCAGAGGATCGATCACAGTTTCGACAATCCTCGTTTATCACTGAAGGATCTCAGCGATTCCATCGACGCGACGATGCATCGCGATATTTCTCTCGCGCATCCGAACATTTTCGAACCCGGCGTCGTCGTTCTCCTTCGCGACGTCGGTCTGCTCTGTTTTCAAGGCTCGCAGAAGTGTCTCGGATCCCAATTTCACGTCATCATATCTCCGAAAAATCTTCTCGCCGTTTACAGCGAGAAATCTCGATTGGTCACGAGTCCGCGAATGGAATCGTTGCTCGGCGAAGCGACAAAAAGTCTCGAAACCCCGCGAGTCGCCGAAACGCCGAAAACCCCAAAAAATACAGAAAATAAAAAAATTCACGAGAGTAATCCGATTTTCGCGGACAACAGCGTGGAGATAAGTGATTTCGAGAGCGACGACGATGAAATGGCATTCGCAACCATCGATATCGGTGCCGTAAGCGATTCTCAGATGGCTGCGAGTTTTTCCGATATTACACCCGATTTCGTAACGAATAAAAAAAACAGAGGAGTCAAAAACGAATTTAAATCGATCGGTGAATCTTCAAAAGTCCTAAAAATCTCTAAAACCGTCGAATATATAGAAGAAACCGCCAAAAATATCGAAATACGACCGATGCCGATAACGGCCGTAAAATCGAGACTCTTGCAGTACAGAAGCAAAGATGTTTTAACGCCACCCGTTGCCGATACGCATAACGCCGCTAAAAATAAATCACCGGAAGTTCCAAAGGACGAAGATGACGTCACGAATTTTGGAACTTTTGCCGACGGTCTTCTCGACAGCGACAACGATACTGAGGATGAGATTTTGTCGCAACTGGACGTGGATTCTATCGTGACGAGTTACAACTCGAGAACTTAAGTGAGCAATGTTTCCGTTTTTTGTTTTTTCAACATTACAGTTATTGTAAATACGTTTTTTTTGTTGTTGAATCATTAATAATAATCTTTATGATATATTATTTAAGTTATGAAAAAAGTTGTGAAAACGATTTCGTAATACTTTCGCGTCAATAATTGATAAGAATTTAATGAGATTAACTGCAGTTGTATTAATCACGATAGACAATCAAATAAGCGATATACTGCAGTACCTCGTCGCGCCTTTGTAGAGTACAAAAAAATAGACATTAAAAAAATCATTTGAATAATAAAAAAATTTCGTTATATACTCTACACAACCGGTAACCGTTTCCTTAACATCGACGCGTCTAGACATCGTAAATACGAAAAGAAAAATGTCCAATAACTGAATGAGCTCTCAGGTAAAAAAAAAAACATAATCCTCTCATTCGATGTGCACATTCAGCGATAATAACATCGATGCGTCATGATTTGTGACTTTCAGTCGCGGAGAAGCATTGTATAAAAATCTCATTAAAAATAAAAAAAAAAACGGCAAAAAAGTGTTTTCCGCGGAACGATGACAATAGTAAGAGAGAAAATTGCCTTTCATTTGCAAGTTCGAGTCATCGACATACGTCTATATCTGCGTGATTCACGGGTCACGACGATATCTGACTTTGATCTCTTTTGCGCAACTCTGACATTTAAGGCGCGACGATAATTCACGCGACCGCGCAATTAGTAATCGGCGACACGTGCCCCGTCGTCGTAATCGTCGTTGTGTCTCAGACGTCGAGACGACGGGAATTTAAACCTCGAAACGTTACCAGAGCCGCGAAACGACATTGAAAGGCTAAATTGATGTGGGGTTGGTATCAAATCACAACCGGCAAATTGTCACGTTTTCGTACCACCTTAACCCGTCACCGATGTACAATTTTCTCATTGTTAAAATTGCCGCACGTTTCGCCGAGCGTAAAAATAACTTGCGATCTCGAAATTTTTTTGTCGTCTGCTATTCCGATGGATGACATTACGCGATTTATTTTTATCGCGCGATGAATAACGGTAAATGTTTTTTTTTTTTTTCGATACGAATGATAATAACAAACATAGAAGTAAAAAAAAAGTTGACGTATCGAGACGCGATCGACAATGCGATGTAATTATGCATCGCAAGTCCTCTAGATCTGGGATACGGCACGGTAGCGGAGAGAGAAATCCAGACGGATGTGACATAACCTCCATACATCCCGAGCCTCACAATAAAATCACGTTATTTTACAATGCGATCGAATCTTTTCAAATGCATCGTCATTAATGTCCAACTGCAATTACACAATTGCGCATACTCCGCGTATAATTTAATGCGCGCCCGCGAAAAGCAATGTGCTATTATCTTTTAGCAGTAACTCATATTTATCTCGTTCGCAATTATCTTACGAGAAACTTTGCTTCACGGCGTCTCTATTACCGTAAAATTAAAAAAAATTAAATAAAATCGTTGGAAGAAAAATAATTCACTCGGGTCAATTAGTTTGACTGATAATTGTAGCTCGCTGAATTATTTCATTAAATTGACGCGAGACAATCATACGACGGTAAGTTAATTAAGAGGCGAAGCTAAATAGATAATAAAATTTGAGTGATAAGTACGACTCTCTCGTATTTTTTTTTTTTTTTCGAACGCAATGCGTCCCTACGGTGTTGGTATCAAAGATTTCTATTGTCTCGTCGATACAACGAGAAACTATGGATAAGTTACAAATCTCCGTGTAGTATCTCGCGTTCCCGACATCGAGAGCTCGAGGGGTAAAACTATCGCACGCTATTAAAATCTCTAAATACGCTAAACCGTCTGGTGATTCGAGCAAATTGCATAGCTTAGCCACGCAACGTCGAGACCGTCGAGGTATCGCAGTTGTTTGACTGTAACGAATATACATGATGTCCCCCTTATCGTATCGCTTACCCTCTAGCTGCGGTGTATAACACACGATCATCGCATATATCGCCAAGGTTGATCCAATAGATTCCAACTCATTGGCGTAATCGCTGAATTATCTAGGGAATTTTTTTCATCGAAATCGTCAATTGGAAGGGAATTCCCCCCATTCGCCGACGCGGCGCCAATGGATATTACATGTTGGAGGATCAAACGGGCCAATATCAAGAAAAATTGAGAGCGTGCTGGACGCCGATTAAATTATGTCACGTTTTAAATATATATATACAATAAATAGGGTTACAGTGACCCGGTGATGCCGAGAGGCCAATGGCGCGACGCCCTAGTGACTTTAATTGAATTCAAGATCGAAAAACTGCACATTGCCGATCTTTCGATCTTTTCGCACATCCATTTTTTTTTTTTTTAATTGATTTCCTATAAATTTTATCATTATCTCCAGTATTTATCGTCAGGAAAAGTATATTTAAAAAAAAAAATTGTCGAACAAAAAAAAATCGTTTTTAACAATAATTGATGTGCTCTTTGATCGGAGATCGAAATTGTTGCCGGACACGTGTTCAACGCGGAAGAATACATGGAAGCATGTAGGCGAGAATATTATTTGCGATCTTACGATAACATGGGATATTTTTTTACACGCTGTTTTTTTTTTCTCTTTAACAATGCGAAAAGAAATACATCGTAAACTCTGTCGAGTACCCCGATTTTTATGAATACTGAAAATCGAAAATTTTTGCGAAATCGATTTGAAAAAAAAAAAGAATTTTAATTGCTTATCGTTTCAAGAATATTTCCGATAGATTTTATTCCGTCGGAATTGCCGTTCCGTAAGAAATGTCCCACTTATATCACTTTCCGCTCAATATTTAGCAATAAAAAAAATAAAACTAAAAAAAAGATTTAATTTTTTTTTAATTTTCAAATAACGATACTTTCGATTCAGAAACATACTATTCTAGAGTAATTACGCGTATATTAAAAAGGGTTCCAGAAGGCTGCGTCTCATTTAAATGTAACATTTTTCTGCTTCACAAAGATTTCTGATTTATGCAATAAAATAAGTATATAATACCGCAAGCCGTTGTGCAAGCGCGCCAAGGACACTACTGTAGCGTAAAAAAAGGAAAAAAAAAAAAAAAAAAACGCTGGAAAAGTGGACGTTCAATGGAGGTATGTCTGTCAACTATGAGATAAATAGACAGGTGATCCGTTGTGGCGTACTGCGTGAAACGGACATAAGAAATCCGAGCGATTCGATAATTAGGTCTTACGGAGAAGAACGCGTGACTAGAGCAATCGAGAGGAGGAGTGCCTGCCTACTATTCCCTTTCAGCGCGAACGTTTCCTCGGCGCTGGCGAACGATTTGTGACACAGCGGTCGCTCATTACGTTGGCCTTGAACCTGACGGCCGTTCGCCCCCGGGAGGTGCGCGAACGAGTTTCTCCTTTCCTGTTATACGTTTCCTGTTCCCCGCAGTCGAAACCCCTCCCTCCCTCCCCTCCCATCGCTCGTGCGGACCACAAACGTTCGTGGACTTCTCCTAGTTTACTTTTGTCCGTTCACGTGACTCTCGCGACTACGTCAGATAACGATTGCCAAGGTCTCCACTCAAACAGTAGAAACGTTTTTCGTCTCTCATCGCCATTCCGATGTAAAATCATTGAACGCTTTTTTTTCGCTGAAACTTTCTTGATTTGGACAGATGTAAAAAAAAAAATGATTAATGTATTCGAAATTGTAAACAATTTTTTTTTTCGACTTCGATCGAATACCGATCGGATTATCTCACTGTGTTTTTTTTTTTTTTTTTTTTTTATAATAACCTCTCCTTACAAGACGGACGAGTGCGCGAGTAAATATGCGCGAATATCATTAATGATTAATTATTTCCCGCGTTCGTATCGTTGTAATAACAGTCTCGTTGTAAATTTTATTACGCTGCCGCATCGATTTACTTGCACGCGGGAATCGGCCTCAACGAATGTGCATTTGTTCGATATAATCGGGATAATCAATGAGAAACGATAATTTTTTCATTAAAATTCAACGAAAGAACTTTTCTTAGTTTCAACGATTAATTTTATTTCTTATTGATCTCTCGATCACAATGTATTGTGAATGAGAAGCATTTGAATCATTTCATGACAACCGGACTTGATAATTTATTCAAAAAAATTCCGATAGCCCGAGAGATCAAAGATCTTTCTTCGATCGCCTTGCGTTGTTCAAGGCTAACGTCGCAAATATTCTCATCTCGTCGAAGGTCACCTCGTAATATATTACGTTTACGAGTTGAATGTTGGGTGTTGGGTGTTGGGTGTTAAACATCGGCTCTTGACCTATATATAAAAATGGTAAAAAAAAATTGGCAACGCGCCATTATCGCACGAAAACGCGATATATCTTATTTAATCGATAAAAGAAGAAAAAAAAAAAAAAAAATTATCACGCAATTTTTCAGCGGAATTTTTCAATTTTCAGTCGCTAGTGACACCGACAGTCATCGTGTGATTAGCCAATTACACAAATATACTATCAAAATAATTATTTTCATCTAATCGTTACGTACAATGTATGAACGAAGAAAAATCTACGTAACGAATATAAGTACGAAGATTGTATGAATACGCGATTATCCTGTCCGAGAGGAAACGCGGAATAACGGGAAGTGAGAGAAAATGAATTGTCGTGAATTACACACGACTCGGATGCGTTGATCGTGCCGTAGTGCGTTTACCTGCCTATACGCATCTAATGCATATGGTTGCGCTATTACACGGTCATTCGTATTCGTTACGTAAACGATTCGTCGATTTAAATACTTCGCGCTTTTTTCGATAATAATAAAAATGACACGTATTACATTTTTTTATTATTTTGCTGAAAACAGCGTATTATTCATTCCCTTTAAATAAATTTGATCAATTTTTCGTTATTCGGTGATTAAACACATTCGAGAAACATATTCACGATGTGAATCCTTTTGGTTACTAATCGATTCGCACTGTCGACCACTTTCACCAATAATCAGTATGTGAAAACAGATTTCAACAAACTTCATTACATAAAACACAGTGCTCCGCGGCGAAAAACTGTGCGTCAAAGCTGTAATATCTAACGGTTAGATAGTTTTGAGATAATGAGTCTTTTTTTTTACTCCCACAACTCGCGCCCCATCGTCAATAACAATAATAACAATCATCATGTAAAATTATGCGTACACCTGGCGATATGCCTGATAACCGCAGAACCGTTGCCTTCGAAGCCGATTGTCGACAATTCCTTTCACCGTTGGAAAAACCGTCATTGATCCATCTAAAATAGGTCGTAGTAATCGATCCAAGAACTGTTTTATTATCATCTCTAATAACCGATGAAAGTATAGGTAATCCTTTATAATATTGTCAGGAAGTCGATAATCGATTGACCGGAAAATACGAATTGAATGATAGTAAAAATAACGTTTTTTTCCCGATTTACGTCGTCTAGCGGTTTGTAATTATTTATTAACGCGGCAATGGAGTGTCCGTTGGTGCCTTTCTAAACAGCTGCGAGACCGTCCGGCGTCTGTGTTTTATGAATATTAATTCACTTATTTATCGTACTGTACGGACGTAATGCGGAGACACGCAACGAGATCATTAGGGATCGAGCTTATCGATCTTTGTACGACTCTCAATTACCGATACAGCGTATTAGCACTTCGGAGATTTGAATTTTTTACCTTCGTTCGGGTTTTACTTTCATCGAGCGCTGCGTCAATGTCCCGTCTGTCATCTCGATCGAACCGGTGGTATCCGGATAGGTCCACTGTGCGCTACACTGCTGGGGAATCCCCAGGGTTTCTTTTATATAACTTATTAGGGCTTTTTGTGTTCGACAAATGGTGCGGCGAATACTTAAATTCGGTTGGGAAAACCACAGATTTATTCTACATCATTGTACACACATTTATTCTACGTAATTATGATTGATTGCTGAATCTTTGATCATTTTTTTTTTTGGCCCATTAAAGAGGTTCGTCGCGTAGTTGCGCTCTCATCGATGGTGACCAATTGTCCTCGAAATCCTGAGAGTCACGGAAGATACATAGAATTTTTAATTTTTTAATTTTTTTCCCCTTAAATTTCAACTTATTTAATATTTTTTAAAATAATTTTCTTTACATTTTTTGAAAATCTTTAGCTTTATTTCGGCCTTTTAGCCTCTAGTCGTGTGACGCACACTGAGTCAATAATATGCTTCGTATTAGTGTCTAAATAAAGAAATATATATTATTAATTTATAATTTCATCTATTTTTACTCTTTTAAAAATGATTCTGAAAAAACTGATTTAAAAAAAATGTTCTGGAAAAGTGCTGGAAATGTCATCGAATTTTCTATTACTGAACATCGTATCATCAGAATTGCCGTGAGATACAAAACTTCAAAAGGATCTTTATCTCAGTAGATGACGCAAAAAACTCGATCCGATACGAGTTTCAATGTTTTTTCGCCTATATCTCATTATTGGCTTTACTATTTCATACGCGATGTGAAATTAAATCACTCGTAGTTGGAACAGTTTCTTCGAATGCGTTTCTTATCCTGTGCATTCCCATTAACACCTTTACAAACATTTTTTTCATACTGGCGTTTCGTCGACGCCTCGCAACGTATCTGCATATTTCTTATTTTTTTCCTGTTGTTTGACACTGTTCGTTGCTCGATTTATTTTTATTTTGGCACGTGGTATCATCAAGAATTCGGTTCTGAGAAGAACATAAAAGATGCAGGAAAAAAAATGCCTTTTCTCGGTCACAAATCAAAGATCGTTGACTATCTTATTATCGATACGTTCTGTATTGTGCGATATATGATTTTTTTTATTTTTTATTGTAAAGTTTCCACTAAATCTCACGAGTTTTATCTGCCGAACGATTAGCGCCTCATTTAGCGCATCTCCGCGAGAGTAAGGCGTCTCTAGTCAACGAAAGCCCCGCGAGTATCCCTCGATTTGCTTCGCCGATTAGATATGACGTATAGACCTCTATTGCCGCTTTACCATTCTCTGAACTCACTCGGCACACGAGGCCCAGACTATTAGTCTCCGATGATAATAAATTGTGTGAATAAAAAATAAAAAAAAAGTAGCAACGTACAATCGTAAATATCGAATGGTCTATCTATCGAACGAGACTGCGATGTTCGAACGAGACGAATGAGACGCGTATGACGACGGCTTATCGGGAATGTTGCATTCCTCATCGCTCACAGTCGGGTCCTTATCAAATCTGCCCTCTTTTCTTTTCCTTTTTTTATCCACCCGAGTTGCGACACTTGAATTCGTTTTAGCATATAATCTTCGAATGATTCTTAATCCTACAACATCGTATAAACAACGAATGCGTACGCAAATTGAAATTTTATCTTGACATTGTCAATTAACGGAGCTAAGTATGTAGCCGACTCTATATCGGGAAAAACCTGGGGTCACGTATGAATATTCGCGGGCAATTCCTTCGACTTTCGCGAGCGAGGACGCCATTTAATCGTTCGAGTTATTACGAACTTGTTTTTTTTTTTATCGCAGCTTCGACTCGTTTATCGTGAGGTGCACCACGCACACCTATCCGCATCTATTTGCACAACGAATTGTGACGCGCTCGACAAAATAACTCGGATAATTTAAGATTGAAATAACAAGCTTATTGCAAAAAAAAAAAAGCATTGAAAAGTGTGGTTAGAAAAACTAAAATTATCGGGAATTTGGCAATAAAGTTAAATCACAGATATCAGCTTATGGTGATTTAAGGAATAATGAATCCTTTTTTATATGAAAAAAAATTGAATGCATTTTTTTTTTTAATGCAATACAATTCATATAAATAAAAAGAAGCGCAACACTTTAGAGAATAATGGTAAACCTAATATACTCGAAAATTACAATACCCTTTCTTGTAATTTTGTAAATCATTGTTAGAATAAAAAAGTAGAAATTACATTGTAATTACGAAATTTTTCTTTAGCACGGGAAGTAATGTTTTCAATAAACGAAAAAACGCGGTGCTTATCAGTAATAAAAAGATTGCATACATTTTTTTTTGCATATAATATGAAATATAAAATGAAATCAAAAGTTAAGGCAAAGAATTTAATGAAAAATAATTGAAAACGACGCAGAACCGAATGAAAAAATATTAAAAAAAAAAATTTGAAAAAAAAAAAAAATTATCAGCGTTGCAAATTTATCGGCAAAATACAGTTCGGATCGCGAGACTCGACGGGGTGCGATCGTAATAACGTCACAGGGAGGGTTGATAAAAAGCGTTCGCGAGTGCGAATAAGCCGATCGTGTAAAGTGAATGGGTAGAGAGGGAAACGAGGAACGTGCTGTCGGTCGGTATGTTCTCCGTTCAACGTGGAAAACGGTTGCGGTGGGGACAATTTGACATGACAGTCAAAGAGCCGACGGGAGTTCGAAATGTCAGTTTCGCCCGATACTTGGTGGCAATCAGGTGTTCACGGGACTTTTTTGTTAAAAGTAAAAAAGGAAAAAAATAAAATAAATAAATAAAAATCTCTCATTCCTTTCAATCGAGTTCTATACAAATGAAAAAAGTGTTGCGACTTTCATAATTTGAGAAATTTTTCGAAATAATCGCGCGCAGAGTTCGAAATTATTAATCGATCGATTATTCGCGAGTGAACATATTAATATGGGAAGACTTGGAGGATCTCTCGGTCCTCGCTGCTGAGCAACGCTTTCTCGAAACTATAATCATCATCATCGGTAAGTATCAATTTTTTTTTTTTCAACTATCGAAATGATTTAAAGTAAATAATATATTATTAATTAGTGTAATGAACTCTCTGTGATATTTCGTTTATATCGCTAATGAGACGAAAGCCGAAGAGATGTTTGCTTTGACTCGAGTTTATCGCATTCGGCTTTCCGCTGTACAAGACTCGCGGAACTCGTGTTCTATCTACATTTATTCATCCTTTGTTCTTCGATGTCTCTAATCAGTTATAGCGACAGTTCATTTCAGTTCTAATTAAATTTTTTTTATTCTGTATTTTTGTCACTCAAAATTCTATAACTTTTTTTTTTATTTTTCATTTTTTTCCGAAACTTTCACTTTTTTTTTCGTAGCTTCTCTTTAATGCGGGCAAATCCGATCGGTATGCGACTTTTTTTTTTTTTTTTTTTTTTTCGTTCGAGAAATTACGCAATTTTTTGAATTTCAACGTGCGGTATCAATTCATCAGATAGAAAAATTGTGCAACGATGACCATCGGGGCTCTCGCGGTATAGAGATAGCCAGTCGTTAAACAGAATGCTGTTACGGCTGGGCAGTGGCTAATTTGAGCTATGAAAGCGATGAGAGACTCGCGTACGCGTACGGAACGTACAATTTTTCGCGGCTACGCGGATAGAGAGACACGCGTGCTTGGGGAACGCACGAGGTGACGCGCGAGCCACTGGGGTCGAGGGGAATAGCCGCCTTTAAAGGACACCCGTGCGATTAAGTCATGGGGACCTGTGACACGATTGCCCAGATTCGTCTCGATAACTTGTATGCTTGATAAAAAAAAAAAAAAAAAAAAAAAAAAAAAAATTGAAGAAAAACGTTTTCTTCCGAGAAATAGCGACACTCGTGTTAATGATGATTATTCTTGCGTGATCGTTCTTATTATCGTTATTAAAAAAAAAACTCAAAAAAACATGGAAGCAAAACCTTTTCAATGTTGTAACGACCCCGCATGTGTTAATGATAATTGTTCTTGCATGAGCGTTCTTGTTATCTTTATGTTCGAAAATCATGTAAAAAAAAAAAAAAAAAAAAAAAAACGGATACCTACGTCATCAATCCATTGTTCGTAAAATCGTATTGACATTGTTTTAGTTATGAGGATATTTTCGACGGATTCTTTTGTTATCGCTAGATAAGCTATATATATAATGGAAGACAAAAAAATTCTTCAACTCAGTTTCAAAAACCTTCGGAAATGTTAGAAAAATTGTTAACTCTGAAAAAAAATTTTAACCGATCGTTAAATTCGACAAAAAAACTATTTTATTGCGAATCGAGTTCGCTGAGAAAACAAATATTTATTACGGTCAAAAAGTGATTCGGAAGAAAAAAAAAATCCATTCATTGATAAAACGCCTTTCAACGTATCGCTTAAAGTTTAATTTGGGGGAAAAAAAAAGTTCTATCGTAAGATAAGGGAATCGAAAAAAAATTGTTTATTACATTCAAAAAATAATTAATTAGTCAGACGATAAAAAAAAAATCCTCAACTAATCGATAAATTTTTGTTCTGTTAATATTCCGCGATTTTTGCCGTTACGTAATGCGAGGATCGTAGAAAAAAAAAAAAACGTTAAAAACATTCCGGAAGTACCGACGAGCAAAAGTTATTACGGAGCAGCGTCGATTGAATCTCGAGAATTGACGTCGCGAAGCGAGGTGAGACTTAGTAGTTCACTGACAAGACAGACGAATTAGCTAAATGACAGAGGAACGCGACAAGACCTATGGATAAGCGAATAACGATACCGCGCGTACGCGGTAACGTTAAAGTAACGTTGACGTTACAGGATTCGAACGGAGTTACTTCGCACACCGACGCAATAGTATCGCGTTTTGTTTGCATGTGTGCGGACTTTTCTCGCACGCAGCGCGCTCGTGGACGCCTTAGTTGCGGCAATTATCGCTCTCGCCTCAGCGCGACTAAGAGAGACAGAAATAATCATCATCGAGTGCATTTAGACAAGAATGTCTACCAGTTTTGAGACCAGTATGAAAATTGCATGTTTACATATGTGTACACAGCGAATAAACCAAGTTGTAGAAATAAATTATTATTGACCGACATTACATTACTCGGAATATTATATCGCACGCGCCTTTTTTTAGTCGCATGATAGAAAAACCAAATTTAAGGGATTGAGTTTTCGATTTGTTATTATAAAGAAGCAATAATTTTGCAACTGAAATAAAAGCTTCGAAATTCGCAATATTGTCATTTTTCTTCGGCGTATCGTAGAAATAAATCATTATTGATCGATATATCATTATTCGAGGTATTATGTAGGCGCGGAATTTTTATTCACGCGATAGGAAAAAAGTAATTCCCGGGGCTAAAGCTCCGATTGGTTTATACGAAGAGGCAATGATTTCGGAGTTAAATAAAAATCTCCGAAGTATGAATCGCTAAATCGTCATTTCTCTTCAGCGTGTCCAAAGTCTGTGGAGAGAGTGAAAGTCGTGGATGACTACTGACTCGTTGAGAGGGTCAACGCAGAACTCGATCGAAGGAAGAACTCACCCAGGGGAAAAGTTGGATCGAACAAAAAGGATCATTGCGTTATGAACGAATCCCATGGTAAGAATTAAAAGAATTAAAAAAAAAATTAAAGTGAATTAAAAATAAAAACTTTCGAATTAAATACAATTCGAAAAAGTCGAGTCTCGTGTTGTTTTGATATTACGAGAGGGCAATGAGGATAACAGCGATAAAACCAATAAAGTAACAATAAAAAGGTATTAGCCAACGCGAGACGGGATGACTTATGTTGGCAAAGGAATTATCAGTGACTAATGTTGCGCGTCGAAGATTCCTAAACCTTCGTAAATGTGGAGCGTCCAGAGCTTTAATTTATCTCTCCTATCGGAATGAAATATTTTTGAGGACGGAGCTTGCGTGAACGTCTCTTCAAACATTACACACGTGCAAGTGAAGAAAATTGAATATAAATACAAAAAATTTCGATATACGAAACAATTATATTAACAGCTGTTTCGCGGAACCGATAACGATTTTTTATCGCGCGACAAAGTCTGGGAATAAAATTATAAATTCATGTATTCAAAATCGTGAATAATCGACAATGTAGTAACTATCGTACGATCTGTCAATATTTGCCATAGTATTTACCGCGTGTTTGCGAAAAAATGCGAATTAGATAAGAATCGCGAAACGAAAAATTGATATGCGAAGTGCATCACTCGAGAATTCCTATTAACGGCGATTAATACGTTTATCGATCAAGATCGAGATTAATCGAATCGCATTTTTTACATTCGAGTTGAGGCACTCGACGAGGTACGATTGTGTCGATTATAGATCCGGTATGCAAATTTTGGCTTATCGATCGAAATGCAAAAATGTAGTTGGGAACGGTGTTCCCCGTTTCTTGATTAATCGATCGTTAAAATGCAATTGCCGCGGGGGTTCCACTGATGCGGTAGTCAAGATCCGAAATGACGGTGAAATCAATTTGAGACGGCGAAATCGATCGAACATCGATCAATTAGCGATAACTTGATGTACATACGTATTCGATCGTTTAGTATGTTCGGATTTTTTCGGAATACATTTCTAATATGTAACATCGTCGTAAATCGGTATTTAAGTTAAATTAACTTTGATTAGTTCGGTCTGTAAATCTGCAAAAACAATAGTCACGATGATAATGGAAAAAACGGCATTGTGCGCGCGATTCCGTTTTCAGAAATGGATTTTTTGCCAATGACCGAGAGCCGCATTAACGTTAACGATCGCATCGCAGACGAATAAAAAATCATGTTGCGAGCGATATTTAACTTTAAAAATGGTTATTATCGACAATGGCATGTGTGCCAAGGTCCGATGAATTTTTCAAGGGCGAAAACAATGAACTCGTTTATCGTTCTCGTCAGCGATCAAACAGCGTAGATTATATATCTCGAAGTAAGCGAGGGCGCATTGTTAGCGTCAGCGATCTCTTAACGGATAACTTATTATATCTTCGTCATTTTTAATTCTTCAGGGCTAAAAAATGGCAAGCAGTCGGAAGTGCAGTGGCAGAAAATACATACTGGACAAGATGGAGAAGAATTGGTAGGTATCCCATTTCTCTATACCGATCGCAAAAATCTATACCGATCGGCGTTAATATAGTTTTTTTTTTTTTTTTTTTAATAATATCGAAAGTTTAACTTCCGAAAATTGTTCGAAATGATTTGTTATTTGTTTTCTTAGCAAGTCCACGGTTTCGAAAGAAGCTGCATCGGCTCGTTTCTCACTTATCTCTCATTTCTTCTGACGATCGGTTGGATCCGGCTATTATTTCACTGGTATCCTCAACTCTATTTGTACGCAACACACAAGCGATGCCAACTGAGTCGAGCTACGAAATTGCTGATAATCGACGATTATCAGGGAAAATACAAATCCTACTACGTCGAGGACGTGAAAATCGTCGGCACAAAGAAGCTGAGGTACGTTTCGATCTGATGAATAACACGATAGAAATCGGCGATAAAATCATTATTATTATTATTATTTAATTAGTATTTTAATTAATTAATCCTCGATGTACAACAGAGTCAACTCTCTTGCGACTACGCTGGGAAAAATAGATGACGAACTCCTGAAAAGCATTGAGGGAAAGAACCTCAACATTAGATTGGAGAATGGAACGCTCCGAGAAGTACCGGAATACAGTGCCTTTTGGTTCAAAAAACAATGTTTTGTTTGGGACGATACAAAGGAGGAATTCGCGAGATTAGTAGGACTCGATAAGTTTGTCGCGTGTTCCGATCTCCATTTGGGTCACGATCAGGGTCTCAGCAAGGAAGAACAATTGCTGAGGTAAAATTTCACGAGAAACGACTTTTTTTTTTTTTTTCATTTTTTTTTGTATCTAATAATTTTTTTTTTTTTTTTTTTTTTTTTTTTTTTTTTTCAGGCGGATCGTTTACGGAAACAACGAGATCATTGTACCAGTGCAAAGCATACTTGTTCTACTGCTACTCGAAGTTCTCAATCCATTTTACATATTTCAAGTCTTCACGCTGGCAGTATGGTTCGCCGAGAGATATTACTACTATACCGGAGCTATAATTCTCATGTCGCTGTTCGGTATCACGAGTTCGATTATGCAGACTCGACGAGTAAGTTTTTTTCTTTTTTTTTTTTCAACAGAACGGAACGAAAGATTGGATAATAAAAAAAATGCCCCAATTTTAGCGTAACTTTGAAAAAAAATAATCGATCTTTTTAGAATCAAAAAAATCTTCACGGCACAGTGGCTTCGACGGAAACTGTTCGCGTACGTCGAGAGTGCGGCACCTTCGAGAGTGTTTCAAGCGCCGAATTAGTACCCGGCGACGTTATCGAACTTCCTCGTCATCAGGGAACCGTTATTTGCGACGCGGTACTACTCACGGGACACTGTATACTCAACGAGTCTATGCTAACAGGTTAAAAAAATATATAAAAAATCATTGGAGAACTTTTTTGTCGAAATTATTTATTTTCTAATTGAAATTTGAATTTCAGGTGAATCAGTTCCGGTTACTAAAACTCCATTGACGCCGCGACAAGTGCTCTACGATCCGAAAGAATGTTCGCAGCACACGCTTTACAGTGGTACCATAATAATTCAGACGAGGTAACTACTTATCATTTTCAGAACGAAAGACGAAAGAAATTTTAGGATTTTTTTGAAACCGATTTGACGATTTATTTTACTTAATTTTCGCATTTCTTCATTAGGATACAAGGGGATGATCCGGTTTTGGCGAGAGTTATCAGAACAGGTTTACAAACTAACAGAGGAGCTCTCGTCGCCGCTATTCTCTATCCCCCGCCGGCGGACTTCAAATTCGATCAGGACTCCTACAAGTTTATCGGAATATTGGCTCTCATAGCGTGTCTCGGATTCATCTATACGATCGTTTCCAAAGTATGCAATTTTCGAAAAATCTTTATTCAAAATATCTACATATTCAGTGAAATTTAATTGAAAATGAATTTTCGTAATTATTTTTTTTTATATTAAATTTTTGTAATTATTTTCATATATTGAATTTTCGTAATTTTTTTCACATATTGAATTTTCGTAATTTTTTTCACATATTGAATTTTCGTAATTTTTTTTTTATATTGAATTTTCGTAATTTTTTTTTTATATTGAATTTTCGTAATTTTTTTTTTATATTGAATTTTCGTAATTTTTTTTTTATATTGAATTTTCGTAATTTTTTTTTTATATTGAATTTTCGTAATTTTTTTTTTATATTGAATTTTCGTAATTTTTTTTTTATATTGAATTTTCGTATTTTTTTTTTTATATTGAATTTTCGTAATTTTTTTTTTATATTGATTTTTTGTAATTTTTTCTATATCGAATCATTGTAACTTTTTGTTTCAGGCGTCTAGAGGAATCACAGCCGGTGATATAGCGATAAAGGCTTTGGATATAATAACTATTGTAATTCCACCTGCTCTGCCGGCAGCTATGACCGTAGGGAAGCTCTACGCACAGGCGCGATTGAAAAAGGCGCAAATATATTGTATAAACAGTCGAGTTATCAACGTATCTGGCAGTTTGAATTGCGTCTGTTTCGACAAGGTAAAGAAACGCCGCGAGGCCATTAAAGCATTAAAATAATGAAAAACAAAACTCAAAATGAAACGAAGCTGATAGTTTTTTTTTACCATTAGACTGGTACACTGACGGAGGATGGTCTCGATATGTGGGGTGTTGTGCCGAGTAGCAACGGATGTCTCGAAGACTCCGAAAAGGATGTTCCTAAATTGAAAAATCATCCCCTCTTCGAAGGGATGTTGGTCTGTCACAGTCTTACAATAATCGACAACGAACTCTGCGGCGATCCTTTGGACGTCAAGGTATTTACGAAAAAAAAAAAAAAAAAAAAATTCTATTTTGTCAAAATATTAATTTCGCAAAACAATCCAATGTCTTCGCAGATGTTCGAGAGCACTGGATGGGTTCTCGAAGAGCCGGAGATCGGCGACACGAGTAAATACGATCTGCTAACACCGACGGTGGTGAAACCGCCGAACAGTTTTACGGAAAATATGAACGAAGTATCGGAAATCGGTATAGTGCAGCAGTATCAATTTTCAAGTTCTCTTCAACGTATGTCGGTGGTCGTCAGAGTACTTGGATCCGATCACTTCAGGGCGTATACCAAAGGATCGCCCGAAATGATTCTCAGCCTTAGCAAACCGGAGAGCATTCCGCAGGACATAAATTTCGAGTTGCAACGTTACACGGAACAGGGCTATCGGGTCATTGCTATTGGAAGATCGACAATTTCGAGTACATTTACTAAGGTAAAGATCGATTTTTATTTTATTTTTTTTGTAAACGATGAATATAGTAAATTTATTTACCATTTTTTTTTTAATACCCTATTGGGTTTTTACATATCTTCTTTCTATACAAATTATCAGCGGTATAGTATTTTCGAAACATCGAAGATGAACGATAAATGTATTAATCGATTGTTTCAATTAAAAAAAAAAAAAAATACTTCCGTGTAAACAGATTCACAAAATGTCGCGAGAAATGGTTGAAAGGAATTTGGAATTTCTCGGCCTGGTAGTGTTGGAAAACAGACTGAAGGAGCCAACAGTTCAGGTCATCGAAGAGTTGAGAGAAGCGAATATTCATGTCGTCATGATAACCGGTAAATTATGCAACGAAGTAATGAATCGCTTGATCATTAATCAACGGTATGACATTATAGAATGGTGTGAATGAAACTTAACTTTTGCATAGGTGACAATATACAAACGGCGGTGAGCGTTGCGAAGGATTGCGGCATCTTGTCGCACGATGAAACGGTAATCGGTGTCACCGTTGTCCCCTCAGACATGAGATCCGAGACGAAAATTTACTTCAACGCTCAGGGAGGATCGGTTAAACCTGTAAGAGAATAAAAATGATAGAATAGAAAGTTTGTAACGGATAAAAAAATAACAAATCGATGAAAACGATTATTGCAATTATTTGTGAATTTCATTTTTTATCGTTAGATGCCTTTGAAAGGTAAATTGATGACTTCTTCTTTGGAAGCACTGGAGAGAGGAATGACGTCGACAAATTATCGTTTCGCTCTTACCGGTCAAACTTGGCAACTATTGCGCGAACATTACGCCGATCTTATACCCCGAATTTGCGTCAGGGGTGCGGTATTCGCGAGAATGACGAGCGATCAGAAGCAGCAACTCGTTCTTGAACTCATGCAACTCGGATATTACGTTGGTTAGTAATAATAATAATGAAGAAAAATTAAAAAGACATTTTCCATCATAAAAATTGTTTACATCGCAGTTACTGAAACGTATTTTATTTCTGCTCAGCTATGTGCGGCGACGGTGCAAACGACTGCGGAGCCCTGAGAGCTGCACACGCAGGAGTTTCACTCTCAGAAGCCGAATCGAGGTAATTAAATTTCATAGCGTCGTTAAAAACTCGAAGTACATTTTTTTTATCTCAAAAAAAAAATTTCGAAGTACATTTTTTTTATATAAAAAAAAAAAAATCCGAAGTAAATTTTTTTTATATAAAAAAAAAAATCCGAAGTAAATTTTTTTTATATAAAAAAAAAAATCCGAAGTAAATTTTTTTTATATAAAAAAAAAAATCCGAAGTAAATTTTTTTTATCTCAAAAAAAAAAAAAATTTCAACATATTTTTTTTTTTTCAGTGTTGCGAGTCCTTTCACTTCAAGGATACCCGACATAACTTGCGTGCCAAAGGTAATTCGCCAAGGACGCGCGGCTCTCGTCACGTCCTTCGGAATCTTCAAATTTATGGTCACATATTCGCTAACGGAATTTTTATCGGTTATAATACTATACTCGATAGACTCGAATCTCACGGATCTCGAGTTTCTCTTTATCGACATATGTCTCATCGTGAACTTTGCATTTTTCTTCGGCAAGACACAAGCCTACGAGGGAAAATTAGCAAAGAG
This sequence comes from Cryptus armator, assembly GCA_963971235.1. Classification (NCBI taxonomy): domain Eukaryota; kingdom Metazoa; phylum Arthropoda; class Insecta; order Hymenoptera; family Ichneumonidae; genus Cryptus; species Cryptus armator. The sequence continues at coordinate 9,614,177 of OZ020241.1, forward strand.
GCCGCCGATGACGAGTCTGTTGAGTTTTACGCCGTTGTTCTCGCTGATCGTTCACATGTTTATCATGACGATCTTTCAGACAATAGCGTTCTACAGCGTCGAGCAATTTTCGTGGTTCAAACCGTTCGTTCACACGTCAACGACGGCTTATACCTGTTACGAAAATTATTCGGTCTTTTGCGTCTCGCTGTTTCAATACATAACAACGGCGGTGATATTTTCCCGCGGTAAACCCTACAGAAAGGCTATATGGACGAACAAACTGTTCATACTGTCGATCGCCATTCTAGTCGCGATTTGCACCTATATAACGATCTATCCGGCTAATTGGGTGATCAATACTTTACAACTGATGGTACCGCCAGAGTACGATTGGCCGGTTCTCATTCTATTTCTCGGTTTCGTTAATTTCGTCGTTTGCATGATCGTCGAAATGGTTCTTATCGAATGGGCGATCGATCGAAAGATCAAACCGCTAATGTACAAACCGGCAAAATCGAAGAAGTATTATCTAAGGGTGGAATACGAGTTGAAACAGAATCCCGGATGGCCGAGTATCGATAGAGAATTGCCAACGTTGCCGATCACTCCGAGCGTCGAGAATATCATTAAAAGTTGTGGCGACGACGATGAGATTTTTAGCGAAATCGAGACGCAACGAGGAATCGAGAATTTGGCATTTGTCGACGACGAGAACGTTGTAGTTGGGATAGCAAATGAAACGACCAAATTCTGAGATCATTTCGAGATTTAAATAAATTCGAACGGCGAGAAGCAACTACCAGAATTATTGAGTTCGAAATCGATACCGAACGATCGAGTATTGTGATTATTACAAAACGACGAAAAACAATATGTAAAAGTCAGGGACAGTATTTTTTTTTTTTCTATCGAAGTATTGTTTTTAATATATCATAAGCTCTTAGAACTCCACAGTAGAAATTAATAAGAAAAACTAAATATGTGATAAAGCGCGTGACGAAGATTTGCGAATGTTGAGAAAAACTTTTTTTTTTTTTCATTGTTTTAAAAAACAATGAAAAAAAAAAAAGACTAAAGTCCGTAAAACGAATTTCAACGAAAAGAAGAGGCGGCGCCTCGGTTATACCAAGTAGAAAATCGTATTATTATTGTCATAATCGTACGTGTAGATTTAAGTTGGACGAATGTTTTCGCTCTGTTGACGTAATTTAAAAATATACATTTATTTATTAAAAAAAAAAAAAAATCGTAAAAACGTTTCCTCAATTTTATTTACAAATTGTAAGATAATCGATGCTGAGAGGAAACTTTAATAGTATATTTGTTCGTCTATGAAGTAAAAAAGATTGCATATCGTTAGACGCGAACGTTTCTCATCCTCGCTGCCGATAATTTCGATCGTTTTGGCGTTTTCTGAAAGAGAAAAAAAAACGATTAATTGGACGAATCTCGCAAATTGGAGACTTTATTTTTTGTTTTTAAACAAACCAATTATAGTTTCATGATTGGCGGTGAGTTCGTCGCGAATCCAGCGGCCGTATTGCAGTACAACTCTGTTCAGCATCTCTATTGTACTCTCGTAGATGCTGTTCTTCAGCAACAAACTCGGTAACGACGATACAAACTGTTCGAAGGCTTTTTCGCTGGAAACAAAAATTTGTTTTCAATATAACGAACGCGGCGATCAATTAGGGAAATAATGAGAATCATATTTTTTTAATTTACCTGTGCAACTCTTTCAATTGATGATTCAACACTATTTCGCTGAGAATAGTAAACAATTGTGACTGCAATTCGCGTCTCGGTCCTCTAGCATGAGCTTCGATCACGAAACGAAGCGTCTCGCCGAGGCTTATGCCGCTTTTGTAAAAAATTTTGCTCGCGCGAAGAAATATAACTCTCAAAAATTTGGTTAAATGCGGAAGTGCCGACGATTCGCTGTTCGACCAATTTTTCAACCTTTCTGCAATGTTAAAAACAATATTATTTTTATTACAATACGATGCATAAAGAGAAAAGAAACGATTAACTCCTAAACGCCGTGACTGACGATATTTTGGTAAAAAAAAAAAAAAAAATTCTACGAAAAAGTTACAATGGATTGGATGAATTACCATTAATGTAATCCAAAACTCGAGTGCACATCTCCTTGTTCCACGAATCTTCGATTTTGGTGCTCCTCTTCGAAGTCAAAATCCAAATGTAAGAGTAGCACAGCGACAAATTTTGTTCTAAACATTTGTCGTTCAGTTCTATGCGTTCAAAGTCTTCCTGACGCTTACGCGGTTTCTGCACGCTTCTCGTTTGACTGTAAGGAAATTTATCGAGCAAATTTCTTCCTAATGATTGTAAAAAATTTTCTCTCAGCCACACGCCACTATTACCGCTACCGTTATCGGCTTCCAGTAGTTCGAAATACTCGATAATCAGTTGTATTACTTCGGAAATGCTTTTCAAGAGACACGACGCCTCCGCCGATATTACCCGATCACACGCGGCTACAGTTAAATATTCCTTCGGCATTACCTCCAACCAACTGTCGAACATTAGCGGCATCAAGACTTTCGTGTATCTCGTCAATTCGTCGAGATCCGAATTCGCCTCCGCAACGTTTATGGGTTTTTCGATTTCGTCGAAGTCGATACGGCAAACGTGCAAACTGTTTGAATTGTAAATCGGCAAGTTACGAGTATCGGCGTCAACTGTAATTGTCTTGGAAACCGAATTGCGATGTTCGGCGTTACGAGATTTTCTCTCACCAACGATAGACCCTAAGATACTCGATAATCTCGTTAGAACTTTCGTTCTCCACTTGACGCTCGTGTTTTTCGAACTCAAAGTAGTCACGAGTTGTCTTCCCGGCTGAGATTCCGCGCGAAGTTTCGATATCATATCGAGAAAATTTGGCAATACTTTACGAGCATTTTTCGCGAGTAGTGAACCACAATTTTGCGCCAAAACGTCGAGAAATAATAGGGAATCTTCTTTTATGTTCGGATCTATGTGAGTCATTGCACAACGAAGATACGATATGAGAACATCGGAAAACGGACGCAATTGATCGTTCGATATCGGCCCCAATATTGAATTCAATACTTTCAACGAATCTCGACGAATGTCCTTTTCTCTGTCCAGCGTCAGTGCTGCGATACCCTGAAGCAACGAACGCAACTGAGAGCTCAAAATTTCTGTAGAGTGTTGGGACAAAATTTCCTTTAGCTCTCTGACGGCTTCTTGACGAACGGTGGAATTGTGATGCTGGAGTCTCGTTAAAAGATCCTGTAAATTATAAATTTTTTTATCGGTCAAAAAAAAGTTTGTAATAAAAAAAAAAAAGGATTTATTGAAAAACTGTTTTACCTTCACATTCAACTTTCGTCGACTCAATATTTCGCTCTCTTCATGCTGCTTGAGCTGTTCTCGGATAACAATCTTTTTCACTTTGAATGACGTGTCGGTTATGTTTAATCCTTTGGGTAACGGCTTTGTTGACTTTTTTGTTTTTAGCTTCACTTTCGCCTTCTCGGACTTGAGATTCTTCTGATGCCTGTTGTTCTTTCCCATTTTGGATACTCGACGATTTCGCGGTTACTTGTTACGAAAAAAAAAAAGTTACTCGTCTCACAAATGTTGTTTCGGCTTTAAAAGGAACAACGATTTTTTTTTACGTTTTTGATCATTTTTTTTGTATAGTTTGAACTATTTTGCTATAAAAAGATTCTTTGAATTATTCGTCTGTGAGCAATAGTTTTCGAGTAATAGTCTAATAGAACGTTTTTTTGGAGTGAACATTTTAAGGTTAATGACCGGCGGTGCATGTGCTGCTCATGATCCCGAAGCGCGAATAAACATAACTCACACAAAATCCTCTTTTTATCAAAGTTTCAGCGTCAAATATAATACTTACAATTATCAACGACGACAAAATAATCTTTTTACAAATGACGAGAAACAATGTTTGAGTGCCGCGGCTTTAAGTTTGCTTGATAATGCAGAAATGTAGAACGACGTAGAACACGTGACAATCACAGCTGACGCTAGGCGTCCCAAGAGATATGCGCTACCGTAACTAGAGTGAGCAAAGATGACAATTAAAAAAAATGCGTCGGTTCAATGTGACGGCGTAGGAGATCATTGTCATTAGTCGTCGAACCATCATTCGAGGCTGCAAAGCCCATAACCAAATACTATCTCAATTCGTGAGTATATAACTCGACGTGTCCTCGACAGCTCCATTTTGTTTGATTTTCAAAACATTCGAGAATCGTGATCGCGCGAAAGTGTTCCATTGCCGTCTTGCATACAGAGGTGTACTTGAATGTATTCCTCTGACGTAGAGCGATATTTCAGGTTAAACCTCACGCTTCTCTATTCAATTTGTTCGCTGCACAAAACACCTTAATTACTGATGTCATATATTACGCAAGTTTCGAGTGACTAAGCGTTATTAAAATTCAAATTTTCGTAACTTCTCGCGCTAATGATTTTTTTTCGTTGTCAACGATGATTGTATTTATTATTTTTTTTTTTTCTTTTTGCGGGAAGCCGATAACCCGGAAATTATCGGAATGCCCGATTACTTAATTAAATTACGTATTAAAGACTTCTACATGTGCTTTTTCCTGATTTATATTATTCGCAGATTCTGGTTATCTTCAATTTGAAACATTTTACGTTTAATTGTTTCTAAACGCATTTTTTAATTGTTTTGAATTTAAGTACATCCTGCTGTATTCCAAAAATATCCTCATTACACAGTTTCCTTATCTCCGCATTCTTATTTTATCACAAAGTATCATTGTTATCGTCATTTTATTCACGCGATTTTTTCTTATCTGCGTCAGCTTACTGTAGCTGTTTTATATAATCGTTAATTATTTGTCATCGCCCAGTCATCGATTGCTTCGGTAAACGTTAATAAATAAATGGGATTTCCCTATCATATTTCAGATTATCGCTGACGGTGCGAAGACTGCAGCATCTCAACATGCTAATGAATCAGAGTTTCCCATCCGAAACTCAAAACCAATAGACGCAAGAAATTAGAAACATAACATAAGCCTAACGATGGCAAATTATACAATGAATTATTGTCCGCCTAATGTGACGTTTGACGAGATATGGGTGAATCATGGAACGTCAAAATGTTTCATGGACACCGTTGGCACGTCGGTCATAGCTTCCTATCTTTTAATCTTTGGTTCAATACAATTGTGGATGTATAGAAAGTACGGAACGCCTATAAACGACAATTTGTTGCCTCGTAGTAAATTATACAACGTACAAAAATTCTTCCTGTATCTTGTACCTGTGCTGAGCGTCCTGCGAATTATTCTGCAGGCAACGGTGATTGACGACGGAACTATTTATGGATATATGGTAAGAAAATGTATTTATCGGTGTCGAATTTTAATTTTTTTCGTAATCTGTAAAGGAGTTTTTGAAAATTTTCCATTAAAAAGCGTATTTTATTGTTTCTTGTAAGTAAAAAATATCGTATAAAAAAATCAGATTCATTTTTTTCAAATACGATTTTTAAATTTTTTTCTACTGAAAAAAAATTACACTAATTCTGTAATTTTTTATTTGTAGACCTAAAGATTTTTTTACATTAATGGAACTCTATTATCAACGAAAAAAACGTACTAAAGATTTTTTTACATTAATGGAACTCTATTATCAACGAAAAAAACGTACGGAATTGGATAAGCGATTTTTTTTTGCTATAAAAAAAAACAACTCGCGTTTTTGCCTAAAATCGCCAGACTCCCCTTAAACTATTAATTTTGAAGTATCAATCAATTAAAGATGAATGAGAAATACATAAAACTGCGGCAAAGTTAAATTGTTGCCGAATAATTCTTCCGCTCTGACGATAAATTGCGTTGTTTTTTCATCTTTCAGATCGTCACTACGGTTCTCACCGGAATAGTCTATCCGTATTCGGTGCACATACTGCGCGTTGAGAGACACAAACTTTTGCCGAGTGTTCCGCCCAGAGGCCACGGTCTCGTTTTACTTGGTTTCTGGACTCTCGCGTTCATCGCGGAAAATCTTACGTTCATAAACATCGGTAGACTAGAATGGTGGTTCCACCTAAACACGTGAGTATCGCGAAAAGGACTGTTTCGAGTAGAGACGAGAAAAAGGATGGAGTACGATGACCCTTTTTCCCTCCCGTCTCCATTTGTCGTATTTATAACTTTGTTCTATTCGCAGTGCGACGGACCAAATAGAAATGGCACTCTTCGTTCTTCGCTACGTCAGCAACTTAGTAATTTTCGCACTCGGACTACGCGCACCGGGAATTATCGGCAGTTCCGATTCTAACTATCGGACACTCGACGATGGTCCAAATTTCCGGCCAAGATATTATCAAGGTGTAAGTCTTGCCTCTCCTTGCATAATTATTTTTCGATTCGCAAGAGATAAAAAAAAAAAAAAAAATTAATCGAAAAAGAAATTCGATTCGATTCGGTTAAATTTTCGATTCGATGTTAATCGCATAATTATTTTTCGATTCGCGAGAGATAAAAAAAAAAAAAAAAAATCGAAAATGAAATTCGATTCGATTCGGTTAAATTTTCGATTCGATGTTAAAGACCGTTGCCACGAAAAATAGTTGCTGACAAAATCGTTCTTTCAGAGACCCGAAGGAAATACCTCAACATGGAGAAACCTTACGTACAAAATCAAAACCCTCGCGCCATTTTTGTGGCCAAAGGACGATACGTTTCTTCAATTACGGGTTTTGTTTTGCTTCCTGCTTCTCGCAGTGGGAAGAGCTATAAATGTTTACGTGCCAATCTACAATAAGAAAATCGTCGATAGCGTCAAGGATATCCCGGTTTCCTTCAGGTCTGTTTCTTCGCGTAAACAGTGTTAATTAAAAAATCAACGAATTCATGGCGAATTAAAAAATTTGTATCTTCCAGATGGGATTTTGTTTTGATTTACGTGGCTCTCAAATTCCTTCAGGGAGGTGGTACCGGCGGTATGGGACTATTGAATAATTTACGATCGTTTCTCTGGATCCGTATTCAGCAGTACACAGTCCGAGAGGTCGAAGTCGAGTTGTTTAGGTGAGGAAAGCGATGAAGTTATTGTTTTTCAATATTCACTAAGGAATTTATTATCATTACACTTTTTTCTTTTTCCAAAACTAAGGCATCTTCACAGTCTGAGTCTACGCTGGCATCTCGGGCGCAAAACCGGCGAAGTTTTGCGTATAATGGATCGCGGTACCGACTCGATAAACAATCTCCTAAACTACATTCTCTTCTCGATCACCCCGACGATAATTGATATATTGATAGCAGTGATATTCTTCGTGACAGCATTCAACATATGGTTCGGACTCATAGTATTCAGCACAATGGTTCTTTACATCGGTAAGGAATCATCATTTTTTAAACTTTCTTATCACACATTAAGTATTGCAATCGTGAGAAAAAAACCATTGAATTGACGTCTAAATAACTAATTAAAACGCTGCAAAATGAAAAAAAAAGAAAAAAAAATCGTTTTTCTCACTTTTGTGAATCCATCTTTTAGTTAACAAAAACCGAATAATTTTTTCACTGATAACAGTCTTAATAGCCATAATATTAATTATTTTTTCAATTCTTTCAGCCGCGACGATTTTTGTGACGGAGTGGAGAACGAAGTTTCAGAGAAGTATGAATTTGGCGGACAATGCGAGAAACGCTCGTAGCGTAGATTCGTTGCTTAACTTCGAAACGGTGAAATATTACGGAGCGGAGGGCTACGAAGTCGATAGCTACAGGGACGCTATACTGAAGTTTCAGACGGAGGAATGGAAATCGATGATTACTTTGAATATACTGAATACATTGCAGAACATAATAGTCTGCGGTGGACTGTTAGCTGGTTCTTTGCTCTGTCTTCATATGGTAAGGAAATAACACGTTAATGTAGTTTTTTTTTATATGAAAAAAATGTGTGAAAAACACACAAAAATCAAAGCAAATTGAAAAATCTGAAAAAATTCATACGTATTCAGAAAAATGAACGAATCATTGTCATAAAAAAAAAAGTTGGTTTTCCGGTAAATTTGTTGACCAATTTTTTTTTTCATCAATTTGTTAATAATATTTTGAAATTATTATTATGCAAAATTAATCTTTTCAGTACCTTTAATATGCACGAATTTTTTCAGATTTTTATAACATCGAGAAGTATTTGCAATTTTCTCTCATTTTTCTGGAAATTATGCGAAATTAACACGAAGCAACAGAACTAATAAAATGTTAATCTGATGTTGAGGAATAATTTATTTTCTGAATTATCCACACTTCCAACAGCTGTGAGATATTAATTTTTTAATTTAATTTTTCAGGTTGTTGATGAGAAAACTTTGACTATCGGTGACTACGTCCTTTTCGCAAGTTACATAATTCAGCTTTACGTGCCACTGAATTGGTTCGGCACTTATTACAGGTGAATATGAAAATATTAAAAATATTGAATTTGGAGATTCCTATTTCTAACACTTTGGTTTCTCGTGTTTAGAGCGATTCAGAAAAACTTTGTCGATATGGAAAACATGTTTGATCTCTTGCGAGAAGAAGAGGAAGTAATCGATGCTCCTGGCGCCGGTCCATTGATTGTTAAACGCGGACAGGTAGAATTTAGCAATGTAACCTTCGGCTATCAGCCGGAGAGAGTTATTCTGAAGAACGTAAGCTTCGTGGCACCAGCTGGAAAGACAATAGCATTCGTTGGACCAACCGGAGCTGGAAAATCGACGATAATGCGACTGCTCTTCAGATTCTACGATGTCGAACAGGGATCGATTAGCGTCGATGGACAGAATGTTAAAACCGTTAAACAGGACTCACTGCGAAATGCTATAGGTATAAAATGGCTTATTTCAGCCGCAAAAACGAGAAAAAATCACTTTTTTTTTATCAGCGTAAAAAGTACCAAAGATTTTACTAAAACGTTGAAATCCTTTTTTTTTTTTTCTTTTACAGGCGTTGTTCCTCAGGATACAGTTCTGTTCAACAATACCATAAAATACAATATTCAATACGGTCGTGTCGACGCACCGGAAGCGGATATAATAGCAGCGGCAAAATACGCCGACATTCACGACAAAATCTTGACGTTTCCGGACAGTTACGAGACTCAAGTTGGCGAACGGGGATTGCGGCTCAGCGGCGGTGAGAAACAAAGGGTCGCTATAGCGCGGACGATTCTAAAAGCGCCGAAAATCGTACTACTCGACGAAGCGACGAGTGCACTCGACACGCAAACTGAGAGAAACATTCAATCGGCTCTCAATCGCGTTTGCAACAATCGCACGACTATCATAATAGCGCATAGATTATCGACGATTATTCACGCCGATGAGATTCTTGTTTTACGAGACGGAGAAATCGTAGAACGTGGTAAACACGAAGAATTGATCTCCTACGGGGGCGTTTATCACGACATGTGGCAATCGCAACTACAAAACGATCAGACGGATTCGACAGATTCGGTGACAAATGGCAATGCGAATGGGAAGGTCGATAACGTCATCAAAGATTCATAGAAATATATTTTTTATTATTATTAATTTTTTGACAGAATAAACAATTGTCATTCGATCGATGCAATTTAGATTTGAAATTTTAAGAGACGTTGCCGAGGGGAACAAAAGGTTTTTTTTCTACGTCTTTGCGGATCAATGCTTAAGAATCTTAGAATAGAATTTCAAACGTCGTCTAGCGATCTATCCGATGATTAATCAATTAATTTTTTTTATTGTCGTTGGATAGATCTGTTAAGTTTAATTTTTTGACAATAAACTTTAAAGAGCGACATATTTTAATAGAATATATTAGTGCGCAGTGATATATTCAACGATCTCCCATTTATTCATTAACGAATATTCGAAATCATCGTTCGTGTTGTAAGTTGTTGAAAATTAAAAAAAAATTATAAAAATTCGTAAAACTCGTCGATTTGTGAATTTTTAAGTCAATTAATTAAGTTTAGCTATAGATTTCTCTCATTTTTAATAGTTTGGGAGTTTCACATTGGGTGGCGAAAAAAAAAAATTGGTTTTTACTGCGACCAATCATCGTTCGTGTTGTGAGTTGTTGAAAATTAAAAAAATTATAGAAAATTCGTAAAGCTCGTCGATATTTCAATTTTTAAGTCAATTACTTAAGTTTAGCTATAGATTTCTCTCATTTTTAATAATTTGGGAATTTCACATTGGATGACGAAAAAAAAAAATTGGCTTTCGACGAATCATCGAATGTTGGAACCCAAACGTTTGGCGTAAGCGCCGTCGGGTACCCAACCACTTTCGTCCACCGGCTCTTCAACGTTTCGCTCGTTTTCGCCCCATGCGAAGTAATAACTCGCCACGAACATCCAGCCGAGCATACAGATGACCTTGAAAAAAAAAAAAAAAAAATCGCAACGGATCGATTGTGGAAATTTCGGCCGTACAAACCGCTCAAATCGAATCTATTTTTAGAATCTTTCTTTGTTGAACAGAAAATTGCCGACGAAAAACGCATTCTCTGCATTTGCGTCTTTAACTGCGACGGTAACGATGTTTTGTTAACGTCCGTTTAAAACAGACGACATAATTAAATTACTCTTTACGTTATTATTTTTTTCTTTTTTTGTTACCTTGACGGCAAGATTCGCCGGTGCCGTGTCTTGCATTTCACGATCTTTGCTCGTCAAATCCGGTATATCTTCCTCGCATTTTAATTTTGGTTCGAAGAATCTTTTGCGAGCCGTGATTTGATTTTTTTAATAAAAAAAAAAAAAAAAAAAAAATTACGTAAAATTTCAAATCGCCGAATGGCGTTTACGATGAAAGCGACAGGACGATAGTTTTTTTTTTCTTTCGTCATATTATCTATATATAAGTATGTGTTGTGTATGTATACTATATATATATATATATATATATTTTTTTTTTGATCGACACGATACTTCGGATTCCCACGGCAGTCCAGTGTCGCTCGCGCATTACAGAGCTACGCGGCTCGCTTCACGAGTTTACAAGGGGCTGCAACCCCTCGAAGTTTTCTCGGTCACCAAACAGCCCCTCCAGTAGTTAAAATTTTCTCAAAATATTTTCCCCTTCGTCTCGGTGAACATCGAATTTTTTTCGATTTTTTTTTTCTTTCCCCGCGGAGAAGATTGACATTCAATCGAAGTTATGAAAATGTGTCGTGGAAGTGTCGCGAATAATTTTTCGATGACGAATACATTGATATCGAGTTCGCAGTAGAGGTTTAACCTGCGTGCCGATGGCCATCGGTCGTACTTTCTCTTGTCGTCATCAAAGACGTAATGATTATTATATTTATCAACATTTTTTCGTTGTTTTCATACATCGAATAGTAATGTTTTTAATTAATGCGTTTTACGAAACAGCAGATATATTTGATGTTGCCATGGATGCGCGATCAGATCGCGGAAGCTTGGCATAGCAGAAAGAATTCGAGGGCTTCGGCCGACAGGCGTGCGGGAAGCAACAATAATACCGACAAATCGGTAACCGGCGGAAACTCGGAGGGAAGCGGCAGCAGAGACGAAGCAGGCATGTTTCTCCCGGCTGCCGCCTCGTCCGAGACATTTTCCGTCAATGTTATAAGGTACAAAAAAAAAAATGTTTAAATCAATCGTAATACAGTTACAAATGCATATCTGAGATTTTACGACTCCGAAATTTTTTTTTTTTTATTCTCACGCATGGAAAATATTTTTTTTTCGTTTAGTTACGATAACAATATAGATATTTGTAATCAATTTTTTTCAATATTTCACGAAGTAATAAATTACACAACCTTCACACCCAATAGATCGATTGATCTAAATGAATTTTTTAAAAATAATTTTACCGCGTTTCGGCGCTATTTGAAACGATGGAAGATTGTTCATTGGCAATTTAGTACATGAAAACGAAAATATTGTTGTAAACATCCTTTTTATCCTTTTAACACGTATATATATCATTTTTATCATAGTTTGGAAGGTGGAGTACTGGGAGTGACAGTGAAGCCGAGTTTCACGATCGAGAGAATAAAAAATATTGCTACAAAGCATTTTTACGGTCAGCAAGACACGAGGCAATCGGCATCGTCATCCGCAACGACTTCTTCGCGTTATCGTCTCGTCCATTGTACGGGACATCGGCAATTATTCGACGACCGAATTATCGGCGACGAAGACGTAAAAGCATTAGGTGACAAAATCGAAAAAAAAAAAATGAAGTGAAACCATGTTGTCTACTCGAATTTTTAATATCAATTTATTGATAATAAAGCAATGAATTTTGTAGATGAATTAATACTGATAGAGGTACGTCCAGCACCTGCCAGAGAGAATTCAACAGAAGAAGCTCTCCGGGGTCCCAATCAAGAAGCAATAGATCGCGCGACCGCGGATCTGCCTATTCGTAATCCAACGAAACCTTTACCTTCAAACAATTGTCCCACAGATGTACGTAAAACTATTGCCATTCATATATATATTTTTTTATTAAATGATATAATAATAATACAGTTGAATCAAATAATAATAATAATTTTTTATTACTATTATTATTATATTATTATTAAATAATAATAATAATAATAATAATGACCACCCGCGGTTTTTGCAGTTTCAGGCAGAATTCAGAAAAATATTAATAACGCTCGTTCAAACTTCGGCAAAGATCCTCACGCATAGCGACGACGCGGTGAAGGTATACGAGGTAATAAGAGAAAAACTCGAATTACGTTGCAAACCTCCGAGCGATCCAAAGACCGTTAAAAATCTTGTCGACATGGGTTTCTCCGAGAAAAAAGTGCTGAAAGCTCTGCATCTTCGAAAGTAAGCTTAAGCGATTTTTTATGTTTTTCGTTCCGTTAAAAAATCGGTAATTAAATCGGTGATATCTTATTGGTAGAATGAACACGTCGGAAGCTCTGGAATGGCTTATAGAGCATCAGGACGATCCCGACGACGAGGATATCGAACTTCCGGCTCTGGATGGACCGGAAGTTAGTGGTATTGAGGAAAATGGTACTTCCGGCCCGAGTTCGTCTTTCGGAGCTTCTGGCGGCGCGAGAAGAAAATCGCTCAAGGAAGCGTGCGCGGATCTCTTCAAAGGAGGTAATTATAATTTGATTTATCGTTCGTATAGCTCGAGTTTCTGCTGTAATTCGACTAAATCGGCGCTTACGAGGGATGAAACAAATATTTTATTTATTATTTTTTTTCTTACTATGACAATTGTTTCGTTTAATCAAACGAATATTTGTTTCGCGACCTGATTTAGTCGATTCAATCGATTTTTCCCTCAGTGCATATCGATCTAACAGATCTTTAAGTAATTCGCCCGAAAAAAAAAAAAAAAAAAAAAAAAAACCATGTAATTATCAATGCCTACGAGATTTTTTAGAAGATATTGCATGAAAAAAAACTGTTTCTCACGATTAAAAAACGTTTCGGAGTCCAATAATTTTTAATGGATCTTCTTTACCGATTTCGATGTTAACAGGTCAAAGGTCCGAACTGAAGAAAGATCCAAATTTGGTAAAAATCGTCGGACTATTACTCGAAAGTTTTCGTCAGTACAAAAGGCTGGAATTCAAGCCGAGTTTGAGGGTAAAACAATCGCTTATAGAGATGGGCTTCGAGGAGAAGAAAGTCGTTGAAGCGCTGAAAGTTACTGGAAACGATCAATCGAACGCCGTAATTTTTTGCACATTTCTTGTACCGACTTTTATTTTTATTTTTTTTATATTCGATCGAAACTAAAAGTTTTTTTAATATTTAGTGCGAATGGCTTCTCGGACAGAGGCGACCGAGTTTGCAAGATCTTGACGAGGGTCTCGATCCTGAGGGACCGATCTACAAAGCTATTATGAACAACGCGCACGTGCAGCTCAGTCTCACAAATCCAAAAATGCTTCTTGGTAAATATTAATCATAACGATGTCCTATATATATATATATATATTTTTTTTTTTTTTTTTTTTTTTTTCGGATATTTTGCACTTTGTTATTTTTTTTTTTCAGCCTATTTGTCAATACTCGAGACTCCATCGTCCGCGAACGTTTGGATCAACGATCCCGAGGTATCGCCGGTCCTAAGTCAAATTTTCAAGACTTATCACTCGGAGAAACACGCGATTCACATGAATCGCTATGAGAACAGCTAACGTTCTCCGTTTCGTATAAAAAATCAACGATCATCGATCTACATAAATATATATATATTTATTTTATTTATTAAAAAAGAAAACCTCTTCGTCCTCGTCAGCCCGCTTGTAACTATCGAGGAAGCAGCTTTTAGCGATAATTGAACGATATTTTCATAAAAATTTACAAGCTAGAGACGGTCCGTGATAAAAAGAAGATAAATTCGACGATGTATGAGACGCTTGAATGAAAGAAAAAAAAAAAAAAAAAAAAAAAATTCGAAAAAAAAAAGGATAGTTCGCGGATCGCTCGGTTGTTACTTACTCAGCGCGTAAATTATCTTGTAGATGAAAAAAAAAAAAAGAAAATGTTAAAAAAAAAAGAAATGCGTTAAAGTCAGCAATATTGAGCGTAAAATTAACTGTTGAAATATTGTCATCGCCTGCGTGCTAAAAAAAAAAAAACGCACACGAACGTCATGTATTTTATCTCTAAGCTTAAGAAGATTAAAAAAAAACGATATTTTAACGTTTATTGACCGCCATTTTGGTATCAGTCCCAACAACGTTATTTTTCTTCGTATAATTAGAATTCGAATTTAGATTATTTTGCACACATATGCATTGCTGTGCACAGTGTTTATCGTGCATGCGCCACGTGCGTCGGTGTTCGAACAATATTTGGCTCCGACGACGGAAATACATTTGACATTTGTCGATTCATTTTTCACCCGAATTTGTCTTTAATAAATCGTAACTATGGTATTCTTCTTCGAAAGTGACGGTAAGAATAATTCCCTTAATATTCGTGTTGTGTACTAAAAATTCATCAAATTTGAGACGAATTATTTCATTCGATATGTCGGATGTTTACGTTCAGTTTCGAGGTTATGTCGTTATTTGTATTTTTTTTATTTTACAGTCGTCCAGCCTCCGGTAACGCTTTTCATGGGTCTCGATAAACACGAGAGTAAGTAAATTTTCGGACAAATAAAAAATAAAAATAAACGCGTCAGTTTCTCGTAATAATATCGATATTTTTCTCGAATCAAACATAACCTTAATTCTCCGGTTGTGCAGTTCGCGAACGCTTTTGACAATTTTAATCTATATATCCAACGATCTTTGAACGATAGATTGCATTTATAGACGCTAAAAAAAAGTGTTTTGTTTCTTTGTACCCAATGAGCGATCGTATTATTTGCCTTAACGCGATGTGAAACCCTAACGAGTGCGAGAGAGATAACGTGATGCGC
This sequence comes from Cryptus armator, assembly GCA_963971235.1. Classification (NCBI taxonomy): domain Eukaryota; kingdom Metazoa; phylum Arthropoda; class Insecta; order Hymenoptera; family Ichneumonidae; genus Cryptus; species Cryptus armator. The sequence goes on from OZ020241.1 coordinate 9,629,583, forward strand.
GCTTCTGCCGGAGCGAGAGAGAGGCACTCGGAAACGTCTTTTACATCGCGTTAATATATATATATATGTATAGACAGATTTCTAGAATCAAAATGGCGTATCTTCAATGTTTAAGTCTATGAGATACGCTCTTGAAATGTAAATATATGAATACTAGAAGTTCCCCGGGTTCGCGCACCTCGCGCGCTCGCGTTCTTTTTATCGACATTACAAAAATGCTTTATATATCGCCACCGCAACTAATAGTTTTTGGAAACGTCAATATTCCCGAAATCCCCCTTAAGTCCCTTAAGTCTCACCGCTTCAGTGTCTTAAAACGCCTTGGAATATCTACTTTGTGTTTTTTTTTGGTATTACGCGCGCGTACATTCTTTTAAAAGACACTGTTCTTCGCCACCATTTTGTTAAATTTTTTTTTTTTTTTTCATTTTTACTTAGAAAATCACCTCTAAAGGGGACTTAGAATATTTCAGCCTCCCGTACCCCCCCTCTGAATTCTTGTACACGGCGGCGGCAGCGGCGCGATCTTTTTATAATATAGATAGATATGTTACACATAGTTTTTCTTTGGGGTTTTAAATATATACATCGAACTTTTTATCCTTTTTACTCTCCATACATAATATATTTGATATTATAGAAATTATATTTCTGTTTTAAAACAGACGAGGATCTTATTAAGTGGGGATGGCCGGAAGACGTTTGGTTTCACGTCGAAAAATTCTCCTCAGCGCACGTGTATCTACGACTGAGACTCGTAAGTCATGTTGATTGTATGATTCTTATAAAAATCGATCGAAAAACCCGACATTTTTTAAATTTTTACCCGACTTTACCTTATCACATCGAGGCACTGTCTCTACCGAAGAAATTTAATAATTTTAATGTCGTTTGCATGGATTTTTACTATTACGGAGATAATATTAAATAAAAATAATTTACGGAACTACAGAATTACGGAATTACGGAAATATTACGAAAATAAATTACGGAGTTTATGAACAATTTTTTTTTTTTTCCATTCGTTTTTTTGAGACTGAAATCTGAAGCTTTACAATAGAATCTCACGGACAATAAGATACTAATTTTTTTTAAGGGTCAAACAATCGACGATATACCGAGCGCCGTTCTAGAGGACGCTGCGCAACTCGTAAAAGCCAACAGTATCGAGGGTAACAAAGTAAATGACGTCGATGTGGTGTACACTATGTGGTCAAATTTGAAAAAAACTCCAAGTATGGAAGTCGGACAGATTGGTTTTCACAAAGAGAAAGAAGTACGCAAGTTGCACGTATCGAAGCGTTTAAATACGATAGTCAATCGTTTGAACAAAACTAAGCGTACGGAAGCACCGAATTTGAGGGCCGAACGCGAGCAGAGAGATCGAAACGAACGCGAAGACAAAAAGAAACTGTTGAGGGAACAGAAAGAACGCGAAAAGGCTGAAGAGAAGAAACGTCAGGAAGAGGCTGAGATGAGGTGAAATGCAAATTGATTTCCATAATACTGTAAAGTAGATAAAGTAAAAAATCGTTAAAGATAACTATTTCTTTTTTTTTTTTAGGAGTTACACTTCGTTATTTAGCAAATCAAGTATGACGACCAATACAGAGACCACTGGCTACGACTCGGACGAGTTTATGTGATGAATTTTCAGAATCGAATCTTCGGAAAGCTGAAATCAACTCGTCGACTGGTTAAAGAGTACGAAAACGGAAGTCTCGAATGCGCCGAGTGTATAATTATAATAGACACGAACTATGAGCGAATCTCTAAGGGTTTTCGTTGTTTAAATAATATAATAAAAAATCTTCAGAACTTTAAACAGAATATCTTTCAAAATTTGTTTTTTTTTTCCTCTTTAAACGGCTCGGGAATGACACTGAGACATTTTTTATTTTGCTAAGTATTTTTTTTTTTTACACAAATGTTTTTTTTCCTCCAATTTTTCGTGATAACGTGGAAATTTATAAATTTATTACTTTAGAAAACATTTTTTCATCGAACTATATTTTCGCACAGAGATATCTGTCATATCGACAGAGCGTCGATAAAGTAGAAAATTATCTTTGCACTTAAATACAGTTGAGATTATCTATAAATTGTAACATTTCTTCATTATTTACTTTTATTCACAATTTTTTAAATTATAATAATGCATATTACGTATTTTTTTTTAATTTCCTCAAAGTTTTTTAAGTTACGAAAATGACGAAGTATCGTAACGACATATGTACGACATTTGCGAAAAACTTTTTTAGGAATTAAGAATTTGACACGACGCAAACGCCCCTATAGATTTTTGGCAAATACGATGTTTATCGTTTCTCGATACGAGTTTTTTTTTTTTTGTAGAAACCAATATAATTGATATTTAATAAATTACGCGGAGGCAATTTACGCGTTAACAGACAATTTCAACAAAATTCAAAACATCGTAACATTTTAAAGAATTCATGAAAATTGACAAAAAATTTTTTAAATCAATGAGACGAAATTATAGCGGATTGATTAAGGTGTTTAAGATTTACTGAGACTTTAATTTCACGGATCCTACATATACACGTTTCTCTAAAAAAAAAATTGCCGGATGTAATTTTTTTTCACTCGCAATTTTTTCACATATCATTTTTTATTCAAATAATTTTCTCGCAGTTTTTTCACATACCATTTTTTATTCAAATAATTTTGATCGCAGTTACTAAAAGATCGAAGTAAAAAAGTAAATTTCTTCGGGGAAAATAAATTGTTTCCTCGAGAAATCGAAAGGCAAAAAAAACGGTTAAGTAAGGTGGTTGCGGGGTCCAAGAATCGCGAGCGGTTTATCGCGTCGTCAGTGAGGCTGCGGCGGCAAGGATAATCCGAGAGATCCGCAAAGGGTCGAGTCTCTCGTATCTTGAAACCGGTAGCCACCCAAGAAGGCGGGGTGTTCCCTTTCACCGTGTCGGGAACTCGGCACGCGGCCGTTTAACGTCTCACCCGCTCATCCTCTTTTCTCTTTTTTTGTTTTCAACTTGTAATCCTTTTTTTCCCCCACTAACTCTTCGTAGTTTTCGTACGATCGCAAGGGGCTTCATAGCGAGCTATCGGCTTTCGCATTCTGTAACACGATCTCGTTAGCCGTTTTGACAAGTCAATTTTCAACATCGAAGTAATCGAGACGTAAAAATGTTCTCTTTTACATCGTCGTCTCTGAAGAAATTGAATAAAATTAAATAGAATGGTATCAACAAAGTTGGCTTCGAATTCAACTGAAAAAACGTTTGATGCGAAGTTTCATCATTTTTCTTTTCGTTCATCCGGTTTTTAACATGAATCTTGATGATCCAACAATATGTTGAGTCAAAGATAAAAAAAAATGAAGAAGAAATAAAAGTTGGTGTCAGGGTGGTGTAGAGACGTTTCGGAAAGATACGAGAGAGGGATGTTGAGGCTTCAGCGTGTTGTAACTAAGAACGAAAAAGTCTTTACTACGGGATAGGAATGAGAGTAGATGGTTTTTGGGTGGTTGAGGGTCAGTGTGTGCGGCGAAGGAATCTCCTCTCTCTACGCGGGCAAAAGGAAGGGAAACGAAGATGGAAGCCTTGGCTCATAATAGGAGGAGAGGCCGGCGCCTCAGATCTCTTTGCCTTTTCTGTTTCTCGACGAACCGTTCCACCGTCTCTGTTACACTTTACCCAGCATCATCCAAGGCACCACCAGCACCACGTGGCATTCGGCCAACTACCGTCTTCTGATCAATATGCTTACGGGAACGCGCGCTCTCTCGCAACCGGCAACGCCGTCGTCGTCCTCGTACGCCGAACGGTTTTTCCCGTCGTCTTTTCCTTTCGGAACAATGTACAAATCTGATAAATCCAAAGAAATTCACCTAAATCAAGAAGGAAGCAAAAAAAAAATATCTATTTTTTTTTTTTTTTTTTTCTTTTCCTTTATCATTAATCGTCTTCGAATCAGTTTGAAGCGACATAGAGGCATTAGCTCGTTATTAATTGGGAAAAGTTTCGGAAAGTAACTTTGCCGAGAGTATCGAGTAGAAAAGTTTTGAAGTGTATAAGAAGCAAAGGGAGTAACCGGGCGGCGAGGGGCATAGCGAGAATCCCCGTTTGACCCAAGGCTCGACCTCTGGTGTAGCACTTGAGCCCCGGAGTTGAGGGGGCTGCAAGGGAATTCCCTCGTCCCGAGGAATTCCCTTCTACGGCGAGGGAATTCCCAACGGAATCTCTTTGCCTATACGTAAAATGGAGTTTACCATTTTTTTTTTTTTTTTTTTTTTTTTTTTTTTCATAAACAGTTTAATGTATTTTTTTATGTGCCCTATTGCTGTATACAAGAGCAGATAGAATTTTAGTACGTATGACAAAAATACGATTTATTAATTTTTCACTCGATATGAAAAAATTTACTTGACATTAACAAAAAAAAAATGTAATTTTTTTTTGTTGCATCTCTGTAGAGTAAAAGTTAAATTTACGATATCCAAATGATATGAAATCATTGGAGATAACGTTCAAAAATATTCGATGTTTTCGAAAATCAAAAATCGAACAAATTCACTTAAATAAAAAATAAAGCGTGTAATCATTTTCGGATCCACAGAATGTGAGATAAATTTCCGATATGGCGATAATGTAAAATAATTTGAGATAATATTTTCATATTTTTGAGGAATCACCCGAAATCCACGTGGTGCTCCGGTATTTTCAAATTTTCAAAATTTCTCGAAAAGTCATACGATAAGATTCTATTCTATAACAATTTCTCGGGCAATTCGTTTTTTTTTCCCCCTTTTTTTCTATTTCAGAGACCACACGGGATTCGATAGTCCGTCGAGAGAAAGAGAAAGAATTTGCGAAATCGTTGCGCGAATCATTTCGTAGATCTCTTCTTCTCTCCCTTTCGCGTTAATTCCTTCTTGTTTCCATCCTTGTCGGCATCGCAGAAAGCTACAGAGCACACAAGAGACACATACGAGGGGAATATATCTATAGAGCATTTGGGTGGGTGGAATCGTCGCTGTGGTGGAGGTGGCGGATGCCCCTCAGTGTCCGGCGCGCCTCCGACAAGCGTGCTTCGCGTTCGGTTATACCAGCTAGAACTCTATCCGTGCGTCGCGGCGGTGCGTTTAAGCATAAAAAGAAAACGGAAAAATAAAAAAATTAAAAAAAAAAAAACCAACTGAATAAAAATCAGCAAAAGTATACATAAAGAAAAAAAATTACACACACACATTTACATTTTTTTTCTCCTCATACGATAATAGTTATAAATTTATAATAAACAAAAAAAGAATAGAAAAAAAAAGAAGCTGCAGTTCAACGATTCGCTATAAAAAAAACGGTTTAAAAGTAAAAAAAAAAAAAAAAAAAAAAAAAACGAAATATATATACATCAGTTGTAGTAAGTAAAGATGAAGAAAGTGCGTGGATAAGGTCGCTCAATTTTTATGGCCTCTATTGGCCATACACCGATCCTCGCCTCGCGAATAAATTTTTTCAACCCTCTCGCGGGTCTTATTCGTCAAAAAAGTGCGTTAAGAGATTTTTTCCGTAAAGCGAATAAACTCTCATGCTTCGCGTAATGAGAATTTAGAAGAAATAAAAAAAGAAAAAAAAAGTGGAGGGGGGGAGGGGGCGGGGAGAAGAAAGAAAAAGAGGGAGGGGGGATTTGGAGATGAGGTGCGAGATGCCCTTGGGAGGGACGAAGACTTTGGTAAAAGAGTCGCGAAGGAAGCAGCATTGCAACGGACATTCATCGAAGGTCGTGGGTCCTTTTGACCTGCCAAGCATGGTGGTCCGATAGAGTTTATAGCGGGCAACAGAGAGGGCCCCAACACGGTTGGACCCGGTGAGCGCCTCTCTCTCTCAATCTCTTTAATCGCCTAACTGCTCTCCTCTCTTATGCCTTTTGCCCTTCTTCTTACCTCCTTGCCTTCTATTATTCCTGCCTGACTGCCTATCCGTTTTTACTTGGGTGGTATACACACATCCGGGTGGCACAAAGCTTCCAACTCACCTAAATAACGTAAACTACTCGTCGTGGCTAATTAATAAATAAAAAAAAACGAATTAAAATAAATCGCTGAGAACGCGTGAAAAGTGTCTTCAAAGGCCTTGAACCAAGAGTTTGAACTCTTTTCTAGATTGGACTTAGATCGATCACTGTTGTTCCGGATAACCATGAAGATAATGGTCCCTTGGGTTCCCAAGAATGCCCCGTAAGAGAAAATTTCTTCAGCCTTTGAGATCGCAAAAGCCAAAGATCGAAACTCTGATCTTCGCAGCGGTGCCGCAAAGATCGTCAACTTTGGACTTGAGTGTGTAAAAAAAAAAGTAAAACTAGAAAAAAAAAAGTTACCCTCGCGAATGGCCGATCGGGGGTACGCGTACCGACGCGTCGAGATCGATCCGGAAGTGGCAAAGGGTGGACGCTGGTAATGGGGGGTTTGGGCGATGATGCCTTCTCCCCGTCGTCGTCCTTACACGCCATCGTCGTTGTATCCACCGTCTACGTGTACGTCACATCATTCGACAATCTTATTAATCCAACAATCGTCGAGCTTCGCCCTGCCGCGTCGTGCGAGTCATCTCGGTACATTAAAAAATTTCGCGAAGCTTGGAAAATCGAGAGTTTGGATATCGTCGAAGATTCACGAAAAATCGAAGAAAATAATATTTCCATTGAGGATATTTGTGGAATCGTGGATAACGTCGGAAAGACGAAAAAACGAGACAATAGTAACGAGAAGGAAGAGGAGGAAGGTGAGAGAGGTGGAGGATCGTGGAGGAGGAAGTGGAAGATCGTATTCGAGGGTTCTAGGTGACTACACGCCGTCGGGATGCTATCGAGACGACGAAGAGTCACGTTGGGCTCAAGCAAGTCCATCGTCGATCGCGTCGACGACGAGAATCGTCGCGACGTCGTCGTCGTCGATGATGTTGAAGATAATGTTGAAATCAACGAAATCGGGTTATCGCCGTCGACGGAGACGCCGGCGACGAGAATCACGAGTATCGAGTTCAAAAGGGTCGATTTGGAAAATCGACACGTGGACATCGCGAACGTATGGAGATACGATGAACCAAGAAGATGGTCGCCCAACGCTAGGGATCTTAGATCCACCGATAGGGTGATAAATATGATTAAATATAATCAGAATTTTCGTAGATTATCGTCGCGTATCGTCGAGAATTCGAGACGAAAACGTAGGAAGAGCGTCGTAACGTTAGAGAATAATGATGAAAATAACCGAAATTCTAGCCCAATCACAAATGAACCTTCCTCGATCGTAACGATCGTCAATCAAACGGCAATAAATTCCAATGGTTATCCGTTGGGACAAATAACGCGAACTCACGATGTACCGTCATCGATAAACGAGAGAGTCGATAGTTTGACAAATTCGACGGTAAAAATTTGTAACGAAAAGGTCGACGAGGACGACTACGAGACCAGTAGAACGCGATGTAGGCTTCGAGACGATAAGATTAAAGATTTTGTACAAGAGCACAAAAGTTCAAGGAGACGAGCTATCGGTACGACGAGAACGGATAACGCGCGGAGAACGAGAAAAAATCGTTTTTTCATTGTCGTTGGATTGTTGATGTGGTGCACGATGATACCCGAGATAGCCGGACGTCAGAGTCATCACAGAACGTGTCCCGGTTGTCCGCATCAGCATGTACACGCGATAAATCGGAAAGCCGGAGCGGAAAGCGGCACGGAAGCTACGGGCGGTACGGATCCAGCGCCGAGTCCGGATGATCTTCGATTGGAAGCGATAAAGCATCAGATATTGACGAAATTAGGACTCAGATCGAGGCCCGATGTTAACAGAACTCTGGCATCGGTGCCGCGTCATTTAGCATTGGAAACATTGTACAGAGCCGAGGCACAACCGGCAGGACACAAGGACGATCGCGATAGCTACAGCGAGGGTAGACGGCGCGATCATCATCGTAATCTCGACAACGACGATGATTCGACATCCTCGAGATCGTCAACTTCGTACGGACAATTTTATTACGCCGGTGAGGAATACTCGTACAGAAACGTCGATCCCGGTGTGATCGGCAAGGACGAGACGTCGAGGGGACGCGAAAACGACGACAGACGCGAACAGAGCGGTAGCCCGTCGTTCACCGAAAACGAGAGACACAGGGGTCACGGAGATTTTGACGACGACGACGACGATGCCAGGCATGGTAACGAGGCGGAACAAGAGAATCAAGTCGAGATGGACGATTTTTATGCCAGAACTTCGGAGATCATCACTTTTGCCGAACCCGGTAAGTTAACGCAACGATAAAATAATTTTTTTTTTTTTTTTCCGTCACCTATTATTTAAATTATGTTAAGTTAATATCATTTTTTTTCTTTTTTACTTCAAATTTATAATTTGAGAAAATTATAATGATAAATTTAATAACTCAATGGTAATGGTAAAATTTTTTTTTGTACCATTCTTTCATTAAATTTAATACGCAAAACATTTTTTTATTAGTATACACACGCGCACTTGCATATTCTGTTGATTATTGGAAAACTTGACAAAAATGTAACGTCGACTAAACGAGAAATGCTAAATTCGAAAGTAACACAAGTCGGCGTTCGTTTATTGTTCGAATACAAAAAAAAAAACATGTAACGTGGGTATACAATTGCCGGAAACTTGCATATACGAAACCGTGATATAAAATCATCGTTGTTGCAACAGAGTTCGGCGTTGGCATGAAATAAAGTAAAGTCGAGCAAAGCTACGTGTCGTACGTTGAATGAGCGAATTCGAGGGCGAAATGCTAAAGAAGAAGAAGAATAAGAAGAAAGTTGGTGAGAGGCCGGGGCAGCGCGAGGCGCATAACCCACGTCGCTAGGCCCTCAGTTCCCGACACGGAGGGAGCGTCTACCTGTCTCACTTTTTTTTTTCGTCTCTTTTTTCTCCTCTTTTCCACCCATTCAAATAGCCTTTTTATTCGTTCCTCTATAGCCCGACTATCTACGTATCTCAGTGCGAAATTTAAGTCTCGAGGTTTAAATGGCACATTCGGGGCCGAGTTTGTCGACGACGACGTCGTCGTCGAGTGCGTATGCTGCACCGGGTGCCGATGTGGCCACACGCCGCAGGCCACGTGGCCCCTTCGCACAGTTCAACCTCTATGTCTCTATCTCTCTTTTCTATCCCCTCGACAACTACATCAACCGCTTTACCGTTAGGTTCTTTCTCTTCTCTATACGTACATAGGAGGTCATACATTGAAGAAAAGAGGAAAAAAAAGAAGAAAAAAAAAAAAAAAAAAAGATAAAGAAAAAAAAAAAAAGAAAAACTGTACCAACGTATAATGTACGCTGTACACGAGAGCGGGGGCTTGGGGCGGAGGATAGGGCACCTAGACGACTTTGTGAACGTCGTCGACGACGACGTATGGGTTCCGGTGGATGTGTCGCGCGCACGAACCTCGGCGCAATGTCCGAGCACCTCGGAGCCACTGCACCCTCGGACTTGCCTATGCACCCACCCATCCATCCAACTTGTATTTCTCTCTCGCTCTTACCGCGCCTCCTTTAGCTGTGTCTATAGTTCGGTAACTCTATGTTTAACATTAAGGCCTCAACCGAGGGTAATATTCATTGGGATCGGTGCCCTGCGTCCTACGTGACAACGAGGACGTTTTCGATTCGAATCGAATCGTTCTTTTTTTTTAGCTCCCCAACTCCCTTGCGAAGATGTAATTATTGATTCGAGAGCAATGATAATAATGTTATGGTCCTTGAGAAACAGTAATGTGACGGAAAATCAGAATAATGTCTGTACCACCGCGAGATATTAAAGATGGTCATTGAAAGTAGAAAATGCTGCACGCGGTCAGACGAGATTTCTCGTAAAATATCTAAGTAAAGAAAGGTCGTGTATGGATGTACAAGGCTTCAAAATCACGTTTAAACCATCACAAAGAAACTGGCGATAAAAGATCCAGAAAATATTCCGATAGAGCTGAGATATCATGATAATTTGTCGACAAGTAGATACATTCCGGGTGTAGTCAGACGCGCCTTTAACTCGAATAATTTGGCAAAGGCAGGTCTTACAATTATCTGCGACGAGTCTAAATGAAAGTCGGACTCCAAAGCGGAGTTTTGTATCATTAGATTCGATAAATACGCATCGGAAGTTTAGCTATGCAGTAATTTTGATTGTTCAACAGTTCCAATCAATCGCCAAAGCTCTCCTATCCGAGTCTCGTTTGCATCACGCCTTATTTATGCGACTGCAGAGCTACGAAAGTTTAGTAATCGGTGTTCCAACACGATTGACCACAACTCTGACGTTTTGAGTCGCAGAGACTCGCTGCATCTTTTTTTTTTAATCTTTTTCTCTCTCGTTTCCTCTCTCTATCTTTCACTGTTGCCCCCTCTCCTATCTACTTACTGCTAAGCCAAAAGTTTTACCTCGAATTTTTTGGCGTTTATCCAACAATAATAAATTCAACCGTGGGGCTTATACTCCACACACACCCGCGTACACTCACAGATACATTTTACTAGAGGACAGATACCCGCGTTCCTACTTCGTCAGAATATGTATCCTCAACCCCGATTATTTATATATTAAAAAATCTTTCATACAAATGTCTCAAACTACACTTTCGACGGTTCAAAAAAGTCTCTGCTCCCTTAATTTTAATTACGTTTTTTATTTATAATTTAATTTATAGTCTTACGCGATTGATCAACCGCTAAATTTTTTTTTTCGTGATTACGAAAGTATGAAAGATAAAGGATAATTCGTCTATACATGGTATCGGTATCAGTGACTGGAGTAGTAGACTGTCGAATAGTAGTAACATCCGCGTTTTCCCATTTGCATTTACCGGATTTTGCAAAATGCTTCAATGCCCTCTCTCTGTTTCCGTTTTCTACTGCAACCACCGCCTCCCTTCTCCCTACCGGCGCACACAGCAAGCATAGATACGCATATACATGTACACGTTAGCTTCGTTGCAATGGTGAAACAGGAATTCGGTGAAACTGGGACGTGGGACACGCGGAATGGTTTTACAGCGTAGCCAATGGCCAAATTCGACGACTACGATCTCCCAACAGTAGTGGTAACTGTTTTCCTTTGGTGTATGCGTAACTGTAATGCGTGTGATACGTACGAAGTCGCTGTGTTTCGAACCTTCTCTTCGCTATCATGCTACTGGTATATTTGTATAGATATTCTTTCCTCGGTGCCGCGTCAACCAATGCTGCTGTGGCATTCAACCCGGTTGGTGCAGACCGGCGATAAACTTCTGTAAACCGCACACGTACGGAACTCATCCTTATATAGTTTTATCTTTCTCATTTCTACGTCGCGATCTATACACTTACGAGCGACAAATGTACGAGATTCGTTTTCACTAGAGATTCATCCTTACTGCGAGGACAGTACAGACACAGACCCGCCCTTCCGACATTTTTTCGCCCTACGGACGACTTCGAGCCGAAAGTGTGACGTTGCTGTTTCTTTTTTTTAGTCCCTTTGTTATGCGTGCGGATAAAAAATGACAGTTCTTGTTGGAGGAGAAATTGTGCATTTTGCAACTGTATAAAGAGTTCTTTTTGTATTTACCAGGAGTTGTTAACTCCGCATGTTAACTAATGATTAAGCCGTACATAGCGAAACATTTTGTTCGAGTTAACAAATCGTTTATTCGAAGCTCTCCATTGGAAATAAATATTTATCAACGGTTTAAGTACATTTGTGATATCACATTTCGTAAATATATTCGATGAATTAATTACTCGCGTCTGATCTTGAATTTTTTTTTCACTAGTTTACTTCAAATATTGAAATCTCGCCACTGATTTTACTGAGTTGTTGAGATTTTATTAACCCTTTTACTACTTCCGTTTTATCAATATTTCAATTTTCGCTGTTGGCAGCTTTCGTTGAATGGATATCAATATTGTTAAATGAATATACGACAATGACGATCGGAACGATGAATGATTAATTTTTCGTGGTGGAATATATACATCGAGAGGGTCAGAGGGGGTGGGGTATGATGCATACGCGTTTCAGATGCGGTTCGTTCACCCTCGTAGCCAGTGCCCGTTCTCCCCGTTCGGCGTTCAGACGAGCATTGCAACCCGAGTACGAGTTGGCAATGGGGAGGGGTGGGGGGAGGGTTTGGAATGATGAGGGATCGTTTCAGGCGTTGAAGGGGAAACGGAGAGGGAGAAAAACGACAAGTCCCGGCGCCCGCGAGTCGTTAATTGCGTCACTTAATTGACACGTAGACGCTCTTAGTATAGCCGCCGAGAGCAGCAAAAAAAACGTTTTTAATTGTGCAGCTTGCAAGGAAATAAGTGGCAGACACGGACAGACTGTCAGACACCCTTCCTTTTCCTTTCTATCGACGTGTTTTTTTTTCTTCGTTTTTTTTTTCACTCGCGTTTTCAACCCTCGCCAACCTCATATCGATCTATCTCCTCCCCCGCCCTGAAACTTCGATTGTCTGTCCGACCACCCTTCCCCCTGTCTGGCCTTTGGCGAGCTTTTTTTTTTTTTCTTCTTTTTCCAACACCGTATAAATAGTCAATGGTTCGGATAGACGAATTTATTCCATCGGACACGCAGTTTTTGCACGACGAGAAAGTTTTCTAATCCTATCCCGATAGCGTTGGCGAATTGTGCGGGAGAGGCTGCGAAGGACACAGTTCTAGCGGTTCGAATAATTTTTTTTTTCGCCAGTCCCGGGCGCGTCGAGACGAAGCTCGAGACTCGCCACAGAATTTCGTGGAAAAGGGAGTCGAAAAATATCTACGCAGAATCGTGATGCGGTGGCACGAAGATGCGACAGCGAAAGAGGAGTAGATAAACAGAGTGTTTAATCAGAAAAGCCTCTCGACCTTGAATATCTCGGCAATGGAAGATCGTATCTCATTTCAACACGTGTCAAAGAGAAGCTTATGTCTCTACAAAGAAAATCGTGAGAAGTGATCCAAAATTTACCGTCTCGAAGCCGAGATATGATTGTTTATTTGTCGAAGTAGATTCTCCCAGTAGGTGATCAGACATGATATTTATTCGTATGTCTTAGCAAGTACCACATTTTAACACGTTTAATGGGGGATTTAAAATTTAGCTGGGAAAGCGAGAAAGAGTTCTGTGACTCTTAGTTTACAAAAAAAAAAAAAAATCCTCGTTGAATCTCGTTACTGGCAATGCATGAAAAAAAAAAGTAAATCCGCGTCGCAGCTAAATCGCCATCGAACTGGCCGAGGCATTTGACTCGTGGGGCACACTTCGGAGCGTCGGGCAGACATGCAGAAAGGGAGAAAGACGGAGAGATCGATACGACACGTGTCCGAACGGCTACTACGATACGAGGGATGAAGACCTACGGCTTGTAAACCGTCTACTCGTATTTCTCGCTATAAAATGTCTCGATAGCGGCGAGAGAGGGCGAAAAAGAAAAAAAATCTAAGTGTAAAAGTCCTTTTTTTATATCATCCCTTCTACCGATTCGCCGCTCAACTTTTTCTCTGTGCAGCTTTTTTTTCGCTACGCTATCCGTTATAGGTTTCTTCGATTCGCTCTCCCTCGGCGTTTTAAATAGGCGAACGATATAGATAAAACGTATAGATATAGAGACAGGGAGAGTGAAAGTGATCGAAACTTTTAACGCAAATTGTCTCGGCGGGACGAAGAACGAAGTGAGAGAGGACGGTACGAAGTTTGTGTCTCGTCCTCGCGGTGAGAGAGCGCCTTTCGTAGCTGGGAATACACTAAACTAAACCAGAAGAGTAGAAAACTCCACTAAACTGTAAATCAACTTTTCTTTATCGGAATTTCTTCTTTTTCGTAATACTTTTATTTGTTGATTATTTTTCAAACGTCTAAATGAAAAAACAACAACAAAAAATCGACAAAGAAGTTGAGTTAATAAAAGAAATTCAAGTACCCTTGGGAGTCACTTTTTTTTTCGTCCATTGAAGATAAGAGGAGCTTTTTCGCGCCTACGCCGCGCCCTTTGGGGGTTTGTGTACCGTCCGAATATACTCTCTCGCGCTTTTCCGGGGGCTCATCTCAATTTTTTTCTTTCTTTTTTCGTGTGTACAGCAAACGAGCCTTGTGTACCGTACGAATAAGCCTTTGGCCGTGCCTCGTGCTCTGTGTACCTTTAGGCTTTTTTTTCGTCTCGTAGCTTACGTCGCGACAAGAATTATGAGAAGCAGTTTTTTTTCTTTCTTTTCGTTTATTACTACATTTTACTACACATTTATCGCGCGACGCACCTTTCTTTCTTTTTTTTCCTTTAGTACCGAGCATAAATACGCAGCAGTGCGGAAGAAGCGCTATTCTACAGTCGTAGTTTCGGCAGATTTTTATTGTACTAGAAACTCCGTGTTACGGCGGATCTTCGGTATTGTAAGAGTGAGGTAATTTTTTATGGGTGCAAGGGATGAAGGAATGGAAGTAGAAAGAGAGAGAGAGAGAGAGAAGAGGTGGAGGAATAGCAGTCGGGGATCTTTCAGAGGCTGAGAGGAAACCATTATTCGTGACAGCGAATTGCGCGCCGGAGTGTATTACGAGTCGCGCCTTGAGACGGACGACCGGCCAGTTCTCACTCTCCTTCCTCTTACTTCTACTTCTTATCCTTATTCTCATGTTTACCTATACAAACGTCGACTACAAAACGCGAAGCATACATAGTTGTTCAACAGCCATTAAAACATCTGTGTATTTATGTTATAACCGTAAGAGACCCGTCCAAATATCTCCGAATTGTTTGAATCGCTATACCCTTTACTAACGCACGAGTAGCGAGAATGAAATAAAAAAGAAAAACCAATTTACTTCGTTCCTATTTCGACGGAAATTGTAGGGTCGTATTCGTACTTCGAGACTGAACAATTTTTCCCTTTGGAAGATAATTCGGCGAAGCTCCGCGGCCAAGTTACGAGCGGTCAAAGTTTCAGCCAATGAGGCGCTCGATACGAATGTCGCCATCTAGCGTCACATGCACATTGGCTACATGCTTTAATTGGGTACAACTTCAAAACTATGTATCCCACGACATTTTGCGAAAATAAAAATCTATTCAGTTTTCAATCGGCAATCGGTCTGTGCGCTTTTCATCCCCGAAATTAAAAAAAAGGGTGTATTATGAATTAAAAAAAAAAACAAAAAAATCGTCGTCGCTTTTCACGTTTTGCAAGTAAGACTCGGGTCAGCCCTCCCCCCACAGACACATACATTCGGGTGTTGGCTTGTTACAATCTTTTAGGCACAAGTCACCCCGTTGGTTTTTTTTTTAACAGTTTCCTAGTCTAATGCACGCGTGTAGATAACTTTTTTTTGCAATATCCGATAGAGGAACGGGAATAATGCTTGTCTCGATAATGCCGCTTGGACTTGGATCGACTGATATACACTTTTTTTCGCTGAAGACAGAAACATTCTCGACGTTCCACTCCGAACGGGGATGGGGAGGGGAGCGGTTAGTTTGCAGAGCCGTTAAAGCTTCACCAACAGTGACAAGTCTTTCGTGCAAACGATCCCAGCTCGCCGACATATAGCGAGAGATGGGGGTTGAATGGTTTTAAGGAGGAGGGGGTTACGAGGATGGCGCTGCCATTATCCTTCGTTATTCCCTTTTAAAAGGAAGTTGGCGCGGCGATTCTTTGCTCCCATACGGATTCTTCATCCAACCCTCTCATACCATCCGCGGGCGCTTCTAGTGGGCTATTTCGCAACCTTCGTTTTTCCTCCCTGAATATCAACAACGAGCTTCTGCGTTTTCCACAAAAACGAAGATATTTCGTAACTCAAACCGCTGAGACTTTAGTGGAAAAATTAACTACGCGACTTAACATTTATACCGATATTCGTGACGATTTTTTAAAAATTTTTTGGTAATTTTTTTTTTTTTTGCACATCTTTTTTTTCTATATATTATTAACGAGTATAGAAACAAATAATTAGAGAAGCATAGGTGAGGCCATTCAACCTGCTTGCCACTTCGCACATCCTCGAGACGACGTAGATTACGTGGTAGACGACGAAGAGAGGCTCACACACTCGACCTTCGAGGAGACTAGAGGACGTGCGAACGCTTTTGAAAGTCAACTCCAGCTTCCCCGTCCACCCAGCGCCACCCTCTTTCCATCCTAGCGCCCCCGTTGTCTGAGTGAGCGTCTGGCAGCTCGTCTACCAACACCTGAGGGCGTTCCCGCGACACGTGCGAACAACCACGTCGGGAAGAATACGTTGGTGTTTTTTTTATCGCACGTCTACAGCTACGAGTTCATTCAACCGTTTTTTTTTCTTCTTTCAATTCACGCTATTGCTGATACCGCAAGCTTTAGACTGCACTTCAGACTGATGACTCGTGGCTTCGATCTTCGTGATTAGAAGTTTGAAAAGAAAACACGAAGGGGAAAAAAAAAATTACGCGAAGCAAAGTAATCTCGAAAAGCAATGAATTAATTTACTAGAAATTAGAACGATTTACAAGATAAAAAAAATATTGCATGTTAAAAAAAAAGGTGTGGAAAGATGAATTACGAAGGTAAACAAGGCATTCGCAACCACTGCTCCACACTGTTTATCTCGGGTAGCTTATTAAGGGGCTTACAATTACGGAGTAAAATTTCACGCTGTCTGACTTCGATGAAGTGGAAGCTTGAGAGTGGCTTTTGTTACTTGCGAGGCTTCCCAGCAACTTTCAACCGTCTATTCACGATGCATCACTTGAAACTATTTGTTCTTTTTGTTTTTACTTTTAACTCCTGTGCACCGTTGTTGTTTTTTTTATTTTTTTTTTATTTTCTGTTCCGCTCGCGGCGGACCAATTACTGGGCGTATCTACTTGCTTGATAACGCACGGGTTTCGATAAAACCGGAAGCGCTTCATGACTGTACTTATTATTAGACTTCCACTTGAGTTTCGTCTGACTAGTCACGTACTTCGACTACTTACGGTGTCTCCGAGTCAATGCGCTTGCTACACATCGAAGTTATCGTTTCGTTGCGATAGAGGAAGGAGGATAACGCAGCGGAAGAGAGTATTGCCTTGTAGCCGAAAATCGGGGCGTCTCGCGTTGCGGGTAGGTCGTTGAACCTGAACTCTCTCGCTCGCTAAACCCGCGGAATATCCCACCCACTATGCACGAGATGGGTAATCCTTCCTTGCCGTTACAGTGTCGACTTCGCGTCCGGAACTTCATGGGATATATGTACATACGCGCTGTTGGATCCGTCGTGATGTTAATCAGAAAGGCACGCGAAGTTTATTACTACGAAGTGTGGCAGTCGAAGTGTAAAGCTAGACGCCGTTATTTTACAAAAGCTCCGTAGCCATTAGCGATGAATCCTTTCGGTATATAATAATAACATGCTGACCAAGAGATCAAAGGGCCTTGAAAAGTTTTTCGAATGAACTTCGCAGTTCGAACCGAGCATCACATGATCGGGGTGAAGTTTGTTTTTGCGATTGCTTCAAGGATAAATGATTTAGATAAGAGATTATGCGAAAACCGGATATTTTTATCGACTAGAACTTTTTGGATGATTCGGTATTATTCAAAGTAATTATATTCAATTTCCTTTTTGGTTAAAAATTCAATTAAAGTTTCGTCTACGATATCAACCGGAAGTCAAGGTTTACAGTAACCATATACCCGATTTCCCGTAGGGGAAGTTTCGAAAAAGGAACATTCGAAATTCAGAAGTTGGAAGTTCACATTGAAAAAAAAAAAAACAGCAGCTTGAATAAAAAAAATCTATGTGCGGGAGGGTTGCGTGAGAAGGGTTTTCTGGCTTGCCGTAGTGAGCTGACAGTTGGCGGGATGGGATGAAACGATTCGGTAGATGGTTTTGGAGTGCGCGAGTAGTTCGTTGCTCGTAGGAGAGGATGAGAGAGCGGATAAGAGAAGAAGAAGGAAAGGAAGAAGAAGAAGGCTCCTGCTGCTGCTGCTGCGAAGAGGAAGAACAAGAAGAAGAAGATGAAGAAGAGAAAGAAGAAGAAGAGAGGACGATGAGGAGGTTGAGGGGTGGTGAGGGTCGAACTCATGGACGAACGAGCCGACGGATAGGACGGTTGGCGCCTGTACTCAGATCGATGCACGTGGCTCCAGCTGGGCGCCGCTCTTCGTACATCTCCTACAACCCTCCTCTTCCTCTCCTCTCCACCGCACCCCCTCAACAACTCCGTAGAAGTGCTACGAACGAAGGATAGAAATAGGAGTCGAGCCCAGGAAAATAAGAGAGATGATAGAGAAAGAGCGAAAGAGAACGGAGAAAGGGATGATAGGAGTGGTTGTAGTACGCAGAGAAACGTACCACTATACCAGCCTCGGCTTGTGAGTAAGGAGAGGGAAAATTCCTGCGGGGAGGAATGGAGGAGAAACTCGTTGTATAACGTACACTACTCGCCTTTGCCATCGTTATATTACTACGCCAGCCGACTGGACCAACCCACTACTCGCGAGAGAGGAGAGGAGAGCCAACAGTGGAAACACGAGGCACGAAAACCTTATCCCACGACGGCGAGGCCACACATCACTCCGCACAATTTTTCTATCTCACTTTGATACTTTTCTATCTTTCCTTTCTTTTTTTTTTGTTTTTTTAGTCTTACACGAGATGAAGAACAATTTTATTTATCGACGACGAAACGCGTGGAAAAAAAATGAAATTATTTTTTTTTTGTTTCTTATTGTCATTCTTTCTGATATCGAGGGGAGGATCTTGGCCTATTTTATTTATTAACGAGAATTCGTAAATTAAAAAAAATTGGAATTATGGTTTTCTTTAATTATATAGTTATCTCGCTTTAAATCATTTTCTCAAGACAGCGCAACTTAATTCTATTTTTCGAATTGTTTAAAGCATTTGAAACCACTGAAAATGGAAGTTCGGTAGGGTTCGTTGTTAATCCAGCGATTACTATAGTTAATTGAAGTCGGGAGTGGGTTGAAACAGGACGATTATGCGGTCGAAATTTCTCTCCGTTAGGTGGTTGACCGAGGACTCACTTCAGCTCCGTTGAATCGGCAAGCAGCTGCAAGCTTGTGTCAAGCTATTAGTTTTTGCTACTTGACCCATCCTATTTCTGCTTTCTCGCTGTTTCATGCACTCCATGCGGTGTTCGGATTGATGGGAACAGTAGAGATACCCTCCCACCCCTCCGGCCATTATTACCCAACGTTCTCGTTGCATTCAGTCCCTGTCCCGTAGCAACTTGCACGGTTAATCTACCCTTTCTTGCGTTCATTTGGTCTATTCTCTGTACCGAGACGCAACTACCTCGTCACCCGAGCTTACAGATTTGTCGTACAAAACGATTCTCTTCAAAGAAGTTCCATTTTTTTCTACAATTTATACTCGCGATCGGGAATTTTTCGAGTATATATTCGAAAAGGCTTTTTTCGTTAAAGAAACGTATTTGAATCGTATTAAAGAAAATGAAGGTCATGCTACGTCGAATCTATATCGAAATGGATGTAATCGAGGTCCGAGTACATTGAGTCGAAGTCGGACAATATCGGAACGAGAGTTAGGAATACATCAGATCGGATTTCGTACTTGTCAACGACAATAAATTCGGTCGTAAGAATCGTTCGATCGGAAGATCCCAAGTTCGATATGGGTAAACGATAGCCCGGTGGTTACGTAGAAAATTGCCGGAGACCACGTGGCGATATATGTGGATCAGGGTTACCCCCTCGGGGTCTATATATGACCCTCTTATTTGACTGACTGCTCCGTGTATTGCGGTCAATCGCCTCACTCTCCGTTCCCTTCTATAAGAGCTCTTTATACACACCCTTTCGACCCTCCGCCCCCTTTTGCCACGTTCTCTCACTCTCCCGTCTCTCATCCGCCCTTCTTCCTCCTATTCGTTGTGTTATTTGTATTTTTTTTTTCCCTCTCTGCTCCCTCAACCCTTTGCTACCCTTACCTATGTCTGGAACACGTCAGTGCACATGTCGCGACGTAATTAGATTTGTTATACCCCACACCCGAGACTCGTTTGCCTCTCTATCCTCTGTTCGATAAGCTCAACCAACATCGGTGAAGAGAAAAAAAAAAAAAAAAAAAAAAAAAAAAAAAACGATGTCGACGATGTTAGCTCAACTCTAAACTCTCTTTGCTTGGATACTTTATCGAACAGTTAATCTTTCGTTCTTCTCTCTCTTTTTTTTCTTTTCTTTATTCTATTTAGTCGATTTAGTCTTATAAGTAAGCAGAGTTAACGGACGAATGAATGACGGACGGGAAAAATGAGCATTGGCGCGAGAGATCGATAGTCGCGTGACGCGTATGTCTTGTTATGATCGATTCCGAGGGCCACCGCTACTTCAACAATATCATTTTACCTCTTGTGTTTTCAATATTTTCCATATATAGACGCAGTGCGAACCCTTTACCGGTCGCTATTATCGTAAAACGTTCATACATAAATCATCGTGAAGATTTTCTAGTTTCATTTTCCCCTCTTTCGTATTAAAGCTCCGAAACACACGTGACACGTTTTTTAAGCTAATAATAATGGGAACTCATTTCACGATAAATATTTTAAAAAAAAAATTGTCGCGTCAGATATGATAATTATCTCAAGATCTGTCAATGCAATTACGTTTCGTAGAGTCGTTCAAACGAAAAAAAAATCCTTTCGATGAAACGCCAGAAATACAGCGCGTCTTATGAAAAAAATCGATTCCGATTGCAAAGAAAACAAAAAGCAGAGTTTATTTATTATTTATTTTTGAGCATTGATTCTTGCGCGAAGTTAGCGTCGTGCATATGAAAGATTTAAAAATAGATCCAACAACTTACTGAATGGCCTTCCATTCATTACCTATGGCAAAAGAGAATAGTCAATGACTATTTTTTGCTATAATTTACTATCCCGACACCCTTGCGAGACGCTCGGGATAGAGTGAATGAAGTGACTATATATAAAGAATGAGATAAGAGAGCATAGTCGATTGGATGTGGAGTGCGAATCGATCGTTCAGGCAAATTATTAACTCACTCAGTCTGACTAGTTGTTGACCACTACTACTTGAACGCTCCCTATCAAAATCGTGATACACTAACGCACATATACGCGAATCTAATAGTTCTTCAATCCTCGTGATTGTCACCAGTCACGAATACAAGTAGTTTGCCCCTTTTTTTTTCTTTTTGTCTTTTTTTTTTTTTTTTTTTTCGTAACGTTTTATTTCTTTACTCGTCGTACTCGCGTTGCACGCTTCGCCCGTCGTATAAAGTACACAGGTATACATTACTATCCCTTCCCTCCCGTCGTCCCCCTTTCTTCCCTCCTCCCCTCGCTGGTATGTATACATGTGCGCACTTGTATATCTGCCAATCTGCTATCTCTATATCTATCTAAAGCCTGCCACTGTAATACGTGTCTCACGGTAAGTCGATAGAATTGCGACGTGACATACGATTCTACGGTATATATACGGTATGCATACTGCACAGTATGGGCACAACTGAAGCAAGTGAATGGACTCTCTCGCTGTCTATCTGTGCAAATGTATATACAGAACATATAAATCCCGTGGATAAACAGTATATTATAGTGTTGTATGCGGGCGAAATGACGATGTAAAGCGATGACAATTTTTTTTCTTATTCTTCCTACACTATTGGACTCAATCGTTCGACCCTCAAGTACTCCTCGTATCTCGATGATTTCTTTATTGTCTCTTTTTTTTTCAACCCCTTAAAAGCAGCGTAACCTCTAAATACCCCGACGAATTATTGGGAAATTTGTATCACATATTTGAACGATTTTCAATTATGTTAGCGAATTTTTCTTTAGTTTCCTGGAATTATTTGAAGGAAATAGCTAATTTTTGATTGACAAAAGATGTCTCGCCTCTTTTTCGAGACGCTTTAACTGTAATGTAACAACGAGTCGATAAACAGAGCTCGTGGAAGAGAGATCTTAAACGCGAGTAATTCTTGGAATGTCCTCAACGCCGAGACGCAAAATATATCCGGCCAGAGGGTGATGGAAGGACGCTGGAAGGATAAACTGGAATTGTGGCGACGTAGTACGTAATGCGAGGCTCTTTCTCTCCTTTCTTCCTCTCGATGTCTCTTCTCCCGTCATTCGTAACTTCTATCCAAGGAGACGCCAAGACGGTTTTGCAATTAAATTTTACGCAATCTCAAGGCGAAGTCGTGGAGAGCCGAGATATTTGAATGCGAAGTAGTAGTACGATGAATACTCGTGAAGATATGACAATTGCGGCTTCGACTAAGAACTCTCGGATCGTTCAAGTTCGATTCTTGCAAGGCGGCGGCAGGGGGGCGATGGAAGGATTTTCCGACGATCTGAGAGGAAACGGTAAAGGGGTGGAAGTGGCAGGTCAAGGTTCCATGACCCAGCCACCCTACGAGGGAGAGAAACTACGACGACGTCGGCAACGACGGCAACGACGAAGAACATTTCTTCATCTACCATCGTTTGGCATTCGTCTGAATTACAACTCGTCTCCATTTCACCCACACAAACTCAAATTCAACTATATCGCTGGGTCTGATCAGTTACACGCTATTTCTACTTACACACTTCTATCGAATTCTACTCTTCATGTACGCACGTACATACATAGGTTTACTATAATAGCGGGTATGTACGGACCTTCCGATTCTCGAACGCTTTGTTCGAACAGAAAATACGATCTCGCGTTCCTATCTTTTATTTTTTTTTAGTCTGAATCGGCGAAAGCTGCGGACTTTCTCTTCGCTTCTCTTCTCATCAGTTTCATCTCGAGAGATTTTTTTTCTGCACTGCGTCAGCACAAAGTTACGATTGTTACTGTTATTATGCAAGTTTAATGTTCGATTGATGAAAAAATATATATTTTGTGCAGATTTAGTTTTTTTTTTTTTTTCGGTCGGTGAATTTGATTTAACCCCATCCTCGCGAACGAATAGTCTGGGAATGGCGGGAAGGGGGATTCAAGTTCTTCCTTGGCTACCACGAATCTTTATATCTCGACAGGACTAGCCGTTTCTATCCAGGATCTTCTTAAATGGACGACTTGGCGACGAGCCGCCACCCTTCCCCTATCCCCCCCCCCTCCCTGAGTTCTCTTTCTCCTTCTCGAAGGCTCTTGATGTGCCACTGGAAATTTACGAAACCCGAAGAATCGTGTCTCCTCGATTACGACGGAGTTAGTGCGTTCACCATCAGTTCAATCGTTGCTCATCCTTACTTTTTCCACTCTGCCATTCGAATCCAATTCATCCCAATCAAGAATTCGAGTATTCAATATCCGGTAGATGGTTAAAAAAAATAAATATTCGGATTTTGAAATATGAAAAATTCGTGAAAATTCTTGAGAGGAATTTATTTTTATTTTTTCCTAACAATATTTAGGTTACGGAAAAAAGAAAAGTGAATATCACTGCGTGTACTCACTAACATTGCGTCCGAAAATATCTTATGTAATTTTTGTTGGACATTGGTGAGATAATTTTTAAAAATTGCATTTTCCGTATTATTAAATGTTAACCCTCCGTCAGCATACTGGGGATTTAAAGGCTTTGAAATTTAAAAAATGTGTCAACAAGATTCGGTTTTTAATGATAAATGTTTTAATATTTGTCTTAACCAACTGATGGGTTACATTTTAGACCCTTTTTAAAGTGTCTCCAATAAAAATAAAAAAGTTCGAAATTCTTTGAAGACTAACCAAATCTTTGAATTCGCAGTGTGTAGACGGACGGTATGAAAAATATTCGTACTGACGGAGGGTTAAATATTCAAGAATGTTTAAGGAGGATAAAAATAAATTAAATTCCTACCAATATTTGATATATGAAGAAAAAAAGTAGTGACGCTGCACGTGAAAATATCACCAGTCATTTCGGAATCGGGTGGCGCGACCCTGACTCCAAACCCCCACAGAACTCCTTCCCTAAGTACCTAAATCCGAGTTGTGACCAATTCCAACACTATCGCCCTGTTTTTCGAGGACACACTTGACATTCTCACTTCATTTAAAAAAGAGTTGTAGACACTTTTGACTTTGAAGTTCCCTTTGAAAAATTCAATGCCCGAAGAACAAAAAGAAATTGGCGAGAACATTTTTTTTCGTCCTCATAACGTTGAATAATTTGGTGTGAGAGGAAAAATACTTTTCCGCTTTACGTTGAAAGACGCGTAACGACGACGATAGGATCGTTTTCTTTGTGGCAAATTCGCATTTTGCGCATGGATATTTGGCATTATTATGATATAGGATACGCCATTTGCCTCCCGCCACCCCCCTCGTGCTTTGCGATCTTCTCTAGCCTCGACTCCAAATCTCCTTTACTCACCCGAGGGCCGTACACTAAGCCAAGTTTCTTACAGTTACACAGTCAACGGTACGTAAATCTCGGTGGATGCCGGGAACGCAAGCCTGTCCACCACTATATTTTCCAACCCCACCCCTCGACTCCTGCCTCCTCCCCCACGGCAGCCTCGTATACCGCTTGGTGACTTCTCTCGAGACTCTCGTCTCGTTTCAGAGAGCTTAAGTGCAACGCGACACGGAGTGTCTCCACCGCGTCGCACTCATCCCCAACCGCATCTCACACACTCCGTCTTTTTTTTCTTTTATTTTTTCACAATAATAATATTATATACATAGGTCCACATCCTACGGCGGTAAACAGTTCAAAATGTAAATCGTAAAATCGTGTTTACAATAAAAAAATTTGATGACCGACAAAAATTGTGCCCATGTTTTCAAAATGGGTCCGAGAAGCGTTTCTTCAGACCATAAGGCAGACTGGATTCGATTAATCAAACGTCCGATAAAAAAAATTATAAAAAAAAAGACAATCAACTATTAATCAACAGCTTAGATTACTCTCCAATACGATACGAGTAGGTTGATTCAACGGGCGGGATTCCAGAGATACCAGAGCATAACTCCATTACGAGTACGGGGAGATGATAGGTTATGTTCAACCGTTGAAAGTATAAAAAGTCTTAACGGCATCTCAATTGCATCGTAAATCATCGAATAGTTGGCAAATTTTGCAACGTTCACTCGCCGCCTATCGTATGCGACCCTTGCCGTTCTCTTTCCAATCGAATTTACCGACGAAATACGACGATGAATTCGTCAGGCGATGAAAATTCGGTTGAACTTCAGCGAAATGGCCGTTGCGCTAAACGGTCAACTCTTCAATCGTTATCACTTGCAATTGCGACGGATTAATTTATGGAATACAAAAAATGTATAAATATACGCCACGCCATCTTTCAGTAAAGACCGAAGGCCTTTCGATTGGTTTTTTCTTTTTTCGCAGTCGATAAACGTTCATTGATGAAGTTTAATCGCTGAAATAACCGCGAATAATGCATGTTGACGCGGGTGTTTCGTGTGTACACATAAAAGAATCCGAAATCGATGAACGATAGAGACGCAGAATGTACGTATAGTTGAACGATCGCTCGCGTCCTTGATAATCGGCTGGGTTGAGTGCAGTGTTGGGTAGGGGTCGTAAGAGAGGTGGCAAAGGAGGCTTCCAACAGTACCAGTAGGTACGCGATAATACGTACACACTTTCTATACATAATTCTACGTAGACATTGCGGTTCACGTGTAATATGTATATAGATATATGTATATATATATCTGTTTCTGCGTATATACGCTATAGTGCCTTGGGGGGCAACTATAGCATGCATTTGAATGTATGTATCGGACATATGGCCAGCAATGCATCAGCTGCCTATAATACTCGAACCTTGGCCGTGCTAATAGGCTGATATTCGCTCGATAGCTCTCGCTATCGCCTCTACCCGTGTGGTACGTATGTGTGCGGTCGCGCCCCGCCGAGCAACGTTTTTCTCATCCCTCTTTTACACTTCGTTCTCACCCGCAGCCACTTATTCAACACCCTCGTCTATTACCGCCAACCGCTAACACGCTGTAACACTTTGTTAACTCTGATGTGGATTCTACGAACGATCCGTCCAATTAAAGTTTGCAGTCGTCACAATAAAAATAAAAATTGCAAATTGGATACGACGATGTTTAGACTTTTCTTACTCTGCGATATGTTTTCACTAACTCTGTGAACACTTTACTTGGAATCGCAAGTAAAAATAGGAAATTCAATATCGGGGTTTCATATAGATACGGAGAGAAATGATAAGAGTTGAGAGAAATAACAATTAGTTGAAAAAACTACCAGTTAATTGGTACAATCTATTATTTCTTAAAATGTAGTTGTCTTAACTACTGATTCTCCCGACTCATTATTTCTTTAGTCCGCGAATATCAGTACGATCTCAATGAAAATTAAACTGTCCGAAGGTCACCGATTGCTAATCTGCTCAATTAATTTAGAGTGAATTTGCAAAGTTCCTCGTGCACCTATGTAACGATCAATCTCTTAGAACCATCGAAATTAATTTCTCAAATGGGTCAAAATTGTACCAGGGTCAGGGATCGGTCGAAGGGACGGGAATGAGAGTTTTTATTTTCTAAAAATTTCGAGAGCTTTCTCGGTCATCGGTAATAGCTTGATGGCAAAAGAAAAACGAATATAAAGGATATAGAGAAGAGAGCCAGAGAGAGGGGGGGAGAGAGAGAGAGCGAGAGCCGAAGAACACGACTGTATATCCGGTGGAACGCGGCGAGACAGAGAAGAGTCTCAGCGTGTAGAAGCGTCTCTCCTCTCGGTGTGTGGTTGTCGTGTCGCATTGCGGCGCAAACGGCAATAGGGATGCCTCTCTCTTCGTACCCGAAAAATGACTCCGGATTTGCCGACCCCCCGCCCCCCCCTGCTCCACCCCGTCCATCCTCCTTTCCTCGCAACCCTACTTTCTTTCCGCAGAAAATTGTCAATGACTCTTTCCCCTTCCCTCGGAACTTATCCACTCCCAATTTTTCCCAAAATTGAACTTTACCAAAAAAAAAAAGCCCCGCCCCCCCTTTTTTTCGGTACTTTCGATTTTTTTCTACTCACGAAGAAGTGAGAGTGCCAAGAGTGAGCAGGCGAGTGAAACGTGTCCACAAAAATGAGTTAACTGGGTCAGATTTTTCGTTAACGGATTTCGAGACTCGAGGTTTGGATAGGAAAAAGAAGTGGTATATATACCGCAGAAGAGGAGAATATTAAAGATATAACCGTAAATTCGGGGGCGGAAGGGGCAGGAGGGGAGGGAAGGGAGCTCCCTTCACGTTGATATTACCGGATAGCCAAAACTACTTTCGGATCTCTCCCGGTTCTTCTCTTGTTCGCATCTTCGACTTTGTATTTTTCTCTCTGTCCCAACGAAGACGCTTATATCACTTTTTTTTATCCTAAGTTGTTGTTCACTCTTCTATTATTACAGTATAATCCTATTTGTTGAACGCTTAGGGCGACGACGCTTCGACAAACTCGTTTGAATATCTTCGTACGAGCGAAGGATGGGGGGCGTTGAGATTGGTTTTTGGCTCTCAGTGGTCACAGTCGATGCTGGTCAGACCGACCTTCTTTGAATTTGTCTGTTCCTCGATTCTTTCACGTTGAACAAATTTATATCGACTACGAAGAAGGCTATCGTTAAATCGGTTGAGAAATCGGCGAGACTTTGATACCTTCCGAAAAATACAACGGCAGTCTTTATCCTCGCTCTTTGGTGTCTCTCTTTATCTCATTCCCTTGCGGCCACAGCAGTGGCTAAGGGGCGATGGTTAATGGTAGTGCGCGAAGTGGATATAGTAGAGTGGCAGTCGAGCAAGCTGGCTGGCAGGCGAGCTTGAATCTCTAGCCTGGCTGGCTGGTATATAGCGGTAGCATGTAACATACCACGACGAGGAGAGACCCGTAACGAAACGAGCCACGGGAGAATAAGAGAGGCGAACAGTGGAACGAGAAGGGAAGCGAGAGGCAAAGGCGGAAGGCAGACGGGCGGCAGACGCCCCATGCTTATCCCATCCCTCCCGGAGGCTCCTTTCATCCCCCTCCGGGTTCTCCATCGTCGGCGCGTCCGTGACTCACCAAACCGTTATCGTATGAAACCCGCCCTCCTTTCCATACAATTTCTATCTTCAACCCGTGTACTTTTATTTTAACAAATATTAACAATCATCCAAAAACACATGGATATCATGGATTTTGAAAAATTTTCACAGTTCAGCTTTGAATTTTATACACAATCCTTCAGATTCGACAAATTTTCACTTTGTCATTTTTTTTTTCTCCGGTGTGCACGGAGATACGAGGAAGGCAGATGGCAACACTTCTGGCTGACCATCGTCAGTGACTTTAATTGTTCGTCACTCGAGTGAATTGTAGAAAAACATGTGCAAAGAAAGACTTGTTCAACTTTTAACGCTAAACTTAATGGTATTAATTTTTTTTTTCAACGGCCAATATTGACGATAAATTGGATAGATCATCAATGTTTACAGAAATTATCGCGTTTTAGTGATACCCTTTTTTTTTAAATGTAAAAATATGATCTATACTTTCCGGCTTCTACGATCTGTGAAAATATTACTAACGTATTCGTATACTATTTTGACGCACGAATTTTTCGTGTCCGTAATTTCGGAGTGCAAGTGTCCAGAAAATATATACGCGACTACGACATGGAGCTCAAGAGGGAGGGAGGGGCCGGGGGGAGGATTGTAGAGACAGGGGATGAGTTTTATACTTGTAAGTGTAGCGAAAGCTCGATGTGCTGAGAATCGTCGTCGACGTCGTCGACGACGACGACGATACGTGGTGTTTTACGACCCGGTGTATAGCGTCCCGGGAGTTCCCCGGGGGTGTTCGCGCGCGGGGGGAAAGGGGGAGAGAGATGTCCACACTAACACACAGTTTCGGGAATGGTTTTCTCGCTGTTGGCGCGCCAGCATCGAGCAACCACGCCTCCGAAAAGCCAACTTCGTGACAAAAATCGTCACACGCTTTGGTACCAAAGCAGTAAAAATATTATTCGACGATCTTTGCCCACACGTATAACACAAGATCGATCGTCTCGCAACCCAAGCGATACTTTATGAGAAACAGTCGAACTTTGTATCGAATATACAAATAAATGTTAATAAATTCGTACGACAATGTAACTTGTTTTGCAATAAGAAGAAAATTAAATATCCATGTAACGACATGTATTATTATTATTATTCTTACTGAAATTGATGAGGAGAATCAGAGTTGATAATGAAAAAAAAAGGGATAACATGCTAATTGATGATTGCCAAAGTTTGACTTGATTTCAGACCGGAAATGCGGTTGAATTTGCTATCAATGCTCTATAAAACATTTCTTTTAAGTCTTCAATTTTCACTTTTTTTCATAAACCTGCAATGACTCGAAAAAACAATTAGTAATGTTTCCCAAGCAGTCCATCACGCTTTCTCCCCGTAGAACATGATAGTTACCAGGGTATTTCAATAAGTACATCGGAATGGCAAAATATCGCTGTTCGAAAATACCGGAAATCGTAATTTTTCGGAAAATGGGTTGGAAAATAAAAAAGAAGATTTATCTCTTGCCGTTGTGAGACTGTGTCCGGTGTACCTTTCCTCCCTTATCATCGTCCCTTATCTATCTTTTATTTCAATATTGCTGCGGACTTCTGCCAAAAATGGCAAGAATTTTTTTTTTTTTATAAATAAATCAATTCCTTTCTATAACAAAACGTTTAATGCTGGAAAAAAAATGTCGCGAGTTAGGCGCTGGATAGCGAGAATCTCATAATAACGGGACGAGAATGGGGTTGAGATAAGTTCGTATAAAACTACAATATAGAGGTAGTAATGTCGTATAGCAGAAATACTGGCCGCAGAGAGAACGGGTGAACTGGCCGTTCCAGACTGCCATTCTCGGCAGATTTATAGGGTGGAGGAGTCGACAAGCAACACCGGATATTCCTAGTAACGTCTTTTTTTTATGCTTACGACAACGATTTCAATTTATTTTTTCTCGCCGTAGCAACTGCGCTGTTTGTAATATTTAATGAATTCTTTTTGTATTGCAGGACGCACCCTAAACGGTCAGCCGCTACTCGAATTTCCAAGATCGAGCGGTGATCCGGCTCTGGAGCCTCTGAGAATAAAAAGGGCGACACTGTGGGCGCGAGTCGAATTGAGACACGCGCATCATTATCAGCATCACCGTCGTGCGCAGAGCAATCAGCGAAATATCACACTGTGGGTATTCAGGGTCAGATGTGGCAACGTGACGCATCTGAGAGGCAAGGTAAACATCGAAAAAATTTTATATTACCTTCCATTTCATTTTTTTTTCTCAATTTTAATATAACATTTGTCGATTTTTTTTTTTTTTTTTTTTTTTTTTTTTTTTTTTCAGGAACTCGGCGAACACCTGGAAATGGTGACGTCCCTCGGGGTTAATGTGAATCAATTGGGTTGGCAAAAATTCGACGTGACCAGAGTAGTCAGTAACTGGTACAGCGGTCGCGAGTCGAGCGCAACGAGGCACGAAAAATTAACTCTATTAGTCGACTGCACGGGTTGCGGCAGTCATGTTCACGTTTCGACTTTCGGTGTTCAATCTCCGAACGTTGTGGAGTCGTCTTTGAACGCTCAAGGTAAGTCAATATTCAATATCCGTGAAATGTGTTCTCAATTTTGTGTAACAAGAATAAGATAAACCCTTTTTTTTGTTATTAACTCTTATTTTTAAGGTGGAGAAGATCCGGATCGTCCATTTTTAGTGGTGCGAACAGATCCGGCGGCTGTTAAACGAGTCAGACGACGAGCTATCGAATGCAGCGGCGCTATCAAGGGTCAGTGTTGCAAACAAAGGTTCTACGTGAGCTTTTCTCAACTTGGATGGGACGATTGGATTATCGCGCCACAAGGGTAAGCATAACTTTCGAAATATACTTTAAACTTCAGTTTCATTGAAAATTCGACAAATTCGGAGAAAAATTCGATGGATATAAATTTTTATGAATTCGGTTAAAATGGATATCCAGATACCGTTATTTTTTATTAATTACGATTAATAACATTTTGATAACAATCGTTTTTATCACTTAGACACATATAGAGAATTATTTAATAAAAAATAAATGTACTTTAATTGCGGATACAAAGAAAAAAAAAACTGTTACCGAAATTTCGTCGGTTCGCAAAACTTCAATT
Organism: Cryptus armator; assembly: GCA_963971235.1. Taxonomy (NCBI): domain Eukaryota; kingdom Metazoa; phylum Arthropoda; class Insecta; order Hymenoptera; family Ichneumonidae; genus Cryptus; species Cryptus armator. Next base: position 9,660,717 of record OZ020241.1, read on the forward strand.
TTAATGAAATTTCGATAAATTTGCAAAAACTTCAATAGTCACTTTTATAAACGTTCGTTAACGTTTATATCAATGGATCTTTCGAATTAATTCATTTCCGATAGAAATATTGAACATTTTGATAGCGAAGTGTTTGTCATTTGAAAATGCATAAAGTGGATTAGTTAGTCGATTAGAACAAAAGTATTTGATTGAAAAGTATATTTGAGCTCAAAAAAGGAGAAACGGTGTCACAGAACTTTCATCGATTCGTGTGGTACAACTATCGTTGAACTTTGGTATCGTTTCTCTACGCTGTTTCAGTTACTACGCGAATTACTGCCGAGGCGATTGCGCAGCTGGTCACAGAACGCCCGACACGTTTCTAAATTATTACACCCACGTTATCGAGGAGTACAGAAAAATGGATAGACTCGCGGGGATGCAGCCGTGCTGCGCACCCCTCAAATTCTCGCCAATGTCGCTCATCTACTACGGACCTGATTCCAACATCATCAAGAGAGATCTGCCGAAAATGGTGGTCGACGAGTGCGGTTGTCCTTAGATTAATATTTATTACGAAAATCCCCCAAATTAAAAAGCAAACAACTGTGGATTGAACGAAATCCTCGATGAACTCTCTTCATGCGGTTAATCGTCCGCTGTAAGTTTCTATCTACGGTCCCGCGTGACGACGCGACCATCTTCTTCTTCTTCTTCTTCTAACTTCTTCAACTAATTCCTCTTCAACTTCTCATTACTTCTTATTCATTATTATTATTATCTTATTAAACTACTTCTTCTTCTTCTTCTACTTCTTCTTCGTCTGCTCCGTGGAGGACGCGCGGGGCGCGCACATCGGCGCTTCGATTCATTTTTTTCCCCAAATTCCACGAACCGCGCATCTCCTATCCGACGGAATTTTTCGAGAACATATCTTAGATAATGTTCGTTTAATACCGACGGATAGGAGTACGAACGAGCTACGGATTTAGATGTTTGTATAGGTAAGTGCGGCTTCGTTCGAAGTTCGTGGAAAAAAAAAAAAAAAAACTAAAATCCAAGGGAAAACGCGCGATCTCGCGAACTGAACAAAAGAAAAAATAAAAAAACAACTAGCTAGGATAATAAAATTCTTCGAGCGATGAAATGACGAGAGTATGAAATAATGATTAATGGATATAACGACTCAAAAACGAGACTAACTCCCGTCCGCGAAGATAACAAGTAGGACTTAGAAATTCTACGCAAAACTTAATATAGAAAAAAGAAGAAATGCGTGAATTGGAGAAGAGAGCGATGAATAACACGAAGAAAGTAAAAAAAAAAAAAATACCATTTGTTTTTCTAATTAGACGCGATGAGGGAGCGAACTTCACAAGTATAGTAATGTATATACGAGGTTATCTATCCCGCGAGTAATTATATATATATACATATATATATATATTGAATAATAAATAAACGAGACAACAATAAATAACTAATTAATAATGACATTAATAAGCGATTAAAGATTTAATAACGTGTAAAACAATGAAAGAACGGAAAAAAAAAATAACTCAATCTAATTGCCTTGTTTTTTATGCGAAACGTATGAAAGTATCGGAAAGAGGGGAGACTTATAACATAAAAGGAAAAATAATGAAAGTGTGGCCGATATATGATACTATTAAAAAAAAAAAAGTGAAAGTTATATATACGGTATATACACGATGTATCAAAATTTGAGCAAAAAAAAAAAAAACTGTAACAACTTGTTCGGCGTTAAAAACTCAACAAACTTTTTCTCTGGCAAAAGTTTGAACGATCTATAATAATATAAATCTGCAGTTTGGAGCAGATAAAGCGGGCGCGCGGCTAATACGCATGCGCCATAGATCACCCAGAGCTTCGGAGGCGCGTATCTTAAGAACTATGCACTCTAGAAAAATTTTCCAAAGACAATATTTTCTCGGCTTCGAGCGCTGAAAAAGATGGAACCGTTCTTTTTTTTGCACGAATATTGGTGCGTGTACCTTTGTGTTTTTTTCATTATTTTCGTGTGTATGTGTATATATATTATATACATGTATATGCGAGTGTGTGAGAGAAAGAGAGGGAGAGAGTGAGAGTGAGGATGATGACAAATTTAGCGTGGCCGCGTCGGGAGAATAATTAAGAGTTCAAAGGCTAAGAGAACAAAAAAAAATATATACTTACTATTACAATCGAGTTTAAGATGGGTTGGGGTAAATAAAAAAAAACGCGTATAAAAAGTTAAATAAAAACGGGGTTTGGGGTTGGGGGCTTTGTGAAGCGCGGGAGGGTTATAAGGTAAGTTTTGAAAATTTTACAAGCATGTTGAATTAAACGCGACATCTCAAACGAGTCTGTACTATAATCTTAGGGGCATTCCGTAAGTTAGTCAACTTATAGTTATATACATACAAACAAAAAAAAAACTACTATATATTATATATATTGAATTGAGAAAGAATTTAACAAATTACCAATTTGAAGGGCAAACTTACGCGAACAACAACAAACAAACAAAAATCACCGTATGGACTTAATTACGTGACAATAATGAGGGGAAACGAAACGACGAACGATTAGGGACGCTCGATTATAGATAGGCGCATTGTTTTTTCTTTTCGTACGGGGATAATGCAAGAATGAAAAAAAAAATGAAAAAAAAAAAGAAAAAAAAAAATTGATGAAGTTTCGAACTTTTTTCTACGATCCAATCGACTCTAATGGCCAAGGTAGTTCGAGGATGTTTCACCGATATATAGGGTGACGCGAGTCATTTTCTTCACGTGAGACTCGACAATTCTGAGATGCAAATGCGCAAGCGCACGCGCGAATGTAAAACGAGGGGTGAAAGTGATTTTAAAGGTATATTCAATTTTGTGGGGAGACTTTCGTAACCCACGCAGCCTTACTGGGCCTTACTAAGGTTATTATCGCATTAACGAGAAAAAAAAAACAAATAAAAACAATTAAACTAAATTTAAACTAACTAATGGTATAATAAATACACGAGCCAAGGAGGGGCGGATGGAAGAGAAAAGAAGAATTAAATTAAATATAATATTTACGCTATTTGAATATTCCAACGAATTAAAAGTACTAAAATAAAACAAACAAAAAAAAAATAAAACGTATTCGACTATCGAACTTTCTGCGAGTAAGGATTAAACGAAAAAAAAAAAAAGAAGCAAAAGAAAAAAAAAAACACGTTAAATAAAGTGAAACGTTTGATCGATAACGAGAGTTAAACGTCAGAGAGAAAGGGGGACGGGAACACAAAACCCCACGATACCATTCGCCATTCAGCTAACCAACAAACTATTGCGTCCAGAAAAAAAAAAAAAAAAAAAAAAAACAACAACTTTTGCGCGTAATTTGTAGTATATTACGGAAAGGTCGAAAAGCTCGAAGAGAGCCTAATCTCGAGAGGCCGAGACGAGGCTTAGAAGAAGGAGGAGAAAGTGGGATCATTACGAGGGAGTGATAAGAGACAAGCCAAAAAAAAAATAAAAAAAAAAGATCGAGATTAAGAGAAGAATAACCCACAAAAATGGAAAGTAACGAACGAAAGTACCACGAGAAAAAAAAAACTCATTTAATAATAATAAATAAGAAAGTAAAGAAAAAAAAAAACGACGAAGCCTTTACGAAGCTCAAGTTTACGAAGTAACACCGCCGTATTATTGTATAAACGAGAGAAAAACAAATACAAACGATGATAATAATAATATTAATGAAACCTATTTAATAAAAGAAAATCGCCAACGTCAGTGACGGTAACACGATCGAAAAATGACAAAATCGCGTATTTAACGAAAAACAAAAAAGAAAAAAAAAATCACATAATACCTACATAAACCCCTCTAATTATTACAAAGAAAAAAAAAAACAAAAAAAAATCGAACGTATTCACGCGGCTTGAGTAATTCCACGGCTTTTGAAATAATAAAAAAAATTCATTGTGTGAGAAGGAGAAGCGATTAAAAAAAAAATCAACAACGACGTCGTAGAAGGAAAAGAAACAAGATGAAAAAAAATCTCACACGTACTCTCAAATATAATTATGATAATTATTAAGATTTAAACGCGCTAAGGGTGGCGGAGTGAGTGAGCCAAGCCGAGGGATGGCTAAAATTCGAGGGATGACGTGTGTGTGTTTCGATATTCCTCTTTAAACAATACCCACACCCCTTTCTCGTCATTATTATTATTATTATTATTATTATTATTATTATTATTGTTATTATTGTTAAATATTGTCGATCGATCCTTATAATTTATTCGAAGACAAAAAAAAATACTGTTGCGATTGTAACTCGAGAGACAAATAAAATTTGTATGCGCGCATGTATGACTTTGTGAGTGTGAAAAAAAAAAAAAAAAAAAAAAAAAGGCCAGCCGAGTTGCGAGAGAGTTGTCTTTTTTGCCGTAAGCCAAGTATTAACGCAAGTTCTATATATACATATTATACATACGATAAATAAAAAAAAAAAAAAGTAATTATTATATTCATTAAGTTCCACGTGATTTCGGACCGAATACGTATTTAATTGTGATCCCGTGCGTGCGTGTGTATGCTGGATTTATAATAAAAATCATGTTCCTCGAGGGTGGAAAAAAAAAAAAAAGAAAAACGTATCGGAACGCCGAGTAATCGCTTTCGATCTCATTTTATCCCGAATAAATTTTCATACGTATCTGCGCGAAACGATTTTGCGGGGGTTAAAATTCGAATTATCTTTGCGCAGAGGTGTGTTTGGAATAAAAAAAAAAAACATTGTCAGACCCTGCGACGTCGTTCCCTTTGTCACGCAGATAAGAGGTGTAAAAAAGAGTCGCACGGTTAAGCAATTGTCCCAATTCCTAACACCTCCAGAGTCAACTCCGCTCAAACTTGGATAAAATTAAACGAAAGACGGTTTCTCAACGACGATGTTAACCGTCGTAGCGTTATGCGAAATAAATTCCGCGACAAACGACGCTTGTCGACACCCTCAAAAAAAAAAAATAAATAAAAATCGATAGATCAATACGCTGAGCGCACATCCGCGGCGAATTCGAGAAAATCGACGATTGTTAGAGAAAAAAAAAAAAAAAAAACCGGCGAATTGGAGAAAATCAACGATTGTTAGAAAAAAAAAAAAAAACCGGCGAATTCGAGAAAATCGACGATTGTTAGAAAAAAAAAATCGAACCAAAACGAAATCTTGTATATCGCGCTCCTTCGTTTGATCGATCGACCTATATAGTATTATTAATACCAATGTATATTATTATTACAATCATCAATCATTACATCATAGCTATTCGTCATCTTTATATTATTATTATTATTATCATTATTATTGAATATTTTACGTTTATCCTGCGGGAGAGGGGAGGGGAGGGAAGAGGCTGGGGCCTTTCGGTTATACTGAAATATGTTCTCGCGACAAACAACAACGACAACAACAACAACAAAAAAATGTTATAATTTATATAAGGATGCAATTCCAAAATAAAAACACACACACCCTAAAAAAAAAAAATTTCTTTCTTTGAACGTTAAATTCGATAATCCAGCGGTTTCAGAACCTCGAAAATTTTTTTTTTTTTTTTTTTTTTCCTCACGATATACACGTGAAACAAAATGTTTATCATTGTTTAACTTTTTTTTCTGATCCAATGATATTTTCCGGCTGTATTCGCAGTCGGGTTATCAACCCCTCTTATAGCATCGCAATGGTACGCACTACGCCTCGTGTGTGTATATATATATATAAATGGATATATATTGAGATAATTATATATATGTATATATATATATATATTAATGGCAACATGTGTACACTACGAAGCATATGTGGTACACACGTTTGTGTGCATTGTTACGCGATAAGTCATATCGACCAATCCTCCTGCGCGCGGTCTTAGTTTTCCGTGGCGAACAATATACGTATCTACATTACATAGTATACATATAATGGACTGCAGAGGTTACATACTGCACGTTACTGTCCGGCTTAACGAATTGCATTATCGACGAGACCTCCGTAACGTCGTAAGAACAATCTATCGTTGGGACTACGCTAACAAAATACTATTCTTTTGCTCCTCTATCGTATACTCTCCGTATCCATTGCATTCGGATGAAAAATTGAATAATTTCCCGCGGTATTTTAGTTTCTCCGGAGGATTAAACTATACACTGTATCATAATCTCAAATTCCAACAAAATGAAAAAAAAAAAAAAAAAAAAAAAAAATTTCACCCCTTTTTACGGCGCCAAAAAAATTCAAACATAAAAGTGTTTTTTTTTTCTGGAGCTGCGGGCAAAGATTGAAATTTGGTGTAGTGTTGCATGTAAGTGAAATGAACATTAAATTATTATATCAATCATTTATATTTTGGCGCCAAAAACTATACATCGAAAACTAAAGTATTTTCGCATCAATGAAGAAATTTTTTTTTTTTTCTTAGATGGTCAATCAGAGTTAAAACTGCGAGATTGTTTAAGATAAAACGCTAAAGTTTATATCGAAAAAAAAAAAAAAAAAAAAAAAAAAAAAAAAAAAAAAAAGGAAAAAAAAGAAAGTCGTGCGAGGCTCGAGTTCACAGACAGGTGCCACGGACACTTTGAACTCCTCGCTCCCTTGGAGCAGCACGTGCCCGACGATCGAGGACACGAGAGGGTTTTTTTTTTTTTTTACCTCCCCGCGTTTCCTCGCAACGTTACTTATTCGTGAGCCACGTTTTCTGCTTCACAGAAACTTTCAAGGTGCATCGACATTATAGTCCGAAACACACACTGTAGTCGATAAAATAGGTCGTACGAGAAAAATTACGCTGTTCACACGCTACTGCTTCCAGTGGATATGTCAAAGTTTATATATCAGTGAAATTGGAGAGAAAAAACAACTCGTAACGGCAAAAAGTACGTTGACTGTTATAAATTATGATGAAGAGAGATGGTCAACGCTGCATTTACGATTCGACGTAAAAAAAATGTTTATAGACATTTATCGCAATCAACTATCAAAAAAAAAAAAAAAAAAATTTCGAAGGAAGTTGTAACATTTATTCAGCCGAAGAAAAAAAAACGAAAGGATAAAACAGAAATTAAGGCCTTTCGATTTTTTTTCTACATTCTCGACGGAAGATCGACGGAGTTTCGGGGTTTTTCTACTTTACCGATATTACTTCGATTCCGCGACCAGTGGCTCTATCTACTGGAAATTTTATCATCTTGAGAATTCCTACTCCCGAGTAATGATCGACAATAACCTAACCTCGTGTCCTGTAGCCGTGAAAAGGAGAACTCTTTGATTTGTGACAAATGGTGCATAAGCCGGTTGCCGTTTTAACGATATTGATGTTAACGTTTTTCGGTCGAAATTTCATCGCAGCGAGTCAAAGAATTATGAGCAATTCGACGGGGATCTACTCGGTGGCTTATGTTACGGTGCCGACGCAGGAAGTGGCGAAAAAAATTGCACAGTAAGCCAAACAATCGAAAAAAAAAAATTCGAAAAATTTAACTGCTATATTGACGAAAAAAAAATTGCATTTTTCAGCGGTATCGTGCGAAACAAATTGGCAGCGTGCGTCAATATAATTCCTCAGATAACTTCGATGTTAGTATACATCGAAATAATTTTTTTTTTTTTTTTTTTTTTAATAACTCCATTTTTATAATAATGTTAATGAAACTTTTTTTTATTAGATACGAGTGGAAAAACGAGATTAACGAGGACAACGAACTTCTTTTGGTAAGAAAACGTTTACAATCGACTCAAAGCAGCAATTTTCGAAAAAAAAAAAAAAAATGTATTTATCGTTCTGCAGATGATAAAAACGCGAACAGAGACCGTGGATTCTCTGACAAAATATGTTAAGTGAGTTGTTTTACATTATTTGAATTTATCCACAAAGCGATTTATCGCGATAAAATCGTCCGTTTTCACGTTTGCAGAGATAATCATCCCTATGAGGTCTGTGAGGTCATTTCCCTTCCGGTAAGATATAAAAATATAATGCAACATTTCACCATTTTTACACATTGTGTTCAATTTTTCTTTTACACTGCAAACTTTGTAAAAAACATTCAAAAGCAAAATACAAAAATTCGATTTTTTTTTTTTTCAGATCGCGAATGGCAACGAGAAATATCTCAATTGGATAGGCGAAGTAGTTCCGTCCGATGCCATCAAAGAAACGTCTCAAAAATCGGATGGATAAATTGTTTTTATTATTTTTTACCTCATAAACATCTTTTGTTAATTTCACCGACTTTTTTTCTTCTTCGTCGGATGTATAAACATAGAAAAATACTTTCATTGCTTACAGTCAAACTGTAACATGTGTACATTTGTTTCCTTTTTTTTTCTTTCTTAAATAAACAATAACCCGATAAACAAACTTACTATCGCCCGCCATCGTAACCGGGAAATAATAGCTTCAGCGCCGACGATAGCGAATCGTTGATAACCATTGTGTGATTTTTCTTCATCGGATGTCGACACGTGGGACAGCAGTAAACACCGGCGCGATAGCTTCGTTTTATACAATTCGAACATATATTGTGAGAACACGGAGTCGTAACGGGATTGTGTACCACTTCCTGGCAGCAGACACACGTATACCTGAAAAAAAAAAATAAATAAATTGTAATGAAATGGAAAATTGAAAAACAAAAATTGATTTTAGAAGTGAAAATTAAAAAAAAATTGATTTTAGAAGTGAACATTTTTTAAAAAATTGATTTTAGAAGTGAAAATTTAAAAAAATGATTTTAGAAGTGTAAATAAAAAAAAAAAGATTTTAGAAGTGTAAATAAAAAAAAATTGATTTTAGAAGTGAAAATTTAAAAAAAAAAATTTTAGAAGTGAAAAAGTATAAAATAAGATTATCGGCTCAAATATTAAAAAAAACACCGAACCTCGCAGCGACTTTTTGGAGAAAAACAATTTTTCCACCCGCCAAACTATCGCGGCACTCGTCCCAAAGTTTCGAATTCGCGGCGTCTTCCTTTATGAGTTTCGCAACTTGTTCCTCGAGTTCATAAGATTGGCGTTTAATTTTTTTCACTTTTGGCTCATCGTCTTCTCGAGTATTCTTTGTTTTTCCATTTTTCGTTTTTGCGCTCTTCTTCTTGTGTTTTGTCGTTACTTCGCCATCTTTTCCATTCTTCATCTTCGTGTTTTTCTCGCTTTCATCAGTCTTCGAATGCGATTCGTTTCCGTTTACAATAGTTTTGTATGCAATCATTTTGAGACCGAGAGCTTCAATTCTTCGTCGACCCGCAGCCGTCCACGGAGCGGGACTCGGATCGTCGCGCCGCAACTTGTAGCGCCAAACGCTGAAGCCACTTTTACCCTTTTCTGGAAAGTATTTCACCACTTTGTAGATACCATCGTATCTATTCCCCTCCGTAGGTGCGTAGTTGCTACGTTTTTGGAGTTTGAAGCTGCGAACCACCCTCACGGGTATTCCGGAGCGCCAATTCGCACCGGCGCTCGCGCCTTCCACAGTGTTTAACTTCGCGATGCAATTCAATGCGAGCGCTTTGTTCATCCGTGTGAGCGTTTGATCGCAACTCTGTACTGCGGTACGCTTGTTGCCTGAAAGATTAAAAAAAAAAAAGAATTTCTCATTGGCATTTCGAAAGATGAGGAATCTTAGCGCAAATTATAGATGAAATTCATTTATATACCCGATAAATCACGACCTCCGGATCCCGTGTACATAAATTCATCGCCATTATCAACGTCGTCCTCATAGCCGCCCGATAAAACTATCGAATAAGCGCAATGCGCCTCTCTGCCGTGGATTCCCGCCACGTGAGGCCTGTGAACACCGGCTTCCGATACCTGATAATCAATTTTAATAAATAGTTATTGTTGTTAAGAGATAACTATTGTTTGTTAATGTTAATGTTAATGTTAATGAACCTGCAATCTATATTCCCAACTCATTCCAACTTCGATTCCGGGTATCGGTCCTATATGATTCTGCGGAACTATCGTGCATTCGGCAGTTCTACCCAAACACGCCATTCCCATTCCCCAATCTTTTTGTCCTCTTTTTAGATCCGTTGTATTTGTTTTTTTCTTAGTCGGCTTAAGCTTCTCGCCCGCCTATTCGAGAAATAATTGGATTATCGAATCGTAGAATTTTTCTTTCTTTTTTTTTTTTCGAATTTCGCAATAATCTTTACCTTTACAATCTCATTCTCGTCGTTTTTGCATGTCGGACAATACCAATTATCTTCCTGCGGTATCGCGGACAATGGCGGATCGAGACAAGTCAAATGATACGCTTTGTTGCACTCGTCGCAGAGCAAAAGATTTTCAGGCTCTTCTTTACCCGAACAGATTCGGCAACCGCAATCCTTGCAACCGGTTTCCTTGTCGTCCATACAAGTCTTACAGTACAACGCTACTCTGCGTCTTTTGTTACTTATCGCCGGAACTTCGACGGCAGAACGATCTTTCAACAGTTTTGGCTCTTCGATCGCGTAGATCTCTCCTTTTGGATTCAATTTGCAATTCTCCATTACGGTGTGATCGCTGCAATGAAAAATGTTTTCTCGTGAAATTTCAATTACAGGTTTTCATCCCCAATTTCAAGTTTATTCAGAAAAAATAGTAAGAACTTTTAGACTTTAATTACGCTGTATATAAGGCAATAGCACAACTTTGGTAACAATAATTTGGTTGCTTTCAGCTTCACGAATTCGAGGAAAAAAAATTATTGATATTTAGTAATAAGTTTTTTATCAAATACCTGCCAATGTGCAGAGTCCCTGTGAGCTCTTCCACTGTTCGCGTCTTGCGAATCTTAGCGATCGTAAAATCGTACCAAAAGCCATCTTCTTCAGGTGACTCTGTGTTGTAATTTATCATAACTCTATTTCCCACTGCAAGTTCTTCGTAAGAAAGTAATTTTCGAGCTCTCGGACGTATCATGTCTTCGGAAACTTGAAAGAGCTCTTCGTCTTCGACAAAATTCCATTGTACTCTGTAAACGAGATTCGCAGAGTCTTTTGCCAGAATTTTTACAATCGTCGCCTCAAACCAAGCGCCGTAGGAGCGGTCCAAACAGTCCACAGGGTCTCCTATAGCATAATAAAGACTCTCCGCTTCTCTGAGCTCATGTCCCACATTTTTTTCCTCGTTATCATCGTCAGGCTGCGTAATTTCTTCGGAATCACTGCGAGAACTCGTCGAAGGGTCGGCGTCATTTTCTAAATCGATTTGTGGCTTCGCCATCAATTGCAAAACGTCGCTGGCGCCGACGCCATAGTGAAAAATTTTGTAACCATCTTCAAGCTGTTTCCCTCGATAAAAAAGCCTCTGCAACTCGGGCGCAACGTCAAATTCTTCGCTTACTTTTATCTGCGCACGTAGCAAAATGCGTTAAAAATATAATTTGTTTTTTTTTTCTACTCGTAACGAAACGTCATGCAATTACTATTGTACGCAACTCTATTACGTACCTTGAAGTCCTCCACGTCGATGAGTTTCGAGATGTCGAAGCATTTTTCAGCCTTTCCATCTATCGTTCTTACCTTGACGTACATTATTTTTTGTTTATTAATTATTTATATTCTTCGCAGCAACAACAATTCTTGGACAACACTGTTTATTTTTTTTTAATCGTCGCTACGATACGCGCGGGAAGCGAACGCGCACAACCCGAACGACGAGTTGGCAATGCTGTTGCCGTCGTCTCGAGTCCCGTAAATTCATGGATTTTGGGTAACATTCTTGAGACCGAAACCCCACGCTCGACCGGACACTTGTTGGTTCTTTGATTCGATCAATGCGGAACAAAGAAACGCGCTTTTGGCGGGAAAATTGTGGCCGCTGTAATTTGGATGTTTTATTCGATGATATTGGTAGCAGCGCTTTCATTTTATCGCGATAAGCCGTTATTTTTATAACAAAGTGCAATACATAAGGCGCGTAATAAAATTTTACGTACGGAGAATATTTTTTAGAGCTTATGATTCACTTCGGAACATTATAAAAAAATGTTGCGAATAAAAAAATGTATCTGTCAAATAATGCATTTTTCGGGGCTCCTTTATTCGTTTAATACGCGATGAATAAATAAAAAAAACGATATAAAAATTACGGTAATTTACCCATCCGTAACGGTACAAACTACGAATTTCAAAATATCATCTATAATAAAAAAATGTTCTTAGTTGTACTCTTGACCTCGTGAGTGTTTCGGGAGCAGACCGACGCCGTCGGCCATGTTTGTTTTAGTTTCTCAGGCGCGAAGAGAGGGGAGGTGAACGCGCGGTATACGGTGGGTGGGGGTAAATGTGGAAAATCGTACACGACCGACGGTACGGTGCTTTGAATACGTTGTAAAAAAGTATATATTTCAGTGCTCCGAAAGCTTCGAAAAAACGCGCAATTGTGTCGAATGGATTTGGCGATATGGTGAGTAAAACTCGAATGCAATTCATACCCGAGACTTATCGTCGTTTATCATTTTCGCGGGAATTTTCGGCTCCCGGGCAAAAAGTCTCGAGTGCGAGAGAGACCGATACTTAAGCGGGACCGGGTTGCGCCGATGTTCTTACGGCCGACGACGCTGACGCCTCGCGACGCCACTTTCAAAATTTTCTATACATCCGCGTATTTATCCATCAATATCATCCAATCGATTATCGAATTATCGTGCGTCAACGTTCGGTGATATATTTTTTTTCTTCGGCATTCATTTTCGAAGCTTCTCGATTATTCGAGAGTGTTCCCGAGAGAAACTACGTTCGACTTGCTCGACTGAAACATCACTCTATTCATCTCGCTCTTGTGCACTTGTACGGGCGGTTCTCGCTCGCACTCGGGAGAGTGCAACGACGATGCTCGGCGTCGCAACCACGAATCGATATCTCGTACAGTGGCGTCGCGATACCCTACAACACACTCCACGAGACTAGGAACGCCCCTTTTTTATTTCATCTTCGATCCAACATCCAACGAAATTTCCCGCGAATTTTTATGCACACATATACAGATGCACGCTTGGAGCACAGTATATCCCTTCGAAAGTGGGATCAATTCTTACCTATGTTCATAGATATTTCATGCTTTTTTCTGGGACACGATCGTCGAATCTCGAGGATATGTTCCTCGGACATGTTTAATAAAAAGTTGCCTGCAATTAATGATAAATAGGGCGCCCTTTTTTTTTTTATTTTTATTTTTTCGGTAATACGGAAGTTTATAAGGTCTTATATATCTTCGGATCGTTATTGATGTAGCAAAGAAGTTTCGAGATCGGACGATTTGCAACGCACGCTAAAGATAGAATTAGCCGTCTCGCTTGCCTCGGTTCAGAAGTTTAGTACGATCGGGGCAAGAATATTTATAGTAACTTCCGCCCCGAACGTCCGATAGATTTATAGTTACGAATAAATGAAGAATAGCGAAAAAAAAAAAATTCTCGAAACGATGACGTAATACGTCGAAATTGACGGATTAGATTTTTCTTTGATCCTCAAAGAAATAATGTAACTTGCAGATAAAAATCGAAGGCTCTTGAGATGTGGTTGAGAAGCGAGCATGTGAGTAGGAGGCTGCGAGGTCGGCTGAGCACTGGTAGCAACGTTTCGACGAGTACAAACAAAGTATCGTCGAGCCGAGTACAAGGGGGTGCAGTGCGCAAGGTTCCGGCGGTTAACAACAGTAGTCAAAGAGTTAACACTTCAAGCCGATGCGGGAGATTGACCCGGTGGAGGCGTCGATCGCCGAATTTGTTGAAAGAAGTAAATTAACAATTAATTTGTAAAAATAAAAATAAAAAAAACTCGAAGATTAAAAAAAAAAAAATTTTTTTTTTTTTTTTTAAATCGATATTAAAGAAAATTGTTATTTTAGGCGTGTAAAGAGAATGTTTTGCATTTCGCAAAATCGCCGCCGATAAGACGCGGCGAGAGAGGCCCTCGACGCCGAAAATGCATCAAACGCTCGATGGTAACATCGACGCCTTTGCGACGTGCGCCGCCTCGCAAGGACGTCACTGTCGTAAGTTCGACCCTTAAATTTAAAATTTTATAAAAAAAAAAAAAAAAAAAAAAACGTATTGATACATTTTTCAAATTTGACTTTTTCAACAGCAGCCAAAAGTACCGAAAGTCTCGGAGGAGTCTAAGGAAAATTGGCGCAGTAATCTGTCCCTTTTTCCATCGAGCGTAAGCGCGATCGATCCATCGATCCGTACATCTCAAACTCCGCAAGATTCCGGGCAATTGATTGAGAAATCGACGGAAGAGGAAAAATCGTGCGAAGAGGAACTCTCTACAACGCCGAGCGCTCAGCAACTTCTCGCGGAGCTGATGCCTCATCAACAACCGGCGACTCTTACCGGAAGTGGAGAGGGATCATCAAATTCGGACGATATAGCGCGTCTACTCGAAGACGAAGAAAATCGAAGTGTTTCCACAGGTTTGTTCCTTTTAATTTCTATTTCTTTATCCACAAATCAAAAACCGCAAAAAAAAAAAAAAAAATTTATTACAATAATGTGAATTTTGATATTAATAAAATTAATAAAAAATTAAAGGATTCCGAAGTACCGAAACAACGGATTACTGGCAAGAATCCGCGGCTGTACTATCGTCAGTTGTGGACATACTATCGCTTCACTATTCCGCGATTTGCGGCGGTACCGGTGAGACGGTTGGCGACGAGGGTTACTACGCTTCAACGATGCATGCGACTTCAACATCGCCGCCTTACGGCACCGAGTCATCAGCTCCTCGTGGCAACAACAACGGAAACAATGATGTATACGCACCCGACTCCTCGTCGTCGACGCCGCCCTCTTCATCGCCTCGAAACTATTTCGCGAATAACGAAAAATTCACCTACGGCGCCAACAAGAATTTGGATGTTGTGAAAAATATCGAATACGACGGTTCCCCGACTCAGCAACAATTGCAACAACAACAAGTGGATACATCTTTGAAGAGTAGTCGATACGAATCGGCCAACAGTTACGCGACCGTTGACAATTCCGAATCGAAATATTGTGGCAATTCGTTAAGCAATGTTTATCCGACCGGAAGTACGGAAGTTGTAGCGAGAACGAGAGATGCCTCGGGTCTCGGAAGTGCTGATACAAATGGTAATATCGATGAGAGATACGCGAGCGAAGATCATCACAAACAGTTGGACAACAACGCTCATCGTCAATATCCGGATGTTAAATACAACATGGATGTCGGTGGTGAAGAGATCGTCGAGAGTTGCGATATGGAAAATATCGTGACTCAAGCACCGGAGGATTGGCTACCGTTCGATCCATACGTATTTATCAAACATTTGCCACCGCTTACGCCTGCAATGCGCGCCAGATGTCCGGCGCTTCCGCTCAAAACGCGCAGTAGTCCGGAATTCAGTCTTGTACTCGATTTGGTAAGTTTTGTATAACGATTTATATCGCAAATATGAAAAATACATCGACATACATCGAAAATATGTCGAATATATCGATATATATCGAAAATATGTCGAATATATCGATATATATCGAAAATATATTGAATATATCGAAAACATGTTGAGTATATCGATTTATATCGATATGTATCGAAAATATATCGAAAACATGTCGAATATATCGATTTATATCGAAAATATATCGAAAACATGTCGAATATATCGATTTATATCGAATATATCGAAAACATGTCGAGTATATCGATTTATATCGAATATATCCAAAACATGTCGAGTATATCGATATGTATCGAAAATATATCGAAAACATGTCGAATATATCGATTTATATCGAATATATCGAAAACATGTCGAGTATATCGATTTATATCGAATATATCCAAAACATGTCGAGTATATCGATATGTATCGAAAATATTTCGAAAATATGTCGAATGTATCGATACATTAATAATCAGTCATATCGACAAATAATCTTTACAAAAACGATATGATTTTTTCTGTTTGTAGGACGAGACTCTGGTGCATTGCAGTCTACAAGAATTATCAGATGCAGCATTTCGTTTTCCCGTTGTATTTCAAGATGTAACATACACGGTATTCGTTCGTACGCGTCCTTTCTTTCGTGAGTTTCTCGAACACGTATCTTCCCTATACGAGGTAATATTGTTCACGGCAAGCAAGCGCGTCTACGCGAATAAATTGATGAATCTATTAGATCCGACGCGGAGACTCATTAAGTATCGTTTGTTCCGCGAACACTGCGTGTGCGTCAATGGTAATTATATCAAAGATCTATCGATTCTCGGGAGGGATTTGTCAAAAACCGTTATAATCGACAACAGCCCTCAGGCTTTTGGTTATCAGTTGGAAAATGGTATTCCAATCGAAAGTTGGTTTGCCGATCGTTCGGACAGCGAACTTATGAAATTGTTGCCATTCTTGGAGAATTTGGTACAACGAGGCAGCGACGTTAGACCACATATTCGCGAACAGTTTCGTCTGTTCAGTTTTCTACCTCCCGATTAAATAAACGATTTTTTCAATCGATTTTTTTTTCTTTTTTTTTTTTTCTCGAGTTAAAATTTATAAAGAAAAATTACAAACACACAGACACACAAATTTTGCCGGATTTCTAAAAATCACGGTGGACACAAGAAAAAATATAGCACAACTAAATAGAACAGCGATTAATCGCACTTAAATGAATTTTTAATCGAACGAAATATCGTAACGATGTGAAGGATAAAACAATCGAGAGAAAGAGAAACATTTTTAAGAGTCTGTAGGACTCTGTACGAGTTCTATGGAGAGATGAATTATATATATATATATATATGCTATATATATTAAATATACATTATTGATTAATTTTAATTATCGACGCATTAACGAATGCGTTAACGTATATATGGTTGTAAAAACTCGAAACTCGAAGTTCGAAACTTTCGAGATCGAAGTTTGATGAAACGAGTTTATTAATCACGTCTTTTTTTTTTTTTCGTTAAGTATTCCATTTAATGTAAAATTTCAGAGAAAGAAAACAAAATTGAGCACAAAATGTCTTTATCGCAATAATGAGATTTTTTTCTGTTTCGTCAATTTTAACGAAACAGTCAATACGTGAATTACTATCCTTTTTTTTTCCGTAACTCGCGCACAACGCCGATCTACAAATTGCACGACACAAATCTGTTACAGGAAGAAGGAGAGGGGGGAGAAATTGAGATTAAAAAAAAATGGCGTTGGAAATTTGAAAGTAATTGTTATTATTTCATTTCGAAGGGTTAAAGAGTTTCGAAGAATCGAAGCGTTCGATCGATATGACAAATCGATGCTTCCGCGTCATTCTTCCGAACGAAAAAAAAAAAAAATTAATTTGAAATCGCGTAAAGTTTGAATTTTAATCATTGGGGTAAAAAAAAAAATTAAGATTTTAAAAAAATCATCGAAAAAAAAAAAAAAAATTAGACGCAACCCTTCGCAGTATGTTGAACCTATTTTCGTCTTTATATCTTCAATAGAAGCCGATTAATCGAAATTCTTTTCGTTATTTCGCAAATTTTAACGATTCGATCGAAATATGTAAAAAAAAAAAAAAAACGAAATTTTTTAATCGCGATGTACACCGTCGAGATATATACCAATTTTGTTGGATATACGAAGTATCGCCGCGATGTATCTAAAAAGTACGAAATGCTGGACCACGAATAAGCGTAAAAAAAAAAAAAAAGTAATAATAATAATGAAATATCACAATTTCCCGCAATGCGTGAAATATTGGATTATAGTGCAATTGTTCATCGACAATGACGACGGAAGCGTTTTGTTACAGTTATACTCATAAAAATAAATAAAAATGTCACCGAAAAAAAAAAAAAAAAAAAAAAAAAAAAACAGACATTAAAAAAAAATCTTATGAAAAACTGAAAATTCGTCTCCTTTCTCTGTCACCCTTTTGATATATCCAAAACCAAATTGTTTGCAGGAACTCACGTGAGGAGATCGCGGGTTTACGAAAGTATTAAAATTCCCTATGTGGTTTATATAGAATGTATATTTACAGATGAAATAAATAAATAGTGAAATAAATAGTGATAAAAAAAATAAAAAAAAAAAATAAAAACGAAGAAAATTTGTATATCACAAAAACGATATACCACCTTTCCCCATAACGCGCACACATACACACCGCACACACACATCTTCGTGACATCGTCCCTCGCTGATGCGACATTAACGCAGTTTTAACCCTTTTTTTTCTACCTCTACTCGATCGCTATAGTGTGAAGGGAAAAAAAGCTGAAAAACGTGTTTATCGTAAAGCCACAAATAACTGTATTAACGATTCGTAAATTTTACGAAGAATAAAATATATATATATATATATATATATATTGAGATTTTTAATTGTAGTGTAAATGAAAAATATATCAACGTGATCGATAAACTCTCTATTGTACAATCAAAACTATTAACTCTCGTAGTTTTATTAAAATATCTACTATTCCAAGATCTTTTTTTTTTTTTTTTTTTTTTTTTTTCACGTTACTTGAGCTTCAAATATATCGATTATTTCGATTATCTTTTTTTTTTTTTATAGAATCGAACAGATTTGTCCGCGATCGCGGGACTTCCGGTTTGGACTCGCGTAGCACAGGAAACGCGACTTTTCACGATCCATGTATCTGATTTCGATGTAATTGAAGCTCGAGTAGCGAAGCGTTCCCTATTCCTCGTCGTTAACAAAATACCTCTTCTCGATACGCTTGCAAAGATCTACGAGGTCCGGAAAGCCTTTTACTATCTCGGCGAGTTTGTTGTCGGGCAGTGGGGTCGTTAGTATCGTGAAGAGATGACCAAATACGAGAGCGTCCAGTTCCTTAGGGCCCCTGACGATCAATGCATCGATATTATATTCGTAATATTGAAAAAAAAAAAAAAAAAAAAAAAACGAATAAATAAATAAACAAACAAAACCATTCAAGCGAAGGATTTGAAGTCTGAATCATTGACGGGAAGGATGGATCGTTTCTCCGAGGAAATCGTAAGATTCGATATTTTCAATGGATGAATCATCGGTGAAGGATAACGAAGAGTCATCTTCCTCGTCGGTCAGGAGTTCAAAATCGTCGGACAGGGAATCGTCGTCACGGAGATCGTGAAAAAAACGTTGGGATATTTTGTGCGCGTGATGAATGAGTTCGGGAAATCTTCGTATTATCGAAGCCAATCGATGGATTGTTTGAGTTGGAAAAGGACACTTGACGATCGCGCGGATGTGACCGAAAATGAGGGCATCGATGGCGGAAGGTCTGCGGGATCAGGAATTGCTTAAAATATCCCACCAGAGGGTTGTCGAAGGGATCGTAACGTTTTAACCGGTTTATTGCGATTACCGTCGAAAAAAAAAAAAAAAAAAAAAAATTTCGTACGCTTCCGGTTACGGAAATATTTAACTTTCTGTTTCAAACGTTATTGATCACTTCCACAAATTTTTTCAAATTTTTTTTTTTATTCTAAAAAAATAAAGTAAAAATCTCGAAATCTACTCACTTTTCCCCATAAAAATATGGTTTCTTGTCGAGTCTTTCGGAGAGTGCTGTACAGCACATCTTAACTTCCGCGTAAACTTCTTCGAGAGATTTGTTTGCCCATCCCAATACTTTTAGTCTTTTCGTTATTAGACGCTCTCTTTCCCAATTGATGATGTGATTCAACGGCCACGGATAAACGCTACCGTGACGCTTCTTCGTTACTTCGTTCAATGTCAGAGGATCGAGCCAACATACGTATTGTTCGGCATTGACGAGACCGTTGTTTATCAACGATATGTAGGCTCTCATGTCCCCCTTTTCGAGATCCGTCAAGTCGTGCGCAAGATTTGAACCTTTGTTGCTGACGAATGTAACGATGTTCTCGAAATCCGAGAGTACGAATACACCGCATTTTATAAACGGGACACGACCCGAGGGCGACATGTATTCGGCATTCTTACGCGGCTCGATCTGATACTTTAGGCCGCACATACGAAGGAACGCTTGAACCGCGAGAGTATTCGCGTTGTCTGGCAACAATATCTGTTCCACCTCGTGAGGCTGGTATACGTGAATCATTTGAGGCCATGGCTCTTGCGCTACAATAATCATTTATACCAAAAGTTTTAGACGATTCGCCCGCGTCAAGATGTACCGTATTCAGCGATCGAATTGTCTCTATTCTGATTCGTAATATTTTTCGAAATATATGAAAAAAAAATTAAAGTCTCGGCAAACAAATGAATTATCGTTTGATTTTTCTTAGGTCAAGAAAAAAGTTAATAAAACGAACGTAAAGTGAAAAATTGTTCGATCGTTTCGCGAATAAAACATCGATACGAGACGAATTGAAAAGCTGAAACTTTCAAACACAAAAAAACACTGTTTTGTACGAAATTTTTGTACCTGTCGGGGAAAAATGATATTCGATCGCGATAAACGTATTTTTGTCGTTCGCTATTTTTTTTATTGCAAGAGTGTTCGTAAATAAAATGTGCGATCTAATGACGAGAAAAGTTCGAATGTAGTTAAATTTATCGGTCCCTCCATAAAATAACAGCATCGATACATCGCGTTATCAATTAAACATTTTACGATATTTGAGGTTACGTTGGTTTCGGCAGTAAATTTGAAGTTTTATGAAATAAATATCGTCAAATTACCTCCAAGTTCCATTTCCATGGCGTCAGTCAATAAAACGTCCGGCATTTTGCCGTTTTTTTAATTACAAAAACGAAACTCTTGTTAATAGCCTCAATTTAGTAGCGTTTTTGCGAAAGACAGATGAGAATCAACACAGCCACATGTATGTAGCTGATGTAAGGTGGAGGAGGGGGAAATAGTATAAATTAGGGCACTCGATTTACCGTGTATATCGCGATAGATTCCACCGCAAATCGCCGCAGCGTCGTGCATGGAGGTCAAGGGATCGTCGTTCTAAGAATGCAATGTTTATTATACGCAGAATTAAACGCTAACAAAAAAACCCAATGAACTTGTAGTTGTTAGTAATATGCCGAAAAGATAGTCATAAATATTCTTCAACATTAAACTGAATCGATCTATGTATATGATAGTAAATAATATTTCAGTTTATAATAGATGAGTTCAATCCAATTAATTTGATTAGTTAGAATAATTCATCAAAGTCTAACCTCCAGTAGTTTGATGGACGAAAAAATAGCATCTTTCAGTTTGGTTTGCAGAGGAACTTCGTCACTCTCTTTGTTCAAACACTCGTAAGTTTGTTCGAGCATAATGAACGAAAAAATATTCTGAATGAGACAATTTTCGAATCGTTAATTTGATTCTCTATAATTAATGACGGAAAAAGCTACTAGACGTAAAATTTTACGTTTGAACAACCGGAAGTAGTCTATAGCCGGAATAAAACATCCGACTGTGCGTGTTGCGCGTGGCAAGTTGCGCAAAAGTCGCTCTTCTCAACCTCTTTCAAACACGCCAAGATGTCGAAGAGAGGTAGGTCGTTCGCGTTCATCCACAAAAATCCGTGTTAATCCGTGTTAATTTCGAGCATCCGTAAACGGGAGTGACGAATAATCAAAGAATCGTTAACGAATCGTACGAATATGCAAAAATTTTTTTCATCGATCGACGTTTTCGTGAAAATAATTGATCGTGAAAGTGAACAGGCGCTCAACGCCTTGTGTGTTGTGCTTAACCCTACGATACAATCTTTTTATTAATGTTTTTTCCCTTCTCATTCTGTTTTTAAGGACGTGGTGGATCGGCGGGAGCCAAGTTTCGGATATCGCTGGGTTTACCAGTCGGTGCCGTTATCAATTGCGCCGACAATACCGGTGAGTAAAAATCATCGTAAAAAAAAAAAATGTTTTCAAACATAACCTAAACACCTGTCCTGTTAGCCACGCAAACTTCAAAAATTCAACTCACAATTGCGTATTGGTGCCTAAAATTTCATGAATGACGAGAAAAAATCGATTTTTTTGTTACGCCGAAATTAATGCTTTCGTTTGCAATTATTTTTTTTTAGGTGCCAAGAATCTGTATGTCATCGCCGTACAGGGAATTAAGGGACGTCTTAACCGTTTGCCAGCTGCTGGTTCCGGTGACATGATCGTCGCTACCGTGAAGAAAGGAAAGCCTGAACTCAGGAAAAAGGGTGCGTAAAATATTTCTCGATGTATCGTTATCAATTGCAAAGGCGACTCAACTGACGTTACGTTTTTTTTTTTATTTATTACAGTTATGCCTGCGGTAGTCATTCGGCAGCGCAAACCTTTTCGGAGGAAGGATGGCGTTTTCATATACTTTGAGGACAACGCAGGGGTGATTGTCAACAACAAAGGCGAGATGAAAGGTTCGGCGATAACGGGTCCAGTAGCAAAGGAGTGCGCAGATTTGTGGCCGAGAATCGCTTCAAACGCTAGCAGTATCGCATAAATTTGTACAAAAACCAATATAACGAAACAACAACTTTATTCCTGTTACCGAAGCTGACATCTCGTAAATAAAAGTGGAAAACAAAAAAAAAAACGTAAGAAAAGTCTTTGTTACTTATTCCTGCTGACTACCTTATCCTTGAATTGCGCAAATTCGGTTTGCAATCGTAAAATCGTCGCGTTTAATCTTTTGCCCACTCGTTCTTCGAAATGGCGAAATTATTTTTTCCGTATCTACGAGTAATTTTTTTCGACGAAAAATTGTGAGGTTCAACTTGTTGCTTACCCGTTTTTCGAACCGCCGATTATTCTTTGATTTCTCCGTTGAAATTGTAAGCCTCGAATCATAGCATCCATTTATTTTTATCCCGTTGTCGTTCGGAGATTTATTTTCACTTCACACAAAGTTTTGGCGTCACGTGACTCTATTCGTTATTCACTTTTACAAGAATTTAAAAAACACGAAACAACAATGGCGGTTATGAAGACGGCGTCTTTCGGATTATTCAATAATTTGATGTTCGCAACGTTACGATCATGACTAAAATGTATGGCGATAGATGCGGAAACGTTTCAGCTTTCGATAAAACGCGAGACAATTTAGAATCAATTAATGCTTCAAAGACAAAACTCGATTACTTAAGCGCGATGTATGGGATTCCACGACGCGTACGTATCACTCACGCGAAACAATGATCTTCGATTTTCTTGTATTATGATAATCATTATTAGTTATTAATAAATTAACACAAGAAACACTGAAACTGCGATAAAAAATGTCGAGAAATATGATCAACAAGTTTTGGGGATAAAAGTATATGTATTTAATTAACGCGAAAGGAGAATCGTAAGCTCCGCGGCAATTCCATCTCAGTCGCATGCTGTGCATTAACTGGCAACTGTCACTTTGTTCAGCCCCCCTCCACGCGTTACTTTGTGTGTCAGAAAGATATTTACCAATCACCAATGATTAGGCCCATTATGATGATTATTCATTGATATTATAAAGATTGTTAAATTATATCATATAACCCGTAAAGTAGGCATCATAAACCGGAGTTTTTTTTACTTATTTCTGTACTCAAAGTAAGCGGTAAAAACCGGAAGATCGTTTACTTCTGCACGTGAGTACATACAAGCCATTTCCTAGGATCGTAAGTTAGACAACAGTGAAGTTGGATCAATTCAGCCATTTTGCATACACAATCGAACTTTCGATAAAAAGTAACGCATAAATCGAATTGAAGTTCGGAATTGCATCAAGAGTAATGGGACGATGTATAAATAATAAAGCATTGCATTTTCCTTTTTTTCCACCCTTTATTTTACAGACTCCTCGCTCCTTCCTCCTCTCCATTCTTCGGCGATAACAACGTTCATTAATTTCTAAAGTCTTTTTGTGTTTGTCTTCTCTCATCGGGTTCGCGGTGAGCTCTCCGGTGCGTCCTCCAAAATAGTTCACTCTTCTTCGTTCTCCTACTCGTCGGCTTTTGTTTTTTTTTTTGTTCGTCTAACTAAAAAGCTTAACGCTGAAGCGAATTCGCTCTCGCGACAACAAATTTCTCACGATATGCATTGTCCTTAAATGTGTGTTATTTTTTTTCATCTCTTAAGACTACAAACTCGGTTAATCAATCAATCGCAATCGATCCACGAGGACAACACTAAATTTTGCGGTTTTTTTTTTTTTTGGACTTTCACGTACAACCAATTACACCAATGTTGAGTGATTCGTTTTTTTTTTTTTTTTTTTCTTTTTCTGTATAAAAGCAATGTCGAACGAGTCGTGTGCGTTAAACTTCTTTAAGGTTTGTTTTTTTTTTTTTTTTTCTTTCACCTCATCCTGCGCAGAGTCTCATCCATTTGGTTTATTTTGGCATACAAAATAATTTTATTTACAGTCTGATGATAATCAATCAATGATAATAATTAATTAATCAATTAATTACTCAATAATAATAATAGTTTAATAATTAATAATCATGGTTTATCCATAGTATTCAATTATACTAAGTGGCGAATAGTATAATCGGATTAGTCGCTATGTTATAGTGTAATTATTGTTTAAGAGAGGGGTGTGGTGTGGGATGCGAAAGTTTTGTTGTTTTTTTTACGTCAAGGATAACTATTTACAGAACGGAAAAAGAGGGGGGGGGGGGGGGGTTTGAGGGTTACGATGAATGAATAAATATTTCTCTCACACGAGAAAAATGAATAAATGTTACGCGGTATCGATGGCGAATCGAAAGCGCTCGTGACCAGGGGGAGGGGGGGGGAGGGAAGGGATAATTTTCATTAAATCCACCCTTATACATTATAGCGCGAAATCTATATATTTTTTTTTCACCTGAGTAAGAATATTCTCGTTAATATAATCGTTTAACTTCGTTTCTTTAATTGCAACCGAAATTATCGCATTACTTGTATTTGTTGGTTTTTTTTTTTTTATTTATTTTTTTTACGTTTTTGCGTTAATTTTTATCTAAACGGAGAAGTGGTGTAGATTACGTAAGGCGCCAGCTTGCGTCTCTCCATCTTACATCCAAGTCTTCTTCTAATTTTATATATCTCGTCATCAAACGAGCCGAGAATCGTGTTTTTTCTTTTTTTCTTTTTTATCATTTTTTTTTTTGTTTTTTTTTTCATTGATTCATTATTCTATTATAATTATATTAATCGATAACAAAAGAGAAAAAACATAACTAAAAAGAACAAAAAAAAAAAAAAAAGTGACGATCGTCATGTAAAACTGGCACGGGTTTCACCTTAGTCTTCGATCGCGCGGTTTACTTCTTTTTTTTTCTTTTTTTTTTTTTGTCTTCGTTACAATTTGTTTTTTTTACGTTATAACACGAGAGAGTTACGAGATTATCGCGAGAGGACAAAATGGCTGAACGAAAGACAAAATGGCCGCGAAAAATATTTGCAGGTTATTTGTCAAAACGCCATAAATGCATTGCATTCTTATTTTCTTTCTTTCTTTCTTTTTTTTTTTTCTTTCTTTTTTCATTTTATATCATCGCTCTCCCTCTCTATGTCTCTCGACTTCTCGATTGGACGTTTTATCAATTTTTGCTAAAATTTTTTTTTCTTTTTCTTTTTTAGTTTCTTTAATTTTTTTACGTCGCTTACGATTACGTACTACGTTGCGTGAGAGTGCTGCTGTTGTTGCTGCTGCTGCTGCAGGGATTGCTGCTGTTGCAATAGAAGCTGCTGCTGCTGCGCCTGTGTTAATTTGCTCGAACTCTTGTGATGACTCGACGACGAATGCTTTTCCTGAAACAGAAGAATTCAATGCTGGATTCGAGTCCACGAACGATCCTCATTCCGCGGTAATTTTTCCGCTATTTACATATTAAAAAATGATCCTCGAGATTGCGAGATGTTCGATGCAATTAAGATTGTCAGGTATACATCGACGATGAAAGCTTCAAAATTGACAATAATGAACGCAAATATTTGCCGATATCTCGTTGCAATTTGCGTGTTGCACTTGTGCGTTACGAAGCTCGGAATTCTCGAATAGTTTGTTAAAGTCCTCGAGACGACGCTATTTGTTAACAAAAGCTTCATTTTTCGTATCGGTACGCCGATATATACCCGTCGGTTTCGTAAAAAAAAAAAAAAAATGAAAAAAAAAAAAAAAAATGATTCTTGATTCAAGCGAAACGCATGCATAATCGTGCGAAACACAAAGCATTCCAATAATTTGTCCTAAAATAAAAAAAAGCAGTAAAGGAAGAAGAAAAAAAAAAAAAAAAAAAAACCTTCACCAAGCGACCAAATGAAACGGCGTACATTAACAATGGAAGGGCGATGTATGAATATCTCTGCACTGGACAATGTATCTCATCCCAAACATAGCGTGTTAGTAGCGAATTAAAAAAATAAATAAAAATTAAAAAAAAAAAAAAAAATTGCATCGTCGTTATGCATCCCACGATTACGACTATTGAATATAAGATTAAATATAATTACAATCTATCGTAAATATAAATGGATGAGTTAAAGAGACAAAATAATTACTAAGGTATTTTTCGTTTCCACAGAACGTTTATTTGCTTTTTTCTTTTTTTTTTTTTTGTTTTCTTATTAATTTGTTATGTTTTTTTTTTTTGTTTGTTTTGTTCATCTTCGCAGATCGCAGAGTCCGTACTTTTCCACATTGCCGAGTATACAATGATTGAAGTTTTCTCTGTGTTTTTGTTTCTTTTGTATTGTTTTTTTTTTTTTTTTGTTTTTTTGTTTGTTTTTTATCCGTATAAGTTTAATCGCGTTACATATGAAGTTTTTGCTTTCGCTCGTCCAATTTGTCTCACTATTTCCATCGCGGCGGTTCCCGATCTCCTTCTCTAATTAAATTCGCTGTACAAAAGCTAACACCCTGTTTCACCCTCTCACTTTCGAAACACCTTAGCAATTATTTTGTCTTTCCAAACATTGCCCGCGATTATATAGATATATCTTGTTTTGCCTTTTTTTTTTTTTTTTTACGATTCAAAACTTCGTTATTTATATCAACTTTGTCAATATATGTATATATATATATATATATATCTAATCTTCATATAGAATTCGCGCAACTTTTGTTCCCAACTGTCTTCGCACGTTTTTTTTTTTTTTTTTTTTTTTTTTTTTTTTTTTTCGTCGCCCACGTAACACTCTCACGCACACGCACACGCACGCACACCCATTAGATATTAATCTTAAACGAATAATTATCTATAATTCACAATTATGTCACTTTTGCGATATTATTTAAGCTCAGGAAGATCCGAACGAAAAATTTCATTGAGCAATATATAGTTCGATAATCGTCGCTCGTGTTAACTTTTTTTTTTTTTTTTTTTTTTCGTTTCCTATCAAAGTACGCGAGGCCCTCGTCGTTACGACAAAAAAAAATAAACAATTATCTCTTATGAACAGAAGTCGATCTTTGATTCGTCTTAAAAAAGAAAAAATATATAAAAAATAAATGAAAGAGGGCATCGATCAACGTTAATGACAATTAATTGAAGAAAAATAAAAAAAAAAAAACAAAAATGAAAAACAAAAAAGACGTTGCAATAAAGAGCAATAACAATATTTAACGAAGGCGATGATAACGAGCATAATAATTGATAGTTGCGGACAAAAATCCAATGTACGCACGAAGCGATAAACATCGAACATCGCAGCGCTCGCTCTCTCTCTCTCTCTCGTCCTCTCTCTCGTTTACATTTAATATAAAAATTATTATTTAAAGAGACACTCTGTGTGTCTCTGTGTGTATGTTTCGTAGTTTCACATGATAAGGTCGTTATAATGGCAATCGGAGTAACATTATACATATATATATATATCGCGTTCTAAACACAACACTATATATAGATTTTTCTTTTTAGTTATTCAAATATTTAATTTTTTTTTTGTTTTTTTTTTCTGTCTTTCGTATACCCGTCTCAAATCACGCTTTCTACTTTCCTCGTCGCATACGAAGTATGTTAAGAGAGTAAGTATCGTTTAATTTCGCGATCCGGATCGCTAATTTTTTTTTTTTTTTTTTTTTTTTTTTCGACACGCCGTCTATTCAACAATATTCCAGGAAACCTTCGCCAGCAAAGGCAGTCGTTGATCAAACTTGATCTCGGGGAATTCAACATCGACGCTCGTTTCATTTGTTCGCTGTCCCTACGTCCATTTTTATACCATAAAAAAAAAAAATAATAAACAACATGCTGATAGTGTTTAAAAAAAAAAAAAACTATATGGTCGCTTGGTAGAAAATAAAAGTTTCGTACGATGCCCATGCGTTATCTACGTTATATATGTGTATATATATAGATATATATATATGTCTCTACGCATTCAGAAAAAAAAAAAAAAAAAACTCGTCGAAGGAAAGGATAAATTTCTACGCGAGCGTCAGCTCCGCGATTGCATCGATTATTCGATTAACATCAAATTTTTTTTTGTTGTTGTTGCTTTTTTGCTTTTTAAATCGATGCAATCGTTCGGACCGACTTCTCGAAAGTGCACATACGAAAAAAAAAAAATATATCGGGTACGCAAGCTGCTTCGCTGCTCGTAGTTCGGTTATTTTTCTTTCGTTAACTTTTTCGTCTTTTTTTTTCGATATCTATCAACGTTTTTGTCGCGAGCGTTAATACTTATCCGATTTTCCGAAAAAAAAAAAAAGAAAAAAAAAAAAAAATATACAAAATTTCTCGAATTTTTCCCCTTAAAAAAAAAAAAAAAAGAAAATAATAAATCTATTCAGGTGGTGGCGGAGGCGGAGGTGGCGAAGAATTTGGCGGTGGACCGCTGGGCAAAGGCGGTGGATTTTCCCCCTCAAATTTCGAATTTGGAATTTCAATACCGTTATTCCCTCGTACCGGAATCCCTGATAAATTCGGTGGCGGTACCGATGTGTCTATAGCTCCGTCGGGGGTCATTATAACATTACCGGGATAAATACCGAGAGCAGCAGCAGCCATAGCAAATTGTTGCTGTTGTTGCTGCTGCTGCTGTTGTTGAAACTGTTGCTGCTGTTGATAATACATCGCGTGTTCGTACATCGAATACCCCCCGTGTTGATTATACATACTCGGCGGTGGATAATTAGCGAAATAATATGAATTATCGAAAACAGTACCGTTGTTCGTTCCCAATATACGATTATTCGACGCGTTTCTTCCCAAATTTTGTCCCGACGCGTTTATACCGGAAGCAGCTGGAATACCCGAATTATTATTGTTGTTCAAACTATTGTTTCCGTGTCTTATGTCTAAATCCATATCCATTTGGATTCGTTGCCTCAACGTATGTTGTTGCTGTTGCTGATAGTAATTCTCGGACAAATGTAAACTCGTCGGCGGCGCCGTAGTAGCGAAGGTTGACGAGCGCGACGGGACGAATTGTCGGGCTCCTCGTCCACCACGTACCTTGTTATTGCTGCTGTAATGTCGACCGTTTTGTTTTTGCTGAACGTGTTGCTGTTGTTGCTGCTGCTGCAATTGTTGTTGTTGATTTCCATAACTCGTTATCGTTAGATTTTGAGTTGTATGATGATGAAGTTGCTTCTTCGTCGGTGGGGCTGTTGTCTCACTACTGCCGGTCTCATTGCGATCCCTCTTGCGGCTCGAACTCGTACTAACGGTGGCATAGAGGCTCGTCGACGATGAACTGGTGCTAACGGAGACGGAACTCTCCGCGGTATCGCCGCCCGTGCGAATTTTCATTTTCAGCGATCCTTGAATCGGTTGTGATACAGTTTCTTGCAATCTCTCCTTAGGTATTTTAATCTTAAGTCCCGTTGTCGTTTGTGGCAACGATTTTTCTTGGCCGCTTCCCTGCGCCTGCGAAGTAACCGTCGGTTCCGTCGTTTGCATATTCAATTTATTTTTTAGAATTTTCAGCGTAATCGGCTTCTCCTTCTCCTTTTCTTTTTCCTTTTCCTTCTCTTTGCGTTTGTGCTTTTTCTTCTCGCGCGACTTATCCTTATCCTTGTCCTTCTCTTTGTTTTTGTGTTTCTCTTTCTTCTTCTTTTTCTCGCTCTTGTGATGATCGGACTTTCGGGATGACGAGGTTTGTTGATCGGTTACTGTTGTCGACGTCGTTGTGGTTGCCGTTGACGCTGTTGTCGCGATTACCGTATCATCGTTGCTCGCGGTAACGAGCGACGGATTCGCTATCGTCGGATTATCCGGTTCAGGTATCGTCTGCGCTGGCGCCGTCAGCGCCGATATATCGACAGTCGACAGTACTTCTTTCTCCTCTTTTATAACGACTGCCGTAGGGAACGATGCTGCGGTTCTTTCTTGATGATCGAACTGATGATAGCGTTGATTTTGAAGATTTTTGTTGCTCATAGCATCATCGTGATGCTGTGACTGTTGAGAACTCGATTGCGGTACGTCGAAGTCGGTTATTCCTTGAAGCAACGACGGCATAGGCGCCAGAGGCTCCTGCAGCAGAGCGCTTATACTTTGCGCCGTCTTCATCGGCGATAGGTAATCTTGAGAATTTTTCATTGGTTGCGTACCGAAACCGGAGTCCGGCGATGATCGCGACAAATCTTCGCGTTTCGGAACCTCGAGACCATTCGTAAGACTCGTGTGTCGTCCTATCGGCTCGGGTTCGAAGGGTTTTATAAGCTCAGGAGGCTTGAGATCGTTCGCAACGGAACTGTGACCGCTACGACCGTTTGTAGAGTTTGGATTATCACGAATAGGCTGTATCAACTCCGGTACTCTACCGAGCATTTTCATCGTTTCGTAATTTTCACGATTCTCATCAATTTCCAATTTAATCGTTGGTTTCGCAAGATTATTCGCGTTATCGCCGATACTCGATGTTCTGTGTCTCTTGTGTTGCTGCTGCGGTTGCTGCTGTTGCTGAGGTATTTGATTAATCGATTGATTGGCTACTTGAGATATCGCCGAACTTCCGAATGCAGCGAGATCCATACTTCCCATTGGATCCGGTACTCTCTCCTGCAGTTTCGAACTCTTAGTTGCGATATTACTGCTCGACGGTGGAGTTTTTTGACGCGTTTGTCTCGAAACTCGAGATTCCCGAGGCGTCGATTTTTCGGGACTGAATATCGATTTGTGTTGCTTAATCGGCGGCGGTTGTTGCTGAAGCGATTGAGACTGAATTCTCTTTTCCTCGGAATTTCCATTCTTCACTTCGCTCTTCTCGTACTTGTTAACGTGTTGAGAATTTTTTCCTAATGAAGCTTTGTCACGCGGCACCGGCAACTGTCCGTAATCTTGATGATTTCTCGATTGATTAGGAACGGCGATCGGTACTTTGGGATTCTGCGGTTGTTTCAACATGTTCGCTATGTAGTCCTCCCGTTGTAGCACCACTTCCGCCGGTCTCATTCCTGTTTTCAACGGGGCTAACGGCTTGTCGATTAACTTGCGAACTTCTTCGCTTCTCTGATCGACACTTTCCGGTCCGACTTTTCTACTTCGCGCTGCTTGTTGTTGCTGCTGTTGTTGTTGCTGCTGCTGCTGCTGCTGTTGTTGTTGTTGCTGCTGCTGCTGTTGTTCCTGTTGATACTTCGCGTACGCTTTTTGATCCGAATCCTTGCCACGATGTTCGAGAATCTTGTTTCGCGGATCGTAGCCTCGTTGTCCCGGTTTCTCGTGTTTCTCACGATTGTGATTCAATTTTTCCATGTTAGGCGCAGATTCGGCATTGGGAATGGAAATATCGGATTGTTCCGTATTAGTTATTTGCGCTTCTTTCGGCTGATGTCCGTGAGGATAGATCGACGATTGATTTGATGGATTAACAGGCGCAGCGTTATAATCGCGAGGCATTCTCGGGCGACCGGATTGCCCTGCGGAAGAAGAACTCGACGACGAATGTCTCTGCGACGTTTGCGAAGGCACGCCGCCCGGCTTTGCGTCCGCTCTGTGTGCACCGTGATGATTGTGATGCATGTTGGGCTTCGCATTCGGTACATTCGGATGCTTTCCTGAGCTCGACGACGGCTGCGAGGAAGAAGCTTGCTGCTTCGCGTGGTGAGACTGCGAGTGATGAGGCTTTTGAGGCATTAGTTCCCCGGGCGTTGCCGAGACATTTTGAACACCCGCGGCGGCTGCCGCTGCAGCTTTTTCGCGCTCGAGACGCTCGCGTTCTTTTTTTTCGCGATACTCGCGATAATCGACCGGCGGACGGGACGACGAGGTCGACGATGAGGCCGAAGGCTTTTTTGGATCTTCGGGCGGAAATGGACGCGACGATTGGAACGTCGGACCACCGTCCATAGCGGGAGATTGCACTCGACGAGGCTCCGCGTCCTGAAAAATGAATAAAGAAATCGTGAAATTCTTCGAACGAATAAAACAATGAAAATCAAAGTACGCCGGTTAATCGGAAAGAATCGAAAATTCTTCTATCGTATTGTTAACGATTCAATGCATTTAGAAATTTACTTCGCGCGTATATTTTGTGGAATAAATAGCTCTCAAGTCTGCATAAGTTTCAACCAATTAGCTTGTCTCGATCGATGCGACGCCACTGCTATTTCAGACTCCCTTATTAGCTATAATCTATTTTTATTCCCGCGACTCGACAATTTATGGGATGGATGACAAAATTGTGAAAGTAAGAGCGTCCGATAGAGGGGTTTTTTTTTTTTTTTTTAATGGAAATTTCTCCAACAACAACAAGTAAAGAATTATTGAGGGAATATCCAAAAAAAGTTTTTTTTTATCTTCGACGATCATAAAAGATGTTCGAAACTCATTTTTTACGCAATTTTGACAAAAAATCATTTCCGGTGCTTGCATTCTATGAGGAAAAATACCCTCAGGATATTTAATAGAGTCTTAAAACAGTTTTTTGGCAAAAGCCCAACAAAACCCGAATATATTCCTTTTTTATTAAGTTTTTTTTTTAAAGGCTTCAAAAACCGTTAGAGTTCACGTATCTTGTAGTTTTTTTTAGCAGAATACGAATTTAATAAATATTTGCTTCATTCTCATGCAGGACATTGGAAAAAGCGTAAAAAAAACGTTATTCGTTTTCTTTCCGGTGCAACTTTAACTCTTCGTGCCTAACTTCCGCCTTTGGTCTCCGATTATTTCCGCTTATTTTTTCTTAGCATAGATTTTTTTTTTTTTTAGGTATATATCTCTTGTATGTTACGTGAAATTTTGTGATGTACTTACGAAAGGAGAATTGGGCAAACTGGGATGATTTATACTTGGACTCTGATTGGCCGATATACTCATGATTTTTCGTTTTAGCCTCGACGGACACTTGTCGAATATGTGAAGAAACTCGGCGGTGAGCTGTTGAAGCTGTTGCCCGGTAACGCTACTATCGACGTACCAGAACCAGTCTTTGTCCTCGTTGCTTTGCGGTATCTGATAAAAATAAAGCCGTCAACATGCATCCAAATAAAAATACAAAATACTTTAGATCGAAAAATTAAAAAAATAACTGATGAATTCTTACCTCCCAATTGGACCATTTGCAGGCGAGATGTATGCAGAAACACGCGACTACCGTAGGCTTGTACTGCAGGCACATCGTGGTCAAGTGTAAACTGCAAGACAAAACGAAAATGCCCCCAACAAACGCTGATTAATAATAGCCAATCAACAAGATCGTTGAAAATAACGAAATAAAAAAAAAACGAACACGAAATCAAAGATAATCAAACAATCCCTACAATCTACACTTCAGCTACGTTATTTCTCTTAAAATTTACCTTCAACAGAGTCAATCAAATCTTTCTTAATCGCCATAAACGGTTTTCCATATCGAATAGATACAATCGCGACGCAACATTCTTCTCCCGTAAGACAATCCCCGATATTTAAATAATCGTTTTGTTCTTTCTGTATCTAACGTTTTATCACGAGAAGAATCTTGCGCATCGATAAACGAATACTATTTCTTATTTTTTCTATGTTTTTTCTTTGTGTCTTTAGCCACCTGTTCGACGCCATGAAGTACGAAGTTTGGGCCAAATCCTTGCTTGCTGTAAAGTAAAAAACATATATATATATTATGAAACGTTTATCCGCTGCCGTTTTTTACTCGAAAATCGGGAATTTTTTACTGACCTTTCACCAGGTGACAACATCTTACAACGTGCGTATGAGGATGATCTATCGCAACGTCGAATCCCAAAGTTTGCAGAAGTACATTCTCGTTGAACACCAAGTCCTGAGCTTGTTCCAGATATTGCTGCAAACCGATTCATCTCGTAGTTTCTTTCTCAGTGTTTTTTTACTTTTTTTTTTTTTTTTTTGGGCCGTTTGTTACGCATTTTTTTCTGGTTTTTTTTTTTTTGTTTTTATGCGCAGTCTCACCTCGGATCTTGGGTCAGGCGGCGTCTGGTCTCTGTGAAGACACATGTGCGCTACCTTGATAACGTGCTCCAGTTTGCGCGGCTGTTCCTCGACCTTCGCGGCGAGGAATAATGCCGCCGATGCTATCGCGTTCCTGTGGAACTGCGACAGCGAGTGGAACACGTAGAATCTGTGCATATACACTATTGCCGTATTTATGCATAATTGCGTACTGTAGAAAGAAACGTGAAAAAAAAAAACGATACAAAAAAATGATAATTAAGGAATTCATAGTTTGCGAATGATTTTTTGTAACGGGAGAAATAGGATTTTTTTTTTTTTTTTTTTGGGAAGCAAGTGAATTTTTTTTTGTTACGATAAATGGTTTGTTTCCAGTAAAATTAGTGAAAAAAAATATAAAATCGACGTCAATTCTTAGCGATGCCATTTGAAGTCTTCCGATATCTGATAGATGACGAAACTCCGTGGGATAACTCGTTAAATTGAAGCAAGTAAAGTTTAAACCATTGGAACGATTGAAATTCTATCCTTCTTGCAAAATTGTTGATAATTTTCTATACGATGCGCCGATACGATGCACGATGACTATATTCCGAAAAAAATCGCGTAATCTAATACGCGACGTTTTTTGGGCTTTAGAAAAAAAAACCTCGAATTTTCGAACTTCACTATTTCGTTGATTGCCGCCGTGTTTGCGAAAATCGTATTGTTTACGAAAAAAAAAAAAAAAAAAGTGTGAAAGACGCAATAGGGACGCGTGACCTAAGTTTTCAAGCCACCATAGTGTTTACCCACTCGCGATCACCGAGGTTCGTTCGTACATCGGAATTGTCTCGCACGAAATGGGGTTAAATGAGTGTAGAAAAAAATTTGTCAAAGCATCGAAACGACGACGCGAAAGTTGTGGGCTATCGTATTAGCGTGAAAAACAATGAGGAAGGTAGAAATAAACGAGGATAAGATGTGAAATGTGTGTTATCAGAGGGGGGACAAGAAGCGTGATGGAAGATTTTTTTGTTCCATCAAGTCGCACGTTGAAAGTTTTCGCAATGAAAAAGGATACACTGATAAACGTTGTCCCATGTCCTGAATAAAATTAGCGGCTTGTTGCCTGTAACTGAGTTCCTTATCGGCGTCTATGCCGAGTTTTCGACTCGGTGTGTTTGCAAGCTGTTCCTTCGTAAAGTACCATTTTTCGTCAGCCGCCATTTATATATGTACACATACACACACGGTGGGAACGCGTTGGACGACTGCGTCGGGATTACACACCGCTCGACGCACTTCACGTCGAATATTTTCACAGTCGATACCAACACAACCTCCGTATATAACACGCCGCGCGCTCTCTCTTGGTTGATGCGAGATATAAATAGAGAACACACTGAACGTGAGGACTTCAGAGCGGAAATGACGCCATCTTTGATACAATAGAAACACTTGTTTTGAGATATATCAAATTAATAATTCACGAAAGAAACTAATATTTTTAACAAACAATCTCGAACGACGGCTCGTTACGTTGTAAAGTCAATTTTTCACAAGGAGACCACACTCGCGACGGTATAAACGTTATTACAAACGTGAGAGACACCGTTGATTGGCTTTCGGAACAATTGGGAGAAAAAGGGTACCGTTATTCGCCGAATTATTAAGGCCGGTAGGGAGAAACAGGCGACGGGGGGAGGGGGAGGCACGCAGCAGGTAGTGACCCAAAATTTAATTCCTTGCTCGCACGTCCGATTAGCACGAAATAATATTCATTCAAATCCGTACCTTTTCAGATCGTAAACAATAAAAATAAAACAAATGAAAAACAGGTATTACCCCGACGGATCACATCAAGACGACAATTCGATTCATTATTTTACGTTACCAAATTGAAACGAAATAAATTTCTGGGTATTTGTTATATTTGTCGATGCATAGTTTAGCCATTTCGTCGATCAATTTGCGAGTATCACGAAAATTTTCGGCCATGTATTCATTTTGTAAAGATTTCGCGGAATTTAATATCTCGAAACGGTGCTTCCGCCTGGCGTAGATAAGCTAGAGCGCGACTAACGCTGCGGGGGCACACTTTCTCACGCACATACGTGCACTATATCGCGAAGGTTGCGCGTGGTCGGAGCGCTCTGTATTTGTGTCGGTGAAAAAAAAAACACAGTGTAGTTTAGTCGTGAGATAAACAGAGTCGCGATAGGTCGATGGCGGCTACTCCGTTGCCGTTGCAAAAATAGTCACAACTTTACCACGGCATTATATCGCGGCGAATTAAACGATTTTTTTTCTGTCGTCATTTATAACAACACACTTATCGTATATCACAGTTAGTTAAAAAAAAATCATTATCGTTACGTGAAAACGGGAGTGAAAAAAAAGCACACACTTGAAGATTAATAAATATTTCGTTTGGATATTAGTGTAACGAATAAGGGGTAAGTCTTTGTTTTTTGTCGAGCTGCGATTAGATATAAATTACATCATTACACCGAAAAGCCTCGAAGAAATTTGCATTGGCTCTGTGTTCTCTTCGACGTAAACGACCGAGTTTCGAGACGGAGATTTTTTATTTCATCTAACGCTCGTTTTAAACCCGTTGATTGTTGGTTTTCTTTTTCGCTCGTCGACGATATCGTTGTTATTGCTCGAACTTGATTTGTTCTTTTTTTTCTTGTTGTCGGGGCGTTACGCGTGGCTATTATCTACGTTGCGACGATTATTTTTCGAGGTGTGCAACATACCCACGCGAACGTAATGGCCGACACCACACTCGACGACTACCGGACTCAAATCGCCTTCTTACACTTTCCAGACTATTCGATGACGACATTTATTTATTAAACTACATTAACTGATTATGGGGCATTGATAAATCATAGATTATGTTTTAGTGAATTATAGTAAGCATTTGGATGATCAATTGCGGCGAAATTATAGATTTACTTGATAGCAGTCAGGGAAGTTCGTCCGGTAGCCATTTTGACTCAAAGTCCGCTGTAATTTGAATATAACAATTAACGATGTCATAAATCTAATGTTCTCATTGTTTAAACATCGAATTTACGTGTGAAGAAATCTCCTTTTTCCCTTCAATAACCCTTTTATTAAAATTTATTAAACCGCTTAAAAAATATTTTTCAACAATCCCGTGAGATCGACGAAAAAAAAAAAACGAAGTTTTTTTTTAGCATTGGAATGTTTCGCGTTCCAAAAACCGCAATGCCAGCAGCAGTAGCCCAATTATTACCGTCATCGAAGTCTCTGAAACCGTCTACCTGTTCATATTCGAATTACGATTGTCCCCAACCGTGTCTGGAAAATTACGCTTACTGCGGCAAACATATACTCGAAGACCCAACAGCGCCTTACAAGCCTTGCAGCTTTATTTACAACACAAATGGCCGGAAGTGCCACAATCCCGCGCCAAAACTCGATAGACGAGACTTATCGTAAGTAAATCATTAAAAAAAATGTTTAAAAAAGACGAATTTAAACAATTCAAGAATGCGTTCAACGTTAAATCGCGTTAAAGATATTGTCCAGAGCACACGAGAAAGGCACAGACGGCGAGAATAAAATCAACTTCGAAGCACTCGCTCCCGCAATCGTCGGAAACGCTGTTGCTGAAACTAAGTCATTATGTGGAGGAAGAAGACTCCGAGGACACGGAGGACGAGGAGGTCAAAGGTCAAATCAAATGTCTCGATCCTTTCGGTAAGAATAACTTTTTTTTATTACGCAGGCAAACATGTGAAACAAACTATATATAAAAAAAAAATCGCCGACATTTTTTTTTTTTTTTTTTTTTTTTTTTTTTCGTTTATTTCGCATTTTTTTTTGCGATCGGAGTAATTTATGATAAAAAAGTAACAATTGATATGAATTTTTTTTATTAAGTGGACATAAACGCCCAAAGCGTTAACACATCGAACGGTAGTGAGGTTCTCGATTACGCGAGTTCTAGCGATAGCGACGTTGAGCCGACGGTGGTAAACGAAACTCTGAGAGGATCGTTTCTCGACGATAGCGACAACGAGAGTCTTCACAGCGCTCAGGAAGATCCGCTGAAGTGA
This sequence comes from Cryptus armator, assembly GCA_963971235.1. Lineage (NCBI taxonomy): Eukaryota > Metazoa > Arthropoda > Insecta > Hymenoptera > Ichneumonidae > Cryptus > Cryptus armator. The sequence continues at coordinate 9,699,028 of OZ020241.1, forward strand.
GTTATTAACGCCAAACCCTGCAGCATGATAAATGATTTTTTATTTTTTTTTTAATTCCTCAAACAAATATAGCCGTTTGTATTTCATTATTTGTATTCTTTCTAGTAGTAGATATGCTAGCATGCTTCGGCTTGTGCATTTTCGCCAATATATTTCGTAAATATTTTCATTTCGTAGACATTATTTTTTTTTTTTTCTACGATATTTTTCACTATACGAAAAACGTAAAATTTTGCTTTTTAACGGAAACGAATACGCTTTTTCGAATGTGTAGTTAATAATCGGCAAAAATTTATTAGTTTTTTTTGAATAATCGGAAATAGTTTCATCCGAAGCTTTGATAAAATTAATTAAAATCATAGGAAACAGTGCAGTGTCCCTCCGTCTCCTTTCTCAGAGTACAATATTCTGTCCTATCGTAGTCGCTTGCGCCATAAAGCCCTTTGAACTCGACGATTCTACCCCACCGTTTAAATTTGAAGTATACACTTTTTAAGGCACGCCGGCATCTTTACCGCCGAAGAAGTAATCTACATTGCCAGAGAAAAATTGATAACACTGCAGTCTCTGTACATCGAACAATTCAGACGATTGCAATACACGTTAAAGGAGAAGAGACGAAAGTACCTGCACGCACTCAAGAAAGAAAAAGAAACTCTTTGTAAGAATTGTTTGTCGTTTTTTTATCATTATTTTGTTTCAAATCTCGATGTGAATGCGCTCTTTGCAATTTTCGCTCTTGAAAATTTATTTTCTTTAAAAAAAGAAGAAAAAACAAAAAAAAAAAAAAGCAAAAAATTTTTAGGCAGTATTCACGATCAGCCGAAGGAAACCGCGAGAGAAAAGAAGATATACGAAAAATTAAAGGCGTTAAACAGTTATCACAGGAGAAGCGGCGTTGAAGCGATTTTATATAGAAAATCATTGGAAAGGCGAACAAAGGTAACTTTGGAAATTTTTTTCTTTGACGAAATGTGTTAATAATGGTATTTACTTATCACTTTTCGAACGATAGATCACAGAAGGAGTGACGCAAAAACCACCGAGTGTACCGAAATGTATATTTACCGAAGGCGGCGTAAAATGCGGCGAGAGGACATTGCCGTCCGCGAAACACTGTAGAAAACACATACTTAAGGTAAAATAAAAATCTTTCGACACACGACTAGCGCTTTATTGATGTTTTTTTTTTTTTTTTTTTTTTTTATTGTAATTACTGTTTCTAGGATCAGCATCAAGTTTTGTTCAAAGCTTGTGGCGCTATGCGGGCCGATATCGAGTGCCACGAACCGGTGCCCGTAGTTTTCGATTCTAATTGCGTTTTTCACATGGATTTGCCTTCTCCATGCAAATTGGAAACTATGACGGTACGTCAACGTTCTCGAAGCCCTCGATAGCGTTTCTCGTTATCTTCGAAACTTGAATTCCAAGCTAAAGAGTTTTTATTTTACGTAATTAATGCTTTACTCTCGTATTATATTTTATTAGTTCGAAGAGCAGCAAAAACTGTCTCCGGTTCGCGGCGCTTCGGCGATGGAAGTCGCTGCGGAGGGACAAGAGATCGATCCCGACGACGACATGGCGGGTCTCATGCGAGAGATGAACGACGCCAGTAAAAAGAAACCCGTATTCAACGAGAGTCTGAACAGCGAGGCGAGTACCGACACAGCGTTCAGTCTAACGGCGCAGATGAGCGATAAGGACGATCTCGTTTCCGTTTGATAACGCGCGCTGTGTCTCTTCCTCTCGTAGGAGAGACGAAAAAAATTAATTACAACACATTGTGATAAATCTTTCACACTTAACAAAGTATTTATTACATTCAATCGAATAGTATCTAATCGCGTTTCCAGTTCGTTTGTACAAATCGACGACTGAGGATGTGGAAATAAATAAATTAGTAAACGTTTGAATAATTGTTTTTTGTTTTTTCTTTTTTTTTTTTTCATAATTCACGTACGTTTTTTTATTTTTTTTAGACACAAATTGTTTCTGTTCTGTTTTCTTCTTTTTTTTTTTTTTTTCCATTACGAAAGACACCACTTGCGGCCCAAACTTTTCGATACATTTAGCAACGAATAATAAAACGATTCGAGGCAATTGTTTTCGTTAAACAATTTCGAGATTTTCATTGTTATTTTTTTTTTTTTTTTTTTTTTTTTTTTACGTAAAAAAGTATATTATTACCTACAATTGTGTGTATATATATATATATATGTATATAATATCCGCTTCCAGCGACGAGCGAAAAAAGAGGGTTCGTTCGATCGACAATAATTCTTTAAGTAATTCATTAATAAAGTATTTGCGTGAGCGACGAATGAAACGATAAAGATGCATTTCGTTTGACGAAATATATTTTATAAATTCCTCAGGCAATTCCTCAGGCAACGAAATAAAATGAGAAAAAAAAAATCGGGTTAATGCAATTAAGATTTACGAAGGTGAAGAAAAAACATTAAACGATTTCTTTTTTTTTTTGTTTGTTTTTATAAATAAACGGCTGCTTTACCCTTAACGATCGAGATATCGCGAGAAAAAAATATATATTCTACTCAATCCTAAAGCTAATTAATAAATGCAATTCGTGGCAGCAAAAGAATTATCCTTTTTTTTTTTTTTCATCATTTAACTAATCGATGGGTCATGTATCTCCTTTCCACTTAACGGCAAAATATCAATCTTAACAACTAGTGAGAGGCTCGACGGACAAAATCTACTTTTTTTTCTTTTCTTCTATATATACAATTATTATTATTCATCGCTAAAACTATACAATAATAATAATAATAATAATATATGTTTATTATTGGATTATCGACAAAGATAAATTTTGTCCGCAAGCTTGAGAAATATAGTACAAGAATTGTGTAATGCATGTATTATGACGATGAGTAGCAAAAAACCTTTGCGAGATATCGAACGAGTATGTCGTTTGAATTAACAGATTGGAAGTAGCACCGAGTTTTGTAGTTATTTCGCGCGGTTCGCGGACCTTCCAGCGATATTCTTTTTCTTTTCTTTTTTTTTTACGTTTCAAAGCCGCTGGAACGTTAGTTTTCGTTTAGTTTTTTTTTTTTTTATTTTTTTTTATTTTACTAGAGAGATGATCGATGATATTTACGTGTATGAACAGCGGGTGAAAATTTGTAGGACTAATACACTAGAATAAATATCGAACGTCCGAAAAACACGGAGAAAAAGAACAGAAAATATAGTGTTGCCAAACATTTTCGTATCGCTGTGTTTGATGACACAGTGAGGTAATAGCTGTCCTTAAGCATAATTGATAATACGATTTTAGATTGAAAATATTAACTGAATTATTTTCACCGTGGATTCGGTATGTTTCATGGAACGATTATTGACATTTAAAAAACCGGTAAGAATTGACTCTGTTCTCGTTATGTTTGTGTTTTTCGTTTGTTTTCTTTTTTTTTTTTTTTTTTTTTTTTACGTGTTTAAATAGCTGTTTCACGACGCTACCAGGCGTCTTATAGTAAATTCGCGCTATAGCATAAGTTTCGCAATTTCGCGACTCGGTAAATTCTATTTCTTTTTTTTTTTTTTTTCCCCTTAATCGCTGAATATATGCTTGAGGTCGTGTTCGTAGAGGGCAATTATCAGCATTATACCGAGTCCCGTGGTCAATCCAAGAGCCTGAAGAACGCATTGCCACTGGGAACCACCTTCCTCCGTGTGACTCGACGATAGTTCGGGAATCTGTAAACAAAGAAAAATCCAAATGTAAATTAACAGAGTTAAAATAATTATACATATACTCAACGAAAAAAAAAAAAAAAAAAAGATAAAAGTTAAGATTACATTTGTAATTAAACTGATAAAACTTTGGCTTTAGAGAATTTTTACAGTGCGAATAATTTCCGAGATGCGGGCAGTCGAAAGGTTCAGCCAATAGCGACGCTGAATGTATTAAAAAAAAAAAAAAAAAAAAAAAGAATTGCTAACTTACCATATCTACGAGCGCAATGTAGATAAACATTCCCGCAGCAGCGGCAAATATCCAACTTGTAGCTGAGGGCGCAGCGCCGAGCAAAACTCCGAGAATCATACCGAAGAGACACAGAACTGATGACAATAAATTATAAAACAGCGCTTGTTTCCAACTCATTCCGGCTTTCAGAAGAACAGCAAAGTCGCCGAGTTCGTGTGGCAATTCGTGACAAAATACCGCGATAGCGGTTGAAAAGCCTCCAGCGATATTGGCGGCGAACGCCGCACCGATTGCCATGCCGTCGGTGAAGTTGTGAAGACCATCGCCCATTATTACCATCCAAGCGACGCTACTCATCGAGTCTGGCGCCGCGTGAACATGACCGTGCGAATGCGTGTGGCCGTGATGTTTGTTTTCGTGTTCCCGTATTATAACTGTATAAGACTCAGTCTCATTCAAGGGAACGTCGGCGCCCTCACCGCCGCCCACATCGTCGTGTTTCAGAGTCGAAGTTTTTTCGACATTATTCAACGGACCGTCACCGTCCAATCGCCACTCCTCCGGCGATAATTTGTTATTGCTAAGAGAATTTTTTCCGCAATCGTGATGATCATCTTTCATCATTATCTTCGCGACGCTATTGCAATTCGATGTTAAGGGCTTTTCCTCGTCTATCGTTGCCGGACGCTCGCGGTCGTTGTGTTGGCGATCGTGATGATTGTCTATCGACAGCAATGATAAATTTATAAATTAACAGTAGTAATGAAGAAATCGATATGTCTAATATCTTTGAACTTCAAACTTTGAGAATCGAAGTTTCGTGTAATTGAGATAATTGAAAGATTTTTATAAATATATATGTTTTTAATTTACCTCTCGTTTCCGTCGTTATTTCTCCGTAGCAATACGGATAGGAAGAGTACTTGTGTTTGCATAATTTTTCGCCAACATTGTTGCCATTGGCGCCGTCGGTTTCACGCATCACTCGCACTCTCGTTGGTAGCTGAAACTCATCAGAAACTATCTGAAAAAAGGCTGAACTGCCGATTTCTATTGATTATAACGAATCGTCGCGTCCCAATGCTCTGCAAGATCGGTATTAACGATTCTTAACGAGACGCGACGATACGACACGCGACGAATACAAACATAAAAACACAAAATTAAAAAAAAAAACTGAATGGGAAAAAAAGGGAGAATTGGGGTTTTGAGGAATGTGTGTCTTTGATCACTCACTTTGTTCTTTCGTTGACGATGCTTGCGCCACTCGGCTATCATCGCCAGAGCTTTTTCCGTGAAGAAAAACGTTATGAGACCCAACATCGCTGTCAATCCTTTCCACATGTTCAGGTTGTGCTCCGCTTCGGAATCAGACTCAGTTTTAACGGCGCCGATCTCGTGACTGTGAGAATGCGGTGTCATCATCGCCTTTTCAAAGAAACAACAAATTCAGACTCTCATTTCGACAATAGTCAGTAAGACACGGCGCTTAGTTAATGGAACTCTTTAAAGAAGGAGTAGCGATTCTTAGCGAACAGTTCTTTAGTACTTTAGAATAGTTCTTTAGCACTGATACGCCGGTTCCTATTACAATCGGAATGAAAGCGTCGTTCCCACTTTACAAGACACGAAAAAACGCGATTTTTCCTTTTAAACGATTCCGCAATAAAGTCATTGCTACTTTTATAGAAATTGAAAGCGTGATTCCTATTTTAATTGCGATTAAGGCCCGTGGTTCCCACTTTAGAAGACACGGGGCACTGTGGTTTTCACTTTCATCGATTCTAGGAAAAGAAATTGCTACTTTTAAAGAAATTAGAAGTGTGGTTCCCACTGTACTTGAGATTGGGGACCGTCATTCCCATTTTATAAGACGCGGGGAAGCGCGTTTCTCACTTTCATCGATTTTAAGAAATGAAATTGCTACTTTTAAAGAAATTAGAAGTGTGGTTCCCACTTTAATCGAGATTAGGGACCATGATTCCAATTTTATAAGACTCGGGAAAGCGCGTTTCTCACTTTCATCAATTTTAGAAAAAGAAATTGCCACTTTTAGAGAAATTAGAAGTGTGGTTCCCACTTTAATCGAGATTAGGGACCGTGATTCCAATTTTATAAGACTCGGGGAAGCGCTTTTCTCACTTTCATCGATTTTAGAAAAAGAAATTTCCACTTTTAAAGAAATTAAAAGTGTGGTTCCCACTTTAATCGAGATTAGGGACCGTGATTCCAATTTTATAAGACTCTGGAAAGCGCGTTTCTCACTTTCATCGATTTTAGAAAAAGAAATTGCGACTTTTAAAGAAATTAGAAGTGTGGTTCCCACTTTAATCGAGATTAGGGACCGTGATTCCAATTTTATAAGACTCGGGAAAGCGCGTTTCTCACTTTCATCGATTTTAGAAAAAGAAATTGCGACTTTTAAAGAAATGAAAAGTGTGGTTCCCACTTTAATCGCGATTGAGTTCCATGGTTCCCGCTTCAAACGACACTGCTTTCAAACGATTGCTTAATGCTTCGTATCAAAGATAAAAATTGATAATGTTACTCACGTGTGGCAGTAAATGTATCAGCGCATCTCCGCACAGTGTGCCGATAGCCAGTGCAACGAGAAATTGCAAGAGTTGGTGATAATAACTTTTGCCCATAACAGGAATCACTAGTACTCCCAATAGGCCGCATAAGCTGATAATAACGATACTTATCGTCGAATAAACCCACACTGAAATATCGCAATTTAAAAAACAATAAATGTTAAATAAATTTCGCCAATACCGAGAAATACCGAAAATAATTGATTTTACGATTGCTCGTTACTTTACCTTGAACCATATTTCGTGCGTTTTCGTCGTCGTCGGCATCGACGCGAAACAATTCGTCTATAGTTCCGCTCATCGCCGGCGAATATGTGTTCATCGGTACTATACATCCTTCGCGTTCGGAACTCGTGTTTCCGACGAGATGATAAATTAAAACCGGACACACACGCGTGAAAAGCCATTCCGGCAAATTTGTACCCGTGACGCCACTAGTCTTGTTTGCCTTTTCGGTACCCGTGTTCCCCGCGTCTTGCGACACGGTACTCAATAATTCTTTGCTATTCAAACACTGAAAATAATATCGATTATCGATAAATAATTGTTTAAAGCGACGAATAAATAAAATTTCGAAGGAATATTGATCGATTCGCGGTATTGATACGCACTCTCTGCTGGGAGCTTATGCTGTTTGCGTCCACGAGACCGATTCCTTGAGTTCCCTTTTCGCTTTCTGCAAAATTATAGATAACGTTAGATATTTTCCGAGTATCGAGCGCACATCGTGAGCGCAGAACGTGATCGCGTGATTCAAGGTGCGATTTACAAGCCAATTGTAGTTAGTTATTTATTTTTTTTCCGATGACGATAACAAAAAAAAATACAAATAAATCTTCGTCCGGTTGTACTCTTGACGAGCGAATGAGAATTGTCATTGGATTTTTTTTCATGCTGTCCTATCGGTTTCAAGGACTGCCGTATCTTTTAACGCGACGGATGCAAGAAATTGCGGAAATGGAAATAACTTTTGCGTCAATAAATTTGATGATTAATCCTAAATCATTACGGACGGCTCTGGTGGATTTAATTCATTTCGGAAGTAATCTTTCTTCCTTTTTTAATGATACTTTCTTTTACGTCCATTTCTAAAGCGGAATGCATGTTCCATTGTTAAATAGGTGAAAAAATAGTGCAGAGTTGATATACGAAAAATTGTATAATGAGAAAGCCACGTGGACTCGGAAAGTTACACCTCGAAAACAACAAATTGCGCGTTTTACTGCGGTAAACAAGCAAGAAAGGAAGGAACTGATACGGACATGATGACCGAGACCCGATCAGCAGCTAAATACACATGAAAATCCGAGAAGCAACAGCGTTTATCTTTGAGAAGTCGATGAAACATATACCGCGAGCTGAGTAGCGAAAAACAAAGATAGAACCTCAAACGTCCAGGCGATGATATATCTGATTCCGACGCGCCAGAAATTCGGCTCGTGTAAATCGCGAACTGCTTTTTTTTTTTTTTTTTAATAAGCCGAAACGAATATTAATAAAAATATTTAATGTTTAATTAATAAAAAATTTATTATCCGTGGGATAGTTTCGGCCATTTAAGTACTTTATTTCGGTGGGTCAATTGCGCAGTTGAGCTCAATAAATGCCGACGAAATTAATCGAGATTATTGGTATCTATATATAGTCGCTTACAGAGTCGCGATTATATTTACTGTTTTGTCGTATTTATCATTTTTTTTAAAATACTATTTCAATGTAGATATCTGGCAAACACTTTAACAATGTATTGTTCGACCTCGAGCCACTAGCGAAATCAGAGATTGTGTACATCGGGCAATTGAGCGTTGCGAGAATCGCTTGATTGATCTCTCGAGACGATCTCTAGTTGTTAGAGAGACATGACGAACGCGACTCGAAACATTACGCGCCAATAATGATACCACAACGAGCCATCACAACAGTGGGGTAATTAGTTACTCTAACGCGCGCGCGAGTGAGTAATAATTATCCGAGCGAAGGTTCTCTATCGTGAAATCGCGATATTTATTTATTTTTTTTTTCGCTCAATGATAATGAAAGATAACGTTTTTTTTTTTTTTTTTTTTTTTTTTTTTTTTTCAACTAATATTGGGTCGATGAGTAATCGAGGCGAAGACGATTGTTACGCCTGTGATTTTGCTTCACGATCTCGCGGTCAATAACGCAATAAACTCTCGAGATTAACGGTAATCGATCGCGCTATTCGAACCTTGAATAACGCGATTTGTTACGATTTCGCTTCTATGTACGTGTAGAAGAGTTTTGCGATAGTGAAATTTTGTATAAACCGACTTTCGATTGATTGGAATGTCGTGATACGTGTGAACGAAGTTAACACATTTTTGGATGCGTGATTTTCAATATTAAATAAGTCACGGAATGCATCGAGAAGCGTGGCTCCGAGTTTTAATGAAGTCTCGTAGAATGCGTGGCTATTATTTCAATGAGCTGCAATTGCGTGATTTCGAATTTTGAAACTCGCGGAATGCATGGCTATTTAATCAACGAAACTAAAATGCGTTTTCCTTAGTTGTAAACGCGATTTGAAACCCGCATAATGCGTGGCTATTGTTCCAATGGCATTAGATTGCATGATTTCCAAATTAGAAACTCGCAGAATGCATGGCTATTGGTTTAATGAAATCAAAATGCGTAGATGTGCATTTTAAAAGAATTTTGAAGCTCGCAGAACGCGTGGCTACTATTTTACTGAGACTAGAAAGCGTGGTTCCCACTTTAAATACTTCTAGAATGCATGGCTATCACTTTAATGAGACCAAAATACGTGGATTTGCATTTTAAAGAGATTTTGAAGCTCGCAGAACACGTGGCTACTATTTTACTGAGACTAGAAAGCGTGGTTCCCACTTTAAATACTACTAGAATGCATGGCTATCACTTTAATGAGACCAAAATGCGTGGATTTGCATTTTAAAGAGATTTTGAAGCTCGCAGAACGCGTGGCTACTATTTTACTGAGACTAGAAATCGTGATTCCGACTTAAAATTCTCTTCTTTTCGCCTCGGGAAACGTTATCAATAAATTCATACGATTATTCTTACCTCTTGGTGAGTTCCCTCGATTATCCTTCACATTAGCGTCGTCGAATTTCTCGATGTTCTCTATAAGGCGAAACAGTCCGAGTTTCTTGAGCAATTTTTCGAAACCCTCGATACTCAAACTCGTGCCATCGCCATAAGCGTCGAATAATTTTTTCATAAAGTATTTGTCATCTATTTCCGCGGTTCGTCGCGTTCTCGACGATCTATCGGTATTGCGAAATTCTCTATGATCGCGAAAATCTTCGGAAATTTGTCCGAGTCTTTCGTGAACTTCCGGTCTGTTTATCCTCTCGGCAACGTCGTTATCTATCTTAGCTGCCAATCTTGATGCTTTCTCCTCTGAATACGAGTGAACATACTTTTTCGGCATCGTTCGTTTGGTCTCTTTTACGCGGCGAACTGTATCGAAGGCTGGAAATATTTTCGGTGCCGATCCACCTGTTGAATCGGGACTTCCGCTTGATCTTTCGTCGTTCCATGGCGCTGCTACTATTTCCAAGTTATCGGCAGCGCTCCAAGAGCTCGCCGACGGAGATGACGATATATCGGTATGAGCCGAACACGGCGTATGCGCTGCGCATAGTACGCAAACTACGCACACTGTTACAAAGTGATGCGACGACATGGTTTATGCTGAAAGAACAAATAGAAAAGAAAAACCATCGAACCTAATTATCGTCAATCGTTCGAATAACTGCGACGTAGTAGCGTATGCACGCGCGTGGGTTTGCATTGTTGCATCGCGAGCTGAATGACAATACGAACTGATAGAAGTTTACGAGGTGCTCGTAACTGCGACGATTAATCAGGTGTTTAGATTACACAGAAATACTTCGTGCGAATATCACGAAGCCTGATTGGTCAAGTTCAAGTACATCAATATAAATAATCGTCACTGATTTATCGAAGACGCAATAACTAATAGAAGGTTCGATCGACTTAAAAATCATCGATTTCTCGATCGACGACGAGGATAATCGAAATTTGATAAACGCGTAAAAAACAATTTTGTTTTTTCTAATTTCGTCTACAAATACGTGAAATATTGCATAGTGGATCGGTTAAAAATCGGTAATCTAAAAATAACCGTTCAGTTTGAGCCGACAAATCGTTATCGTTTGGAGACTGAAGAGAAAAAAAATAGATTGTTGATCTACGAATGGTAAAAAGTTTACGTCGTCTGCTAGAATGTTTTTGTTTTACTCTTTATCCCTTATCATTCTGAGAATTTATTTATTTTTTCAAATTATTATCAATCAAGGGATCGCGATTGGTCAACACGCCGATATTAGAGTGTCATAATCGAGTAAAGTTATTTATAGTAGAAAATGTTATTACATGCAGCGAAGCGCGAATAAATCACGTGAGTCACGTCTATTATCGTCTGCATCGAGATAATTTTATTAAAATAAAAGTCGGACTGGTGAACTTGTGTTTCTTATTTATTTTTATGCCGATTGAAAATTATTAAAATGAGAGAAATCGAGAAAGGAAGGAAGGATGCTGGTTCGGCTGCGTCGGATGCAGCGGACTGACGCCGAAAATCCGAAATAGACGAGAGGGAGGGAGTCAAAGACGAAGTTTCGGCACTCCTTCGTGGGAAAACTCGCGTATTTTTAGCTGTCATTCCAACACAACGATAGAAGTACGAAAGATATTCGTTAACAGCTAAACCACGAACGCCCACGATTTCCTGGCATCCACTGATCACAACTTTTTTTTCATCGCTAATTTAGTTTTGTAGGTTAGAAAACCTTCCGTTATACGAAGCGAGTCGAGACAGTTTAAAGAAAAAAACAACCTATCCAACATTGGATTACAAATAAAAAAAAAAACACATTTTTCACAAAAATAAACGAAAGCCATTTTGATTTTTCATTTCATTAATTACCTTGCGAAGCTTCCTCTCTGTGAGATTCCGTGTGAAAGATTGCGCGTTGTCAACCGCGACGCGACAATTAAATCCTCACTCGTGTGTTTTCTCTATATTCTACACCGCGACTATTAATTGTGATCTACTACTATCAATTTCCTTGCTAATGTTTTCTTTTTACTTTACTACACAACGCGAAGGGATTAAGCTAAACCGGCTTCGCGCTCGTTTTCGCGAAAACGCGAAATTACTCGACGCGATTTCGTTTCGTCTATAGCCGACGACTCGTCGAGCACGACTGCCCCTGGATCACGGACAGAGACGCGAGAACTCTCTCACAGATTGCAAAGTGAAGCGCCGCTGCGCCTCGTAACAAGCTTTATTCTACTCACTTGAAATTGTCGAGAATCGTTGTCTCCTCTCTTCTCGCTCTCGCCGCTCTTCTCACGAAAACACACCGAGATTTCAAAACATGAATTATTGGAATCTACAATTGGTTGTATCGATGATGATATGTAACGTACTGAATTGCGAAATTTTGTAGAACGACATTTATATACCTATAATCAGCAAGGTGTCCCAACGCCGTATTGCCAGCGAAGGGAAGTGGGAGAATTGCATAAAATGGCGGGGGAATGTTTCCGGTAATTTTTGCCGCAAACTAACCTCGAAAAATTTTGCGGCGTATATGCACAGAAAGATACATAAAAATAAATAGAAGGATACTAATTTGAGTGTCCGGATAAATTAAGTGGGAATGAGGCCGTAACGATTGCGATTAAAATCGACATGGTAACGACACGTTATCGCGTTCAGTAAGCAGCAGAAACGATAAGACGTACGAAAAATCCGTATTCAACGTATTTTCACTCTAATTTAACAAAATTCCATTCAACATTACTTTAAATATATCGTATAACAAGAATCTGTAAACGTTTTTTCAGGGTTCGCAGTGAAAAAAAAAATGGTTACGATAGCGAAAAGAGGATTTTTAAGCTCAAAGCTTTTTGCGATACACACTCGTCGAGATGTGCATCAAAGGTAACGCCCTAAAAAAAATTTCAAAATTGTTATTGAAATCTTTATATTTTACATTTTTTTTAGCTTAATAAGGATAAAAAAAAAAAAAATTTACAACAAATATTCATTTATTCACCGGTTGCATAAACAAAATTTATTACGTAACAACGTCACGGCAATATTTTTTCTTTTTGTTATTTATTTGTTCGAATATTAAAGGACCAATCGGAATTTGTTTCTACAGTTGTAAAGTTTTGGTGGTCGGAGGCGGAACGGGAGGATGTACAATGGCTGCGAAGATGTCGAGAACTTTTAAGGATTCGCCTAATCATGTGATAGTCGTAGAGCCCAGCGATGTAAGGCAGTCCCACTGATCCTATTGCGGTAAACGATAATTGCGTTTGTTTACGTTATTTTCAATTTTTTTCCACAGATCCATTACTATCAGCCGCTGTACACTCTAATAGGCGGAGGATTAACTGATTTTGGAGCATCGAAAAGACGGATGAAGGATATTTTGCCAAAAAACGCACAGTGGATCAAGGACAGCGTTATTGCGTTTGAACCGAATGTTAATAGAATTGTGACAAGTAACGGCGACACGGTTGAATACGAGATTATGATAGTCGCGATGGGTCTTCAATTATTTTGGGATAAAGTAATTAATCCGTTTATCAACTCCAATTTTTTTCTCGTTAAATTAAAGACGCGTTTATCGACGTTTCCGCTATTACGATTGCATCGGTATCCCAACGTAACGCGGCCGTTGTAACGATTGTATAATCGATTTATCGCTTATATGTTCAGCTTCCTGGTTTGGTAGACGCCCTTCGCAATCCCGACTCTCAGGTATGTTCGATCTACGGACCGGAGACCGTGACCGAGGTCTTCACAAGGATCAAAAAGACCGAAGAAGGTCACGCGATATTCACGTTTCCCAATACACCGGTAAAGTGTCCCGGAGCACCGCAAAAAATTTGCTACATCGCTGAAGACTATTGGCGTCGCGTAAGTTGCAAAAAAAGTTGAAGAAAAAAAAAAAAAACTACACCAACTTCGACTAACGGCTAATTTATCGATATATACATTTGTAAAAATGTGTGCATTTTATTTCAGAATAATTTGCGTGACAAAATCGACGTTACGTACAACACATCACTTCCGGTTATATTCGGAGTTAAAAAATACGCTGACGCTCTCTGGGGCGTGTGCAAGAGTCGTGGCATCGAAGTAAATACCCAAAGATGTCTCGTGGAAGTTCGCGGCAATGAGAGAAAAGCGATATTTAAAAATTTGCAAAATCCCGAAGAAACTATCGTGGAAAAGGTAACTATTGATTAGTTTATTAATTAATAATCGATCTATCGATAAGGAAATTATGTTTTATGCTGATTTTTTAAATTTATTTCTTGCAGTACTCGTTTCTTCACGTATGTCCGCCAATGGGACCACCGGAAATCCTCAAACGTCACGGAGTTCTGACCAACGAGGCAGGTTTTTTGTGCGTTGATCCTCAAACGTTGCGTCACACGCGTTACGAGAACATTTACGGTATCGGCGATTGCACCACAACGCCAAATTCTAAGACTATGGCGGCGATCGGTGAGCCTTTTTTTTTTTTTATTAAATTTAAAAAAAATCACATATATTCATTTCTATAGAAAAATAATACATCTTTGTGCGCTGAAAACAGCTTCGCAGGGAAAAGTTCTTCACCGCAACATAATGGACAGTTTGAACGGTAAAACGATGAGTCAGTCTTACAAGGGATATGCCTCTTGTCCGCTCGTCACCGCTCCTGGAAAATGTATACTTGCCGAATTCGACTACAATCTTCAACCATTGGAAACTTTCCCTGTCGATCAAAAACGCGAAATGTGGTCGATGTATATTATGAAAAAGTATTTCTTCCCGTTTCTCTACTGGAATTTCATGCTCAAGTGAGTGTACATCGATCATTAACAAAAAAAATTAGATCGACAGTGAAACACGAAAACTCCGCGACTAATCGATTAATTTTTACATTACATTGCAGGGGATACTGGAACGGTCCGGAATTCTTGAGAAAGTATTTTAATCTTTTCTCGCGCAAAGATACGACACAGTAAAGAAAAAAAAAAAAAAAAAAAAAAAAACGTAATTACGTTTTTACGAAGAAGACATAATATCACTTTTATTTCTTCAAGTGATGCGAAACCAGTGATCAAGATTACCTCTCGAATTTAGTATATAAGACTAAGTACACGATCGTGACGTACTCACGGTACTAACATACCTATATACTTTTTAATATATATTCTCGCGACATACAATCGCGGGACGATGTGTATTTTCTTTGTGAAACAAAAAAAAAAATGATAGTTTATATGTATAGCTTTAAAAACAATGATTTCTGTGCGTTGTCGAAGCTGCATAATTGATGTTTTATAAAAATAATAAAATACTTATACTAAAAATAAAATACGATCTTTTAATTTACTCAGTAAAATATCAGAATCGACGGCAAAGCAGTCAAGAAGCAACTTCCCGCGCGATCTTTATGCATCCAGAGAATCGCTAAATATCTAATTTATAGTTTCGAATATTCATAAATCGAAAATATTAAAATGGTTATTGAATTTTTTTTTATTGAATTGATTTACGATTATTAACTATGAATTCGGGTTAATCGATTACGATTTCATGAAAAAGACAGAGGGGAGAGTGAGTCGGAGTCGGTCAGCTGTGACCAGTCGAGTTTGACACGTCGCCGCGTACAGTATAAACATCCCACCACCATGGACGGTCAGTTGTTGGTGAGATATCTTTTTTTTTCTTGTCTTATTATTGTAGAGCTTCATCACCGTCCGCGGAAAGCCGTGGCAAAGGTCGGCTGCCAAGAAATACATCGTGTGTTCTATTTTTGTGCGTTCAGTGCGAAACACCACGCGAAGCGATGAATCGTTGCGTGTCATCCGGTAGCCCCGTACATAACCTCGCGAATACGCAAAATTATGAAACCGACAAGGAAACCAAAACATTCGTACGATCTTTATCCCTTTTTTCTTCTCAAAATTTGATCGCCAAAACGAAAAAAACTTTAAAAAACGAACTTAAAAACGGCGAATTAACATCGCGTTAATGAAAATCCGTAACGGCGTATTTTCGATACTTAGACGAAATACGCCCTTTTGACATTAATCGCGCAAACGGAAGTGAATAAATGATTGTAGAAAAAATAAAAACGTTTTTTGCAGGAACCCACTCTGTACACCGTCAAGGGTATGGCCATCCTTGACAACGATGGAAATCGCATATTGGCCAAGTATTACGACAAAAATATCTTTCCGACTTCCAAGGAGCAAAAGACATTTGAGAAAAATTTGTTCAACAAGACTCATCGCTCCAATACGGAGATTATAATGCTTGACGGTCTTACGTGTGTTTACCGTAGCAACGTAGATTTATACTTCTACGTTATGGGCAGTTCTCACGAGAATGAAGTGAGTAAATTATCATCAATATTGCATCGCCGATCGTTGCGGTTTTCTTTGCTTTTAAATACGTTATTTTTTTTTACAGCTCATTCTAATGAGCGTCTTAAATTGCCTCTACGATTCAGTCAGTCAGATATTGAGGCGAAACGTGGAGAAAAGGGCTGTTTTCGACAGTCTGGACATTGTTATGCTTGCAATGGATGAAATTTGTGATGGAGGGTAAGTTAACGACGGAATTTTATAAATTAAATTCGTTTCATTAGCTATAAAAATATGGAAAAGATAATATAAACGTAATTAAAGATTTTGTGCACAAATGCAATTGTGCGATACATTTAATTCGATTGTATTCACGATTATAATATAGTGGACAGTTTTTATTTTTAATAAATTGCGCCCTCTTTTTTTTTTTACAATTTTTCTTTTCTCTATTTTTTTTATTCTATTGATTGTTTTTGTTGTTTAGGATAATTTTGGATGCTGACGCGGTAAGCGTTGTTCAGAGAGTCGCGTTGAGAACCGACGATATCCCACTCGGCGAACAAACAGTCGCGCAGGTGAATAAAACGATTCGTGTTAAAATATTTATGTTAAAAGAAAAGAATCGGTCAATCGTGAGTTTTATCGTCTTTTCAGGTCTTGCAATCGGCGAAGGAGCAACTCAAGTGGTCCCTCTTGAAATAATTAACATTCCGTTTTCGTTCAATCTGTATATTATATTAAATAAAGATCTAATCAATTTCCACTGATTAATATTTCGAGTAATAGATTTTTTTCTAATCAAGACTAACGTTGAAACGAAGCGGCGCGCAAAATGCGCATTGATCTACCGCGCATCGACATCGGCGTCGACTCCTATCGGGATATTTCACTGGTAACTCTCGCTACGCGCAACAACCTCAAAAAACTTTAGTTCGCGTCTGACGTTTACAACGCTCTGACATCATCAAAGCTGTGACTAATGCCTTTGTTATACAATTAAACAATTAGAAAAAACCGACTGCTTTCTCCCCCTTTTCAATACATTCCTCAGCGCAAAGTGCAACCTGCTGTCGCGTCTTTTTTAAATCGACCGACAAATTAAAAACAAAACTATAAACACAACTGTACAGTTTTCTAACGTTACGATTAAACCGTTATAATTCGTAACGACGCGGCAACGTCAATTGACAAAAGTGATCGTAAATTTCGGAGTGTTGATAAACATATTCGAAAAATGTTTTGCGCCAAGAAACACGCGTCGTGAAATAATCGCGTTGAAAAACATTTTTTCGTCAGGCAATCGAAATCGGAGTGTTGTGATGACAGACTGTTAGGCGTTTTTATCAGTGGATTAGAAATATTTTGATTTTTTACGTTAAACGCAATGATAGCGTCGGACACAGGATCAACGAATGCCGATGCGGTGAGAGTGAGAATATCCAGCGAAAAAGCTCCTCTCATCAATGGACGCGGTGTATTCAGACGAATCGGAGCTCTCATGGGAATTGGAAAATCTTCCAACGCCGAGGGTGATGGATATGTTGAATTTAGCAGTTTGGGAGCTGACAGTTCACGAACTCTTGGAACTTTCGCCGGAGTTTTCAGTCCCGTTACGCTGTCCATGTTCAGTGCTCTCGTCTTCATTCGAATGGGTAAAACTTTTTTTTTTCAACTTTTCCAATGTATCGACTCGAAATAATTCAAACTTTATTTATCAAATTGACAAAAAAAAATTATTTCCAAAAACATTAATTCAAGCTTTCCTAATAATAATAATAATAATAATTTATATTATTATATTATTATTATTAGGAAAACTTGATTATTATTATTATTAATAATAATCATTATTATATTATAATAATAACATAACAATAATTATTATTATTATTATTTGGAGCTTTTTTCGTATTTAAAAAAATGTAAACAAGTTTTGCCAATCCAAAGTATTAAAGAATTATATTTTATTTTTCAGGATATATTGTCGGAAATGCAGGATTACTGGTGACACTAACGCAATTTGTAATTGCATATGGTATATTGCTCTTCACCGTGGCATCGGTATGCGCGATATCGACGAACGGAGCGGTCGAGGGAGGCGGCG
The DNA here is from genome assembly GCA_963971235.1 of Cryptus armator. Classification (NCBI taxonomy): domain Eukaryota; kingdom Metazoa; phylum Arthropoda; class Insecta; order Hymenoptera; family Ichneumonidae; genus Cryptus; species Cryptus armator. Next base: position 9,717,095 of record OZ020241.1, read on the forward strand.
CTTATTGTATCCTTGTTTAAAAAACTCAACAAAAAAAAAAGAAAAATTTCGATTCATTAGATTAGCTGTGACGCTTCTGGAACTGCCCCCTTGGAGATAAAAATACGAGCGATTCGTAATCCGTGTATCGAATTACAGTGCGTCGGATGTATTTCATATTCTCTTATCTGAAAGCGTATAAAGATTCAATTTAACGAATCTCGACATTCGATCAATTTTACATCGCAGGATATTACATTTTTCTCAACTATTAAAACAGTTATGATAAGCAGAACTTTAGGTCCGGAGTTCGGGGGCTCAATCGGCACGTTGTTCTTCATGGCGAACGTGGTATCGAGCGCTCTATGCGTATCCGGTTGCGCTGAGGGGATAGTCGAGAATTTCGGTCCTTCCGGTTATCTCGTTGGAAAAGTATTTCCGAACGGCACATGGTGGCGTTTTCTTTATCGTTCGATTTTAAACACAGCGAATCTTCTCGTTTGTTTAATCGGCGCTGCAATGTTCGCCAAAACCAGCGTAGCGATTCTCGCCGTCGTTTGCATATGTCTCGGTAGCGTATTCGTCAGCTTTCTCGTGATGGGATCTATGGAGGTAAACAAACAAACAAAGAAATATTACTTTACAATATTCTCATTATCTGCAATGTTAACAATAAAAATTATTGCAGATACCGATACCGGATGGCAATACTCTCGTGCAAAACGAAACGTATCACGTAAACGGCTCCTACACGGGCCTTCTGTCGTCGACACTCATTTCAAATCTTTACTCCAATTACAGTGCCGATTATTCGAGTCCTGGTAGCATGTCGGATTTCGCTAGTGTATTCGGTGTTCTATTCAGCGGCGTAACGGGAATAATGGCCGGTGCTAATATGAGTGGCGAATTAAAGGAACCGGGACGCAACATTCCGCGGGGTACACTGTCGGCGGTTTTATTTACATTTGTTTGTTACATCGTCCTCTCGATTTGCACCGCTGCGACGAGCAGTCGTTTCTTACTTCAAAACAATTTTATATACATGATGCCGACGAACGTTTGGCCGCCGTTCGTAGCCGTCGGCATTCTCACCGCGACTTTTAGCGCCGGTCTCAGTAATCTCATTGGATCGAGTCGCGTTCTCGAAGCTCTTGCTAAAGACAATGTTTTCGGTAAGAAAATAAGGCGTTAAATTAAAAAAAAAATTTTATGTTAAACTATACGACGAAATAACGATTAAAAAAAAACAATTTTTACGCAGGTTCCGGTCTAAACTTCATCATTCAAGGAACTTGGCGCGGCAATCCAATAGCCGCTGTGATGACGTCGTGGCTTCTCGTGGAAGTTATCCTTCTCGTCGATTCTCTCAACAACATTGCGCAAATTAATTCCGTTCTTTTCTTGCTGAGTTATCTAGCAACGAATCTCGCGTGTCTCGGTTTGGAACTCGCGAGCGCACCGAACTTTAGGTGCGGCACCAAAATTACAGCATAAGTTACTTGGATAGATTAGGGTACTTCTGTCGCTTCGTGTTCATTCCGCATAAATTCGAGAAAAATGAGAGAAAATTGTAAATACTTCTCGATGGTATAAAAATCTGAAAAAATTCATGCATATTAAAGGTACTGAAAAGATTACTTTTGCATAATAATAATTCCAAAATGTTATTAACAAATTGATGAAAAAATAATTTGGTCAGAAATTTCCCGGAAATCCAATTTTTTTTTTTTTATGAAAATGATTCGTTCATTTTTCTGAATACGTATGAATTTTTTCAGATTTTTCAATGTACTTTGAATTTTGTGTTTTTTCACACATTTTTTCGATATATAAAGAAAAAAATTCAAAGCGAATTGAAAAATCTGAAAAAATTCATACGTATTCAGAAAAATGAGCGAATCATTTTCATAAAAAAAAAATTAAGTTTCCGGGAAATTTGTTGACCAATTAATTTTTTTATACCATCGAGAAGTATTTGCAATTTTCTCTAATTTTTCTCGAACTTATGCGAAATGAAGACGAAGCGACAGAACTATCTTAACAAAACGAAAAGGGAAAATTAATTGAAACAATTTTCAGGCCAACTTTCAACTACTTTACGTGGCACACAGCGACGATCGGATTACTCGGGACGTTAATAATGATGTTCACGATAAACAGTATTTACGCCTCGAGTTCGATAATAATTTGTCTTATTCTCGTTATTGTTTTGCATCTATTCTCGCCAAGTAAGAACGCAGCATGGGGCAGCATATCGCAGGCCCTCATATTTCATCAGGTAAAACGCGAATACCTTTTACCTGTAAATTTACAGAATTATAGAAAAATTTCATCTTAATAAATTTGTCGATTTTGCAGGTTCGCAAGTATCTGCTGATGCTGGACTCTCGTAAAGATCACGTTAAGTTTTGGCGCCCGCAGATGTTGCTTATGGTATCGTCGCCTCGTTCGGCGTGTCCTCTCATCGATTTCGTTAACGATCTCAAGAAAGGCGGTCTTTACGTTATCGGTCACGTGAAACTCGGCGAATTCACATCGGGGCAAAGCGTCGACCCTACAATAGAGGAATATCCACAATGGTTAAGTCTCGTTGATCATTTGAAAGTAAAAGCATTCGTCGAATTGACTTTGACGAGAACAGTGCGCGAGGGTTTGCAACATTTGATTAGAATATCGGGAATGGGAGCGATGAAACCGAACACAATTATTCTTGGATTCTACGACGAGGAAACACCCAAAGATTTCTTCGCGGAGTCGCGTTACGCTACGCCAAGTTTCGACAAAGATCCATCGATAAATGGCAACGTATCGGCGTTTCCTCTGAGGCAATCCGGCGATACGAAGAATCTCGATCCCGTTCAGTACGTCGGTATGTGCCTCGACGTTCTTCGTATGAAAAAAAATCTGTGTCTCTGCCGAAATTTCCATAATCTCGACAAATCACAGATTGTCAAGTGAGTCTTAAGTTTGTTGAGTTAAAAAAAATTCTATAGTATTTTTGATATTTTATTAGCGACTGTGTCGATGTTAAAACTATGAAAAATGTATTGCAGGAACGGAATGTTTGATTACATCGATGTGTGGCCGGTAAATTTCTTCCAACCCTCGGATCAGGATCCCTTCGATACTACTTCTCTGTTTATGCTGCAACTTGCTTGCATAATAAATATGGTACCGGGATGGAAAAATCTTCATCTTCGTGTGTTCCACTGCGAGATATCGGACAGTGACTCGAGTCTAAGTATAAGCGAGTCACGGAGTTCCATGAGCGATTATCCTCGGGTATCGAATGAGCATAGAATTCGAAAGCTTCTCGATTCCCTCAGGATATCGGCGTCCATAACGAAGATTCCAAATTGGGGAGCGAAGATCGCCGGACTGAAGGGAAGACCTTTGATCGAAACGCCTTCCGATCCGACTTACGAATCTGTGAGCGATTCCGGCGATACGGAACTCAGCGGTTTATCTTACATTCTGAGGTGCGAATTTCTAACGTTATTCTCAATAATTATTAATAATTAAAGCAGAAAAAGCTTTCGAAGAAATTAATTTTCCGTATGCATATTTCCTTATATTTTTTTCGGAGTAAATGGGAATTTTATAACTTCCGACGTAAAGTCAATTTAAAATTTAAGAACTTTGAAAAAACTTCAATTTACATAAATAATGAAATTTATTGACATACATTCCTACAATACTGTTTACATCACACTTATTTAAATATACTATATTCCTGCACTCTTCATATCTGTATGGATTGTTGTTTTGTAGTAAAAAAATTACTATCGTTCATTCGCGTTGAAAAATACTGTGATTTGTGCGCATCGACGATGGAAGTCAATGTTTCTTTCTATTATTACAGTGTTAATGAGTTGATAAGGGATCATTCGTGGAAAACGGCAGCGACATTCATTTACCTTCCGTCGCCTGTGCCATTGGCGAACACACGTTGGGAAGACGATTCGCCTAGTCGTCAGTATTTACGATTATTGACGGTATTAACGGAGAATCTACCGCCGACTTTACTCGTTCATGGCGTCAGCGCGGTCACCTCGACGACTTTGTAACACGCGGTATGAAATTAGACAATTATTTTCATTTTAATTTGCATTTACTAAAAAAAAAAATTAAACAAAAAAATTTAATAAATTGGATACCGCGATGGGATGCAATTTTAATAACATACCGATTACGCGAATTTAACAATAATAACTGTGATAACAAAAATCGAGGCGATAAATTCACTGAAAGTGACTTGTATTTCATTATATTTAAAAATTTTTTACCTCCACCGCTATTCCAATCGGTTTCCAGGGCGAGAAAACATTTTTTTCTCGATGCATCGTGTATTAAATAGTAATATAAATATGTATCTTAGTGTTCGCTACTGATCCCGTTATCAAGAGACGCGGCAGGGTCTCGAATAGTTTTTTTTTTTTAGTTTTAATCTATTAAATGCTATGTGATCATTTTGCGGTTCGAAGTTAAACTATAAAAAACAAAAAAAAACAAAAAAAAAATCGAAGACATATCGAGGAATTAAATTTTTTACGAAATATATAATGATCAGATGTATTGATGTTTTTTATACTGCGAACAATTGCTTAATGATCGGTAAAAAATAAAATTGTACCGCAATCTGTATATTAAGTAAATAAATTGAAATTTAACTACACGCATCTGATTAATTCTTGTAAATTCACAGATATATATATATATATATTTATATAAGTTTAATAATTTGTAAAAGTCTAGGAAGCTTTTCGAAGATATGTCAAATATCTACGTGTGATTGATCGAAGCCCTCCACCACGCATCTTATTCAATAAGCGCGTGTAAATATTGTTCCACTAATAATGTATAATAGTTCTTCGTTATAAATAACGAACTCGTAAATAATTAGTATGTGTTCCGCCAGCGGTCAGTTCATTGGTTCCATTTAACGTCGTCGTAAAATCTCGAATATTAATACCTCTGGTAGTGTAAGTGCAAAAAAGCTTTGCTAAATATATAAATATCTATATAATTTAAGTATATAATGGGTATTAAAGATTTTACGAATTTGTTTAAAGCTCAAGTTTGGACGGTACATTCATTCGGTATCACGGTGTAGAACAGTCGTGAGGCACATGTCGGATTTCGAGGCTCTCATAGCCCGATTTGTCTGCAATTCGTTATAAATCCATTAACTAGAAGTTCGAGAGTTGATTTTTTTTAAGGAGAATCGGTGGCTGAGAGTTCGTTTCGCATAAGTTCGAGAAAAATGAGAGAGAATTGCAACTACTTCTCGATGGTATAAAAATCTGAAAAAATTCAGGCATATTTAAGGTACTGAAAAGATTAATTTTACATAATAATAATTCCAAAAAGTTATTAACAAATTCATGGAAAAAAAAACTTGTTAAACAAATTAACGGTAACTCAACTTTTTTTTTTTTATGAAAATGATTCTTTCATTTTTCTGAACGCGTATGAATTTTTTCAGATTTTTATCTTTGGTTTGAATTTTTTTTTTTTATATGGGAAATATGTGTAGAAAAAGAAAAAATTCAAACCCAAGATAAAAATCTGAAAAAATTCATACGTGTTCAGAAAAATGAAAGAATCATTTTCATAAAAAAAAAAGTTGATTTACCGTTAATTTGTTTAACAAGTTTTTTTTTCCTGAATTTGTTAATAACTTTTTGGAATTATTATTATGCAAAATTAATCTTTTCAGTACCTTAAATATGCCTGAATTTTTTCAGATTTTTGTACCATCGAGAAGTAGTTGCAATTCTCTCTCATTTTTCTCGAACTTATGCGAAACGAACTCTCAGCCACCGATCCTCCTTAAGCAATCGGAACATTCGTTTACCTGGTCAACTCGAGAAACTCCGCCGACTTCCGGTATTCCGGAACAAGAACTTTTCAATACTCCGTCCGCGTCCAACGTCTCCGTCGATCGTGTCTTCAATCCGACGAATTTAAGTATCTCTTCCAATTTATCGGAATACTCGGTGTGACCGGAGATAAGATCGCTGAGATCGACGTTGTTGACTCTCTTACTGCTGAGCGGCATAAGTCCGGCGACACCGGTGGTCATCGACAGTGTGCGATAGAGAAAACGCAACAGCCAATCGCCTCTGCGAACAAATCAAAGAGTGATTTTGAAAAAATGAGTCTTTCGTCGAAAGATTCAGCGGAGTGCTTTTTACCTGCAGTATCCATTGACCACTTTGCCAGCTACGACTCTGCAACACTTGTCCCATTGGCTAATCTTATCGGTAACCGGTGCACCGAGTATTATAGCGTCTTGAACTATACCCTCAGCGCCGCCGATCTCTGCCATTTCTCGTAAACAGTAAAAAATAACTCTCGCGCCGAGACTGAAGCCCACGAGAGTCACCGGCCTTTTTCCGTGCTGTCGAGTCAATAAAACGTGTGCAAGTTGCTTGCCGACTTCGGAACTTCGCCGACAACACACGGACCATGGATTGTCGATAACCGATGCCATCGAGAGAAGAGCCGCTGGCCAAGCAACCGCTGCCATCAAACCTACGAAAAGATAAAACGTAAATAAAAAAACATTTCGCCGTATTAAAAATACAAGTTTTTCCCATACATGAAGTTAGTTTTTCAAATATTGTGAATCTCAGTAAAACCGACAAAAAATGACTCCAAAATCATTGAAACATTTTTTTTTTTTTTTTCATGATAACTTCGTTCACGAGGAACCAAAATTGATAGCGAACACTAATTGTTTCATCTGTTTAGGATTTTACGGGAGAGGAACTCAAAGTACTCTCGGCAATCATTCCCCCGGGATATTGAAAATTTGAACAATTTTTTCTCTTTATGAAGTCGTTGCAGTCATATATCGGTGTTTATAAAAATTGAAGGATTTCCGAATGAGTAAATCAATGGGTTTTGATTCGAGTGCCGGATTTTCGGAAAAGCGTAACGGTTGGCGTTCTTTCGATTTCTATATTAAAAAAGGGCTTCTCACCCGACAAAATCGTGTATTTGAGAGCTTCCTGCGTAGCGAACGAAACAGCGATGCTTAACATATACTCGAGCGCCTGTCCGAGTTCCACGAGATATTTGGTTTCGTATCGCAGAGCGTACTGTTCGCGCGATACCGCCAAACATCTCCACGGTCTCTGGACGTTGCCGGGTTTCTCATCGTTTAACCATCCGGTTATAGCGATAGCTATGTGTAATTGACTATCGGTCTCCGCGTAACGGGACAGCGGTTCGAATCCAAATTCTTCTACTTGGCCAACGCGTTTATTCATCTTGTACCCTGTTGCGAGAAATTACAAAGATTTTAAATAGTTATTTCTTTTTTTTTCTTTTTTTAAAGGACGAAATTTTTACCTGTTAGTCCGGCGCCCGCGACTCCGAATATCGAGCCGATTATCGCGACGCCCGTAGTACTCGCTATCGCGGCAGCGCTTGCACCACCGAGAATCGTTCCAATTCCCACACCGATAAAAGGGGCGGCCAATCCTCCTGTTAATCCTATCAAAGTTCCTCCGGCTATCGTTGCTACTCCGATTGAAGCGTATCGCTTAATTTTTCGCACTTTGTCGCGACGCATCGACTGCTTCTCCTCCGCTCTGTGAATGATGAATTTACTTAGAAAAATATACAAAAATTTGATAAATTGTTATATTATATCCGTTTTTTTTTTAGACTGACTCGCTGCGCTCGGCGACTTCTCGGCTCAACAATTCCACGAGGGAATGTTCGTAGAGTTCAATTAGATCGAAAGGAACGTTCAATAATTCGGCCAGTCGTCGAGCTAAAACCCTCTGACGCGCGTCGTATTCGCCTGTAAAATTCGTAACGAAACACATGAATACTTCAGTTATGTTACGCTACAAATGAGATGAAGGATCGAACTTCAACTACACGAAAAAAGAAGTTTTAATCCTTTGTTAATGGAGAGGTAAGTAAATGATCAAATTCTGTGGATATGTTTCCCAAACTTAATTGTACTTTGAAGAGAAAAAATAAAAATAAAACAAATAGTTGTCTATACGCTACACTGAGGTTTTTTTTTCTACATTCGTCATTTACCTGTTACAATTCCTGCGACGTGTATATTGCGAAAAGAAATACAACATATGTATCAATAAGTGGGAATCGTGTGATCGATTACTCGCTATCTTTCAAAGGTGTGAAAAATACATTATAATCTTAATTTCTTGGAAATTCAATTGACTACGTGCGTTCAATGCATATTTACCTCCAAGATAAGAAAAACATTTTTAAGGAAAAAAAAAAAAAAAAAAAAAAATTACCTTTTCGGACGGCAAAAAGGACGGCGTCTTGTATCACGAGAATAACTTTTCCCTTGAGACTCGTCTCATCGAGAAGCAGATTGACGTAGAGTTGCGGACTCTGACCGCTGGTACCTTCCACCAGTACCAGCATCACAGTCTCAACTCTTTCATTTGCTCTCAAATGATCGCACAGCGATTTGACGTAACGACGATTAAATTCTGCGTTCCACTCGTTGGGAAATAATTCCGCTAAACTCAGTGAACATACAGCCAGATAGGCGTATACTCCGGCGTCCGATATTTTCAACTTGTTGTCATCGTACAGCGGTCCTGCGACGATGAAACTTTTAGCTATTAAATTTGATTGAAAGAAACACGTAAAAAAAGAAAGAAAAACACTGGAGAGGTTTACAAACCTCTCTGAACTTCGTCGTCCTCGAGGACTCTGACCCGAGAATCTTTTTTCGCTGTTTCCATCGTTTTGCTGTTATCTCGAAAATTCTTTAATTTCGTTATATATTATTCATGCTTTCGTACGATTTTTTTTATTTTGTTTTTGTTTAAAGCTCTTCTCACTTAATTAACGCGCGGTGCCTGTAAAAATGTATAAAAATCATCGACGCTACGTTGTTTATTTTTTTACGACTGAACGACTAGGCGATTCTCTTGAGATGGGTGTTTTTGTTTTGCGATGACGTTCTAAGGAAGATTTTAGGTTATGAAAGATTTTGGAGCACATAGCTTTATTTATATTGTCTTTTATCGGTCCATACGCAGCAATATATATAGTAACGCTTGTACATTTTATCTGATTGTTCAATTATCAGCTGTTAGTCACTTCCGTTGCTTCGAACGACGCTACGTCTTTGGTCGCAGTTTCGACACAATTCTGTCGTTAAGAAAGAATAATGTTATATGTGTATCTTGACAGATCGAAATAAACACCGCGGCGATCGAATCGAATCGAAGAGAGCACATTTTTTTTATTTTTTTCATGCGTTTACAAAGATTTTTTGCTTTTTTTTTTACCCCCACGGCGCAGAAGATAACGTCGGAATTCCGTTGAAATACAAGATATAAGTACACGTTTTGTCTTTTACATTGCGTCGTTTTAATTTTCACGCTTTCGTATATAGATATACATTTCTTTACGAACAATTCGAAACGTATTTTCGGTGAGTCCGCAGTCAGCCTTGTTTTCTCATTTGATAGAAAAGAATTAATATAGGGGCCATAAAACCGGATGATATGAAGATAGTGTAGATAACGCTGAACTTTATAGTATTTCGTGTATCAACCGGAAGTACCTACAAGTATTATCAATTATGGTAAATGTTAAACTAGTGAGAAAAAAAACCATTTTAAGCTCAATTACGTCTTACTTCGTGAGGTTCCGGACCGCCGCATCGATCGATGGGTCTATTATCGTGAATGCCACGTGAAAATCTTCGGACTCTCGTTCCAAAACGTCGCAGAATATTCGAAGAAAACATCGTGATCGATCCCAACGCTTTTTTTTACGTCTTTCCAGATTCCAGATGTCAGAATAACAAAATCGATGCAACAGCAAACAAAAAGAAAAAAAGAAGAACGACTTCCGTGAAGTCTGTTTATGTTTTCGGTACAAAACACATTTTTTTTTATTCAATATATATATGTATTATATATAGGTATCTACATAGTGTTGAGTCCTTGTCGCTTAAAAAACTACTTTAAACAGACGTAATTGATTTAACGAAATTTTATGCAATAATTGCCTTAATACAAATTTCATAGTTCTTAATTTATTTCGTTTCTCGATTTTATTTTTAATTTCGTTTTGTTATTCATTTACAACTTTTACAGTCAACGCGCGTTTCGAAGAAAAATATATATGATGACATGTAACTTGCGACAGTCTTTCGAGTATTTATTTACAGCCATGGATGCCAAGATGGATCCATACGGCAGAGATTGTCGTGGCTATTAGCAGCCGCGACGAGAGTACCGACTTTGCTGTCGGTACCGTCGAAGTTCGCCAACGAATTGAGCCGCGAAACGATCGCAGTCACGGCTCTGGTAACCATCGTTATCAATAGCTCGCCCTTCATTTCGCCGGGTACATGCGAAGCATTTTCCGAATCTTCCTGTTTCTTGTTGTGATCGGCTATTACCTCGTCACGTAGAATCGCTCGGAGTATCGTGTGAACCTTGAACGACGGTTGAACGAGACAACGAGCTGTGGCAATCGCGCTTGCAGTCAGAGGACCCGAGACACCTAAAACGAAAAAAAAAAAATTAACAAATTTTAGACAAAATTTATATTTCACTCCAAAATAAAGTTTTTAAAAATTTATTTGATTAATCTTTCGATGAAAATCCTAAAAAAAAAAATGCCCACCTGTACTCGTGAGAAATTCGAGAATATTCGGCGTGAGTCTGAACGGCACGGGTCGGTTTGCGTCGAGTTCGCCAGACGTGTCGTCGACGTCGAATTTGAAGTAAGCAATGTTTATCAGTCCCGAATCTTGATGTACGTACATCATATCGGGATTGAGTCGGGTGAGGTGAAGAACGTATTCGGCGAAGCAGGCCAACGATAATTGGAGAGTAAACTGTTAAATAAAATACCAAAAAGCATTCAATTGTAATTAAAATGTTATAAACATTGTGAGCGGAGATAGAATTTTTTTAATATGACATTCGAATGATTTATACCATTTTCCTGAAAGTCCAATAATCGGTGGCCGATGGGAAAGTTTTGTTCGCCCAATCTTTTAGCATCGTACGGGCGACCATCGTTGTTTGCACTTCTTTCAGAATGTCCCTTAGTACTTGATGACTCGCTTGCGCTCCTCTCGCTTGGACGGTCGCTAATCTCTCGTAGTAACGAGCGATCGGTGCGTCGTGTTCGATTCCAAGTTTGGCGCATCCTTGTTTATAGATATCGAGAAGAGAAACGGACGCGGGATTATCCTCGACTAGACGCATCTGTGGCGATACCGCGACAACGCGGGGCACCGTGAAGTGCAAAAATCTTCGCGATGTTTCCTTCTGCTTGGCGAGATAGTGATTGAGCATTCGTAGCAACTGGAGGACACGTTCCTCGCGTCTAGCGTCGCCGAGGCCAGCGTCGTTTACCACCAGATAGGGATAGAGACGACCGTTGTGTCCACGAATTCGCAAACGACGGGCCGCTGTGTTGTGTCGCTGGACTACTTCGACTCGGGGCATGAAACGAGCTATTCGAACGTAGTAGTGCGAGTGCTGGAAGAAAAAACAATTTTTTTTTTATTGGTATTGTATAATTCATTTTTTTTTTTTATTTTTCGGATTTTTTTTTTAAATCGCATTACCTTAGGCAACAAAAATTCACCGGGCAACTCGACTTCCGCGGTCTTCAGGCTGAAATTGCTGAGAAACCGGCACTTTTCTTCAATCAAAAACGATCTGAAAGCAGTAATAAAAAAAAACGGAAATTAAAAACAATTTTACGAATGGCTTTGATGATCGATAAATTGTAAGAAGTATTTACTTTGGCAACAACTTCGTCTTCGCTTCGAGTATCTTGATCCATTTTTTCAATTTGCTTATGAGATTGTGAAGAAGCCGAGCGCCGGGTTCGGTGAAATCGAAATCACCGGTAAACTGTCCTTTCATTTTTTGGAAGACCGGATCCTGTACGGTTGCCTGGGCGCGCCGCGCCAGTGACTCCGAAGCTGCCGAACCGAACGTGTTGTTCACATTCTGACTCGACGATATGTTTTCTGTAATTTATCAATTTTTATTTACTCGGTTCTCTCTTTTTTTTTATAACGACGCAATGAAAGAATTATTCGTCAGATTTTTACCGATTCCAATGCCAAACGTCGATACGAGTTTCTTCACGAAATTCAACGTGTGAGGAGTTATCGTAGCTTCGCTAACTGCTCCACGATTCTCGAAAGCTATGGCGTAACATTTTGCCAATCCTTGTCGCAGCTGTCTCAATACTTCTTCATACCAAGTCTCACGGAACCACACCATCTGATCGACAATAATTTTTTAGTATTACAAAAACCAAAAATATATATACAGTCGTTTGCAGACTCGAAAATTGAAAAAACTTTCCTTTTGAAACATTTTTCTACGACGCGTATTTATCGAGTTACGAGCTGTTCGGTTTTCCAGCCAATGAGAGCCGCTCTGACGCGCACGCCATCTGCCGGAGCGCTCTCTGATTGGCTGTAAGCTTCAACAGCCGTAAACTCGCTAAGCAGGCATCGTAGGTAAAAATTGCAAAGGCAAAATTTCTCCAGTTTCGACTCCCGAATACGATTCAACCATTTTTATCCGAATTTATGCAATATTGATGCAAATTTTAGATATTTTGTTGCATTTATCGGTCTTTGTCATCTCACCTGATCGACTATCCCCTCCAAACTCGACAAAATCGTAGGATGAATGTCTCTCTGCATGTGCATTATTTTGGAACATCTCCACATAGGTGCAGTTGCTCTGATCGGTCCGGTTTCCGGTGGTCCTTGACTCTGCTGACTGTTACCGGCGCTTCTCGTCTCTCCGCTGCCGTCTCCGGCGCTTCCACTTCCACTTTTTCCAGCGGCAATTTCCGCGCTCTTGTATCTCTCCCTCTGTTCGATCTTCAGAGTCAAATACAACGTTCTTATCGAGAAATAAACCGCCTGCGGAAACATTCTTCCGACTTGACTGAGGAGATTTAAGATTACATTGCCCTCGTATCGCACAAGGCACATGAGAAGTTGAGGTATCCATGGAAGCCACTGAATGGGCGGCACACCGACGGCGTACTTATCGACGGCTTCCATAAGCGAATACTTGTCGTCGTCGTATGTGAGAAGCCACAGAACTTTGGCGAGATATTTCCTCGATTTAGACTCATTTTGATGTCGACACGCGTGAAGAAAGCAAGTTATAGCCGAAACACCGATGGTAATTTGTCTCGCGTCTCTCGTGAATATATGTTCCAAATAATCGCCCCACAAAGCCCACGCCTTGACCAACGTATCGTGCAATTGTACAGCCGCGGAGAAAGCTTTGTTGGCGTCGTCCGATCTTCCGATTTGCGACAGTAGCATACCTTTCAGCGCATAGAATTCCGCAGTCATTTCTTTGGTGAAATACTTCAAATTCGTCGATTCGATAACTTCGAGACCTTCCTGAAGTTCATTTTTGCCCGCAACCGAAGCCATTTGAAGATAACACTTGACCTGCTGTCTTATCTTCTGAAAACAATCGACGATCGGGACGCTCGGTATCGTGTAAATTCTTGAAAGGGAATCCAAACAAACACCCGATAGATTGTGCTTTCGCGCGATCTTTCCAAAGTGTATTATCGCCTGAGCTGAAGCGTGAACGCCGAGCATCGAGTGATTCGTCGTTTGATCCTGTTGAGCGTCGTAATGCGAAGATATGAAGGTATAATGATGTTGTCTCCACGTGAAAATATCCGACCAGTGGCTGAGATCGTCGGCTATAACGGGAAGACGATTGCGCCATGTCTTGACGATGGCTTTCATATCGTGAAGCGACGAACTTCGCCCGTGAAGCAATCCCTGATGTATCTGCATAGCTTCCTGAAGTTCCATTATCTGTTGCGCCGCTTGCAGCAACGGCAGATGAATGTGCGATACTATGTGCGGTAATCTTCGCCATTCTCGCATGCAAAGACCGGAAGCTAATTCCACGTAACGCTCAACGGCAGTAAAGTGTTTATCTTCGCTGTGACAAATCGCCAAATAGCCACGATAGAGATTGACCTTCCATGCCATTTCTTTCGGACAATTGTGCTCCACCTGCGCGAGCGCTTCCTTCATTACGCTCCAATTTGGAATTCGCCAGGAGCTCTCGACGATGAGAAACGGATTGGTTTCAGCTTTTTTGCTTCCGTAATCGAGTAACAGGTCCCATTGATTCAGTTCTTTCGCGCATCGTATCCAGTGCTGTTCCCACAGCATAGCTTCCCTCTGTGTCTTGAAGGGTGCTGGAGCACTTGCGAAATCTTGTTTAAACTTTGTCATAGCGACGTCGTAAGCGCTCTGCGCTTGTTCAAAGAATCCCTGCTGCTCCAGCGCCGTTGCCTGAAGAGTCTCCTTGTAATGCGCGTGTTTTTGCCACAAACCCGACCACATATCTTCCTCGCAAAGCTGCGAGTACATGTCGGATAGTGAGTCCAATACTTCGGCATGCGGACTGTTGTCGGGTTCAAAATCGTAACAATCGTTTTCTCGTTTCGCTCGACTCTGAGCGCTAGCGTTGTCGAATGCCATTTGTTCGAGACTCAGCGTCATCCGATGCCAAAGATTGTGAGATCTTCCGAGATACTTCATCAGCGCTGGACGCATCGGTACCGGTGGTTCGCAACGGGTCATTGCTTCGACGAATGTCGCGATAGCCGACGGATGACAATCTTTCTGTATAACGTGCGTACCGCTGCACACAAACGGCACCATCTCTGCTATGAGAACGTTGTGCTGATTCTCGTCGAGTATCGACCACAAACGCGGGAATGTTTCGAGCCAAACGCGTTCGGCGAGATTGGTATCCATGTGACAAAGTTGCGCCGCGGCAACGAGTAACTGTTCGGTTCGGGTTTTCTTCGCGTGTTCGAGAAAATCTGATTGTTTCGCGACCAATTGCGCCAATGTGGCTTTCTGTCCGACGTTCGTCATGGGAACCTCCGGTATTGCGAGATCCAAATCGGGTATCTCGTCTTTCACGTCGTTTACGTCGTTTATCACATCCTGAGGTTCTTCCTTTACTGTTGTGTATATCACGAAGTTCTTCTGTTCCTCGCTGTCGGACATGCTGATTATCGACGTTATTGAGGGAAGAAGCGTATCACGATTGCTCATCTGTATCTGCGTCGTTGGATCCGCCGTTACTATCAAAAGTTCTATACACTGTTTTATCCAGTAATGCGGCCCCATAGCGTCCCAACTTTGACTGCACACTATGTACAATAAACGATCGAACAAACGTTTCTGCATTGATTTGTCGAATACAGCGAAGAATTTCGATCTTATCTGCGGTTGAATGCATCGAAGTCCGGACAGAAATGCGGGTTCCAGTTTCGACGTTAATTCCGAAGATTTCAGGGTCTCGTCGCAATAAACGTAATTTACGAGTTCCAAAAATTGTCCATTCAACTCGAGGTCATCGGGAAATCTTTTTTCAACATATTGCATCATTTTCACGAGCAATATGGACTTCTCCCGCAAACACGGCGCCTGATTTATCGCTATAGGATTCTTGTTCTTCATCCATTCCTCTAGCATCTTCGTTATCGCTTTCATCACCTTGATGTCCTGAGTTTTCTCGATCAAACCAACGAGTATCGAGCCTATGAATGATTTACGCATTTCAACGCCCATAACGACAACGCGATTTTTCACGAGATCCAAGCTGAGTATTAGCAACTCGCTACCAACCGGATTAGCTTCCGTTTGCGTTGGATGCAGATGATCCTTTGCCATTCTGTGCAGAACTCTCATGAACGGCGTTATATGACGATCAATGTAACTCTGATTATTGGTACAAGCAGCTTTAAGCATCATAAGTGTACCGAAAAGTGTACTCGGCGTTGCCGATGTGTTTTTCTCATAGGCGGCCAAACCGTCGCCGACGAATTTTCCGACAGTCGTGTATAGCGTATCCAACTCTTCGTGCTTCGAACCAACTGTCGACGAGGTCGGCTCCGTAGGGAATATCGTCATGAGACGCGAAAGCAGCCCGTGAACCAAGCGTATGACTTTCGTATTGCTGCTCGCGATACACGCCCCCAATCCCCTTTGCAACGGTTTGAAACTCGCGAGAATCTGTTCTCTCTTCATAACGCCGAGTAGAAACGTTAGAAGTTCCAGTGCCGTGCAGATATTTCCGTAATTCGGCTGATTGTTCTCCACACTCGCGAATACCTTGTCGAGAAAAGCGAGTTTAAGATCGCAAGATTGCGGCCAAACGTCGGGCTTCAGTGCCATTTTCAGAAGAGTTACGCAACGGCGTGAAAGTTGCTCGCCGGGATTTCCTTGCGTCGTCGTGGCGTCGTTGACTTGGCAGGCGAGACGCAGAAGGAAATTCAATATCGCGTCTGCCTGAGCCCTTTCTATGGGTTTCGTTGCTCCGGGTTCCATCCGCGGTGCTACGAGAGCAACCGTTGCGTTTCCCGATGGTCCTTGCGTTGCCAACCGTTTGTTTCCGGTTGGATCCTCCGGCAATTGACGTCGAACCGCACCGGTCATCGTTCCGGTTCCACCGGTCTCCGAATTCTCGGCTTCGTCTTTTATTCTGTGAAGTTCCCACTTTATTATGACCTCTGCGAGCTCAACGGCCAATCGTCGATGTTCTATCGTCGCGGTCGGTGAGAAACCGAGTCGTTGAATCGAATTTACCATATGCTGAACGAGATGGTGACGCACCGGATAGTAAACCTTGTAGTGGCGAACGACAAGTTGAAGTATGTGAAACAATTGCTGCATGGAATGTCCCTCTTCGACGATTATCTTCTTCGTCCAGTGCGTCAGCATCGTGTTACCGTCTTCCATTCTCACCGGCATTGCAGGCGTCAAGATTTCCAACGCTTGTCGCACGACGTTACGCGCCTCGACCGCGTGAGCTTTCAACAAACTGTGAAATACTTGCAAAACAATTCTCTTGTGTATAGCGAATTTCGCGATAATGTGACTGAGCAACAGATGTCCGTGATAGCGTGTCGCCGGATCGACACAGTTCTTGCCGAGTAAACACGGCCAGGCGAACGTCATCAAGCGTCGCAACTTATTGCCCTGACGCTTGTTCGTGACGTCGTGAATGTGCTGAGACGCCTGTTCGACGAGGAGACACGAGAACTGCAGCAACGAGATTCTCACGCAATCGGCCGAACCGAAAGGATTGTCGGGATCGATGATTTTGCTTATGAAAACCGATACAACGTTCTCAGGATTGTCCTGATAAGGCATTGGCGCGCCGCCCACCAATTTCGTACCTTCACCGCGTTCGAAACTCACCGCGAAGCACGGAATTACTATTAACTGCAGTACTTTCGCTTTTAATTCTTGAGACATATTGTTGGTCGGGAAATGTTCGACGAAGCGGAAGAAGGCGCTCCGTTTCCATTCCACTGTGTACTCCTGCGCCACTGTGTTCTCGAGAAAGTCGCGAAGAAATTGGAAATCCGGTATGAAACGATCGCAAGTTGCGCGCAACAGTTGAAACAGAAGATCGATGTCGTTCGTGTGATGTCCGAAGTAGTGAAGCAATATTTTAACGATTAGCTTCGGCTCTTTCCAACGGCAAAAATCGACGCTATCGACGCGCTTGTGTAACGCCTGATAATCGTCGTTGCACCATATTTGCTTTATCGCCGCGATTAATTGACTTTGATTCGATAGCCACTGTTCGTCGAATTTAATTAATACCGAAACTATTCTGATTGCTTGATGCTGCAACTCGGATTTCTCGATGCTCGTCAGATTCGAATTCGTTTGCGAATGAACGAGAAGCATTGTTATCAATCTCGGTGTACTGTTGTGCAGCACGTCTCTGAAGGGTTTTCCGTCTTTGTGTTTAACGAGGAATTCCAAATATCGACTCCACTGTTGATCCTTTATGTTGTTGTCGTGAAGCATGAGATTCAGCGTTTCCGTTGGATATCGTAGAAGGAATCGCATCAATGGAATGCGGAACGGACTGGAAGCTTCGACGAGAAGGGATTTCTCGGTTTGCAGCACGAGGCGACAAAGCACATCGATAAACTTCGGTGTTGCGGCCGGAATTTGATGAAATATACCGATTATCATAGCGATTTTTTGCTCGTTTTCGCCGCTTCGCGATACTCCTTTGTTCGTCTGTATCAAATTTTCCAACAATTTTTTCAGATGTTGCAGCAACTGTTCGCACAGCGTTATGCTGAAAGTGCTGGGAAACAGTTGCGTCAGGTACGACAATCTTTTAACGCAATTTAAGCTTAAATTTCGATGATCACCGAGTGTAAGAAGCATTGGACGCATTATCGCGTGTACGGACTCCATGTCGACTTGAAAACCGGCGATGAATTTCTGCATGCATTCGAAGGCCGCCTCTTGAAGCTCGGCGTTCGGTTTCTCGAGGGCTTTGTAAAGAACGCCGAATATCTTCTCGCGACTCGCGACGATGTAATGACAAGCCGCGAGAGCTCGTAGCGCCGATTTTCGAAGGGGTATGAGATTTGAGACGGATTTGTAACACGGCAATTTGTTCAGATTGGCATCTTCGGCTTCGCTTAGTCCGAACAATTCCTGAAAGAATACACGATGCTCCATGACGGTGAGATCTATAGTGAACAAACGCGGCGTCAGCGTCGTACAGAATGTATTGCCGTCCATCAACCCAATTTGCGCGTTAGCCGGTTGGTGTCGAAGAAGATGTTTCTTCGGGGGTATCATATCGGCCAAAACTTCTTTGTGAGGCTCCATAACTTCCGTGACGCTCTTCGACTGTATCTCCGCGAGTAATCTTAACGACGACATCGCTTGTTCGCGGACCATGGTGTGCGGTGAGGTGACTTGTCGCACAAGTTCGTGGGTTACTTCGTACAAACTCTTGTTCTGCGCCTCCATCAATTCTTGATTACCATCCTGTACTCCCGAATTAACGCAAACTCTCAGCATCTCTTCGAGATTAGCTTTAGCCATATCTATAGCGCCGTTTGATACCTCACCGGTTAGATCCATCATGACGAACATAAGAGCTTTTAGAAATACGAACAGATGATTGAGTACCCATTTCGTTGCCATACGTTCGAACAGAAACTTGATCGCTATGCAACCACCGAGCTTAGCGTACCACGCGCGTTCGTAACAAAGCGAACACATTCTCTCGGCGAGATATTCCATTAGAGGAAGTTGACAAGCGCGTTCTTTGCTGCCGAGAATGTTCGTCGCGGTTTCGAGAATGAGAACGAGCGCGAGATTTCCCGGTTTGCAAAGTTCTTTCTCTTCGTGGCCCATTATTATGGCGAGAGCGTCGATGAGAACGAGCGGATCTTGTCCCTGACATCTGTAGCTTGATCTGCCGTTGCAAGCGAACGGACCGGCTTGCTGTGCAATTGCTACCATTGTATAGTGACGAACCAGTGACACCATTGTACCCAAAACCGATTGTCGAAGTTCCTTTATCGCCGCGGCTACGAATAATCCCGTTAAAGCGGTTTGCTGAACGTTTCTCGCAACGACATCGGCGCATTTGTAGTGCGGACCCTGTGGATGGGGTATCTTCGCCTCCTTGAAACTCGGATGTGTAAACAATTTGTAAAGAGTCGCTCTGTCGTCGTCCAGACGCAGGGAAGCCGCGAGATAACAGTTGATAACTTCCCAGCATTGTCTGCGATAAAACGGATCCGTTGTGTTCGGTTTCAAAGCAGCGCACGCGGTCTCTATCACCTTTTCGAGTGGAAAATCAATGGGTTTTCCGGAATCTTGAATATTCGCGACGATTGCCGGTGAATTTGTCTCGCGATCGTTATTGTCCAGTCGCTGAGGTTCGATCATCATCTTTCGGTTACCACCGCCAAATTTTCCGAGTACGCGGAATGCGACGTGAGCAACTTGATCCGTGGGATTGCGAAGAGTTCGCCAGAGCGCTTGCATCAGATCGGCGCGAACCGGTTGTATGTGTTCGTAAAGAAAGTCCGGTTGTAGATTGTCGACGCAAAGCTCGAGAGTTCGAAGTCCCTGACTGACGAGAGTGTGACTTCCGTTCAACGCTGATACCAACGGATCCATTAGCATCGGCAGATACGGAAGCAACGAACTTAAACGCACGGGAACCGTAAGACAAAGTTCGACGAAGAGATCCTTCATGTGCTGCTTGTGAAGACCGGATTGCAAGCGATTCAAACCCTCTAAAAGATTCGGCAACAACGGCAAGAATTCTTGATAGAGAAGATCGTGAGAACCGCCGCCGATCGAGCGAAACAGAGCGCGAAGAAGAAGAAAATAGTTGTAAGGCTCTTTCGCCGACATTGCGAGTTCCATTGATCTGTTGACTATTTGATGCAAATGGGGACGTAGCATGTGCTCATTCTCAGCTGGAAACAGCGATACACTACCGAATACGAGTTTAAACAGTCGAAGATAGAGATTGCTGCGCTCGACGTTAGATCCCATGTCGTCCATTCGCTCGAGAAGATACTCCACGAGAACTGTCGCAAATATCGGCGATGTCGTTGGATTCGCCAGAAACGAATTGCCGACAATCTGCAGGGCGCAATTTTTGAATATTCTCTCGACCATGTAATCGATGGTTGTTGAGAAGATTTCTTGAAACGTTTGGGGATTCATCATTGAGAAAACGCCGCTGAAGTGTTCCAAAACTTCTTTTTCCTCTTTGGTGCGTACCGTTTGCGGCTGAGCGGGACGTCCGGCCTGCGCGAGAGCCCCTACACCCGGAGGACCTATCGTGTAGATGTCGAGAGCTTGAAGAGCCCATTTTACCAAACGTATGAAGACGAGAGTCTCCTTCGGCTGAAATTGTTTCGACTGCGCAACTTCGCCGGTTTTGCAATTGGCACATCCCCACGTTATAGTTTTAACGCCACAGACGAGTGTTTTAACGAGACTTCTGTAGTCAGCTACGTTGTAATTTGCGGCTTGAGACGGTGGAAAACCGAACTTCGACTTGCCGGCGTCTTTATCCTCATTTGGATCAACGATTTGCGGTTTAACGTCTTCCGTCTTTACCTCGACACCCGTTACCGTACTAACGCCCGTTACCATCTTTGATTTGTTCAACAATATTGGCATCTGCAGTTTCGTTATCGTTTTGAACTTTAGAACGAATACCTCCAGCATACGCATCAATAATTCGCGACCCTGATTACTGTTCTCGGCGTCGCTACGCTGGCGTATGCACTCGACGAGATTTAGCAACAATTTGCACGACATCGTTTGAATCGTCGTCGGGAGACTCTGATCGTGAACATTTTTGCTGAACAGATGAACCGCTCGCGCGAGATCGCTGAGGGGAAGCAATTGACGCACGTGATGGACGAGATCGGCGAGAGTCGAATAAGCGAGAGGTCTAAGCGACTCGTGGGTCGTCCATCCGTGTCCCAGCAACACTTCCTCGTCGAAGAGACGCTCCATGTGAGGAACGAACTTCGTACGAAGATCCGTTGCGAGTATGTGACGCGCCGCTATTAACAATTCTTTCCGCAGGTGCGCGACTTCCATCGGGCAGAGAGTCAGAAGTCCCAGCATACCTTTTACCATCATTGTGCTGTGCTGCGACACGACGTCTTGATATATACGAATTATGTAGGCGAGAAAGCTTAACGTCTTTATCTGCGCTCCCATAAAGTCGACGAAGACTTCCTTGTTGAAGGCCGGCGAGGCGCGATGCTGCGGCGACGGTTGCAATGTTATCGTTGTCATTATCAGAGGTATGAAGTCCGACACGTCTTGGTGAACGTTTTGCTTGTATATCTGATACATCAGGACGACGATTATCGGCAATTCTTGGAGGACCTTTAACGACAGCACTGCTTTCGGTATGAGATTATACTGCAACGAAAAATTTGTTACATCGATAATTTTGTTAGTTTTAAAATCCAAGAAGTGATCGAAATTTTATAATGTTTTTTTTTTATTGTTTAAAATAAAGTGGACTTACCGTAACAACCGTCCCATCGGCAGTCTTCTTGTCGCTCTGTATCGCCGTTATCGTAAATGTTTCCTTCAGCAACGCATCGATATTAATCTCCGAAAGATCCTTTACTCTGAGGGGCGGTCGCGGCTCGAATATCTTTGGAAGATTCTTCGGCAATTCGCTGTATATCGATTTGACGAATTGCAAAAAGTGCTGAATCTGCGAATATAATTCAACATTTTTTTTAATATTATTTATTAAATTATATTTTCTCAGTTCTTTGCAAGTTTCGTCAGCAACAAACCTCGGGGTTGAAGGTCGGCCTGTACTGCTTGTGGAGCTCAATTATTATCCTCAAACAAACGAGTATATTCTCCTCGTTCTCGGTCTCCAAGAGTTTCAGCATCAGACTCAATATTTGCTTCACGTGAGGCCTGAGATGTTCGTTCGTTGGCAAACGATGTATCATCTCGAGAATCAATTTTCTCACTTGTTGAATGTTGTATTCGCTTATGAAGTGCGGCTCGCCTTCTTGAAGTATCTTGAGAAAATACTTCATCAGATGCTCGAGAAATGCGGGATATTGGGACGAACATAGTATCACCTTTAAAAGAACGCAAAGAAATATATATATAATAGTTTATTAGAATCTCCATGAATTTTCGTTCCGTTAATGATGAAAGGAGCATTTTTTTCACCTCGAAATTTTCCGACAATTCCTGAGCCGCTTTTAGTTTTATCTCGTCCTTCGCACCAGCGTCCGCCAACATCGTGACGTACGACTTGTACGTATTCATTTGGGTCAATGGATCCGGTGGAGCCATTTTTAAAAAAATGTATTCTTAATTTCTCTTAATTCTCGAATTCACGGGCGCTTTGCCCTACTGCTTTGTCCTAACAGCTTTCCAAGGTAAACCTGAAACATGAAAAGTTTCTATTAATATCTCCGTAACAGTGATATAGAAAATTCGATCTATTGAAATATATATGACATTATAGAGATAACGATTACATATATATCGAAGTAATTTTTCCATCACACCATTTCTTGCTTCTCCGACGCCTTCGCCGAGAGTGGTAGATCAATGATTCAAAGTGGCTTCGAAGGTCACGAATAAACAGTTACCTGGCAACGATATACTGTTGCGGTATGTTACGCGGTCTCATGAAACTTTTGTGCGATTTTAAGAAAGAGAACATGAGAATATACGCAGTTGAGTCACGATCGGCAAGGAAGATGTAACTCGGAGGCAAATTTTAAATAAAACGATTATAAAACCTTGAAAAGAAAATACTAAGAAGAACAATCAATTATCGATATTTTTTTTTTTTAATTAGAGTTGAATTAAAAACAAAAGTTTCACAATGGATGAGAAGGTAATAGATTCGATTTTTTCGGGTTCGCTGAAGTCCTTGCCGCCGGTGAGTTCGAAGATCGTAAGAATATTCACAAGTTCGACTTTCACTGGTGAGGATTGATAACTCTTTTTTCTAAGCTTTCCAATAGATACTGTTAATAAAGTTTAAGTAATTAATTACATTTGCTAACTGTGCAGATACAACGATGGAGAGGAACACTTTGATGGCTCAATGTTATCCGAAATTAAAAGATTATTGCCGTGAGAAACACGGATTAGAGTTTCAGGTCAGTTTCCCGCAATTTCGTCGTAAAACAAATTCTATGTTCAGAATCATAAAAAAACGTTTTTAGAATGTTGCGTTGTATTCGTGGATTAAAGCTGAACAAATTGTTCCTTTGAATTTTTTTTCTCAGGTGCATAGTTTGCGAGATACAAGCCGATAAAGATTGTAGCCGATAAGCGCGGACCCGGCAGAGGGAGCCATGAGTACCCGAAATCTCTCATTGGCTGAACTAAAAATCGCTTGTAACTCGTCAATAAAGCACTGTAGAAAAATGTTCCAAAGAGAAAATTTGCTCAGTTTTGATCGCTGAATATGGCTCCGTAGTTACTTTTGAAAAGTAACCGTATTTCGTAGCAAAAAAATGGAAAATTTCCATTTTTTTAAATGCGTAATGAATAAAAATGTATTAATACGCAGGTTGTGGATATGAGATGGGGTGTGAGAGATGAGGCGACCGACGATCACATGACGACCGAATTATGCATGCGTGAAATTGAGAATTGTCAACGTTTGTCGATGGGTCCCAATTTCGTGGTAATTATGCCGCGAAGCCACAAAGTTTTTTACGTTTAATTTCCTCGTTATAATATTATTCATTTTTTTACAGGTATTTCTTGGACAAAAATACGGCTACCGACCAATTCCGACGTATGTTCTAAGTTCGGAACTCGAAATGCTGAGAAACGAACTCGACAGTCAAGGAATGGAAGTCGAAGTTTTGGACACTTGGTACAAAAAGGATAGCAACGCTGTGCCTCCGATAAGTGTCTTGCAGCCTATATCGTCGATACTCAAGAATTTTAATAACAAAGTTTAGACGCGAATCATAAAATCTCTTCTTCTATTAACAGAAATGTAAAGAGCGCTTATTAAAAAACAATTTTTTTATGCATTATTATTGCAGCGAATTCCTAAGCTTCAACAGGAAGATCAAGCTGCCTGGTGGGACATAATGGTAAAGATGCAAAAGTTGTTTCGAAAGGGCGCCCAATCGCTGTTCAACTCTGGAAAGTTTGACAAGGACACGATGCACAATTATTTCATGTCTGGTTCGATAAAAATAACAAATTAACAACATTTTCAAGAATGAAATGAATTAAAAAAAAAAAAAATGTACGTTAAAATTTTTTTTTTTACGCAGTAACCGAACGCGAAGTCATAAACGGAGTGCTGAACGTGAAAAACACAAAGAATCATTGTCTCGCATACGTGCGTTACATAAACAACATAAATTTGCAAAACTTGCGAAAAGCCGGTCTTTTCGTTGATATAGCCAATCGAAGTTTGGACAACGAAGCTTCGAGGCTTTTGGCCGATTTGAGAGACGAGAGATTGCCGAATAAGATCGAGAGTGCCAACATGCAGAGGTAAAGTCATGAAAAAAAATGTTTTAAACGAAAATAGAGAGACAAAATAATGACAAACTTCGTTCTGCGAACGAAAAAAAAAAAAAAAAAATCAGATACACGGTGGAGTGGATAGGACGCGAAGGTTTGGATCCTGAGACTCACAGCGAGTATCTTCAGCATTTTATAACCCATTTTTATCGAAACATGGTGAAGCTTGTTGATCGAGCAATGAGAAAGGAGGACGGCTCGGCTCAGGGACAGATGATAACCGAATTGTTGCAACATTTGCACGCCTGCAATAATTCCGTGAGGGTGAGAAACACGATCATTAAAATGCAATGGAAAATCTTCGCCATCTGTTCGATCGAATCGGTAAAAGTGAGATTATCGATTAAGTAGGTATTTTACGGACGCGAAGATTCTCTGGTGAAGATAAAGAGCTATATGCTTGGCGAAAGCGAAAAGCCATTGGTACTCTACGGCGAAGGTGGTTGCGGAAAGACTTCTTTGCTCGCGAAGAGCGCGGGATTGAGTAGTAGTTGTTGGCTTTTAGGAAAAAAGCCAATAAACATCATAAGATATCTTGGAACGACGCCGGACAGTAGCGCACTGACGCCGACGCTTATATCAATTTGCCAACAGGTAAGAGACGATTGTTTCTTTATTCATTCGATGTCTTTCTACTGAAGTTAGAACTCGAGGTTTTTTCGACTAAAAAAATCGAATACGCAAGCAGTTGGCATTACTAACGGATTACTTTCAGATATCCTACAATTTTATGCTTCCTTTCGACGAGATACCCGACGATCTCGTTCCCCTAACGGCGCATTTCAAACATCTTTTGACTCTGGCGACTCCGGAACAGCCGATTTTGCTTTTTCTGGATAGTGTCGATCAACTGACCGGAGTTC
Organism: Cryptus armator; assembly: GCA_963971235.1. NCBI lineage: Eukaryota > Metazoa > Arthropoda > Insecta > Hymenoptera > Ichneumonidae > Cryptus > Cryptus armator. Next base: position 9,742,868 of record OZ020241.1, read on the forward strand.
AAGGAAACAAATTGTCTTGGCTTCCGACGAGACTTCCGTCGAATTGCAAGGTCCCCAAGCGACACTATAAATTTCACCTTTGAGTTGAATTTTCGATTTACGATCGAAATCCCTTTTTTTTTACAGATGATGCTTTCATGCGCCGCGGAAGAATCGAATCCCGTTATATCGAGGGATTACCATTTATTACGAAGAATGATCGATACCGAAGACTGTTTTATTGAAGTCACGGCACTCGGCGAAGAATTAGCGATGGATGTTATACGGTAAAAAAAAAATACGGAAAACTGTAATTAAAACTCGTAGAATTGTCCGCCGTTGATTTTGAGGCGATTTTTGAAATATGAAAAATTATTGGAACTTCAGAATGTGGATGAAGACCGCTCACAGGGATCTGAATAATTATCAATGGCGTCTTGTGGCGAACGCTATATCGAAGTGTTCGTTGCCGATATTCGTGAAACTCGTGTTTGCGGAGATATGCCGTTGGCGCAGTTACACGAAACCCGCCGATACGCATTTGGCGAGCACCGTAATGGACAGTATAATGATGCTTTTCGAGAGGATCGAGAAGCAGCATGGAAAAATATTGGTTTTTCACGCTCTTGCGTACATAACAGCGGCGAAATCTGGTCTATCAGAGTCGGAACTCGAAGATTTGATATCGCTGGACGACAAAGTACTCGACGATGTTTATCAATACCATTTGCCACCGGTAAGAAGAATTCCACCCCTACTGTGGACGAGAATACGCAACGATTTGCCGAATTATCTAAGCGAACGGGAAGCCGATGGTGTAAGTGTTCTCAATTGGTATCATCGACAATTTCGGGATACCGCCAAAGAGAGATATTTCAAAAATATGAATATGGCGATGTACTTTCACTCGATGATCGCCGATTATTATCTCGGCATATGGGGCGGTGGAAATCCGAAACCGTTCAAGTACACGGAAATTCAGAGGCACAGGTTCGTATCGTGGAAAAGGCATAAAGAAACAAAATCGGTATTAGAATGGAAAAATTATGATTCTTCATGGGATCGTTTTTCTTTGCAGATTTAATTTAACGGACAGAGAAGGCGTGGCGGACAGAAAAGTACCCGAACAACCTTTGGCTTTCTACTCGAAAGAGGGAAAACTTTCGAGATATAATCTACGAAAGGTGCTTAACTAATTTGCGAAAAAAATTGCAACTAATTTGCGAAAAAAATTGCAACTGATTTTCGAAAAAAATTGCAACTGATTTTCGAAAAACAATTGCAACTAATTTAAAAAAAAATTGCAACTGATTTTCGAAAAAAATTGCAACTGATTTTCGAAAAACAATTGCAACTAATTTAAAAAAAAATTGTAACCGATTTTCGAAAAAAATTGCAATTGATTTTCCAAAAAAAATAGCAAATAATTTTCGAAAAAAAAATGCCAATAATTTTCCAATAAAAATTGCAAATAATTTTCCAATAAAAATCGCAAATAATTTTGAATAAAATTTGATATGATTGAATTTTTCTAAACTTTTTTCCAGTTTGGAGAGTTGCCGTATCATCTGGTGAGAGCGCGAAGATTTAAGGATCTGTTCGAAAATGTTTTGTTCAATTACGAGTGGTTGCACGCTAAGCTGAGTTCGTGTCCTCTTCAGTCGGTTCTTTCGGACTTTGAAGACGCTTGTGTCAACATCGAGGATCAGAATTTAGTGAGGCAAGAAACAACGACTTGTCGTATGAATTTGAAGAAACGAAATTCTTTAATTGTAAAACATTTTGAGCAGAGAATTGATGCTGGTAGCTGATGCTCTGCGATTGGGGGGCGCTATACTCGGAAATCATCCGAATATGCTTGCGCCTCAATTGGTTGGACGATTGCTACCGGAAATTGGTGGCAATGTCAACGTTAGAATGTTACTGAGGGCGTGTGACAACGACGGAGTCAAGGATTGCGCTCTATTGCCACTTTACCACTGTCTTCATACACCCGGAGGGCCTCTAAAGGTATTAAACTCATTTGTAACGACTTTAGAAATTTAAAGAAAGATAACTATAAAAAAAAAAATTAATTCGCAAACTTTATTGCACGTGACAAATGTGCAAAAAAAAAAAAAATTCATTCGCAAACTTTATTGCACGTGACAAATGTGCAAAAAAAAAAAAAATTCATTCGCAAACTTTATTGCACGTGACAAATGTGCAAAAAAAAATGGAAATTCGAAAAAAAAAAAAAAAAAAAAATTCATTCGCAAACTTTATTGCACGTGACAAATGTGCAAAAAAAAAAATGAAATTTTTGTTCATCCAATCATTTCAGTATTCTCTGGAAGGTCATCAATTCGCAGTCTTCGGTTTTTGTCTGACCTCTGATTACCGTTACGTAGTCTCGATATCGAACAGATTCATAACATGGGATTTAAGCACAAGCGACATGACGAGAGACGTAAATCCGGGTATCGAAGGAATAATGCAACAGTTGGTTCTCAGTCCCGACAATCGTTATGCAGCGGCATCGACGACGAACGATCAAGTCGTCGTGCTGAATACGCTTACAAGCGAATTCGTCGTAATAGATAATCCTCTACCGGAGGAAGAACCCGTATGCGGTGTCCATCTCATGAATCAGTACGCATTTATCCTTGGAAAAAGCGGATGGTGCAGATTCGATCTCCGGGGAAATTTGCTCTCGAAGCACACGAGTCCCGAAGATTCGAATCAGTGGCAAATACTACGTAAGTCAATTTTTTAATTTTTTTCTCAAATTCGATGATTCTATTGCCTCGGAAAACAAATCGATTGTATTGCAAGTTTGCCGACTTCAAGAATAGAAAAATTAAAATTCGAAAAACTTGTCGCACAGACGTCGAATACACGAATCTCGAGGACTACAGGATAATCTTTTGGTCCGGAAGTCTCGAAGACTCGGAAATGTTGCTGCACACTTACAGAAAGAAAGGATCTTTGGATCCTTTACGATTCCACAGGTAAATTTGACTCAATGACTGTTCTTCGAATACCAAAGATACGAAAAATTTTATACAAATAATCAATTATCCATATAAATATAATGATATTATCCATAATATGTAAAAAATTAATTAATATTAATTAATGATCGATATAAAATATTAATTAATATTTAATCAATAATTTATATAAAATATTAATCTTTATAACGAATTGATAATCGATAATCAATTAATTATTGATTAACAGTGCGATCGCATTGACGCGAGACAAGAAGACTCTCTACGCCTGTACGACGAAAAACGACTTTAGGGTGACAAAATATAACGCCGAGGATGGCTCGTCATACTGGCAAAAATGTATGGATATGCCGCGCGCCCACAACGACGATAACGAATATCTTTTACAATTGAAAATCGATCGGGAGGAAGAAATGCTTCTCGCCACTACTGGCAATGGTTTTGTCGTTTGGATACTAGAAAACAAGAGCGACGCGGCTGTTTTATCGTTGCCGAATGGCGTTAGAAATATCAGCACGAGAATGCTGAATTCAAACTCCGTTATGGTCAGCGGAACGAAGAATTACGCGGTCGCCGGCGTCAGGTACTAGAAATTACTATGTAATCTGGTAAAATGCGAAGGTGGCGCCACCTATGACGAAAATTATTAAATAGCGATATCAAAAGCGGGAGAAGGCGGAACAATAAGTAATTTGAAAAATGTTTCGCAGAAAAAATTTGTACGTCTGGAGTTTGGAGACTTGCGAACTTGTTAAGATTCTCGATGCGCATTTCGCGAGGATAATACAACTCGAGGCGTTGACCATTGGAAATTGGAACAGCGTTATCACATCGAGCATCGATCGCAGCGTCAAAGTATGGAATATCGACAATATTTTCGAACAAGTTCACGTTATCGACAGACACGAGCTTCAGATCGACTCGATATGGTATGTGTGAAAATAAAAAAAAATTAATATTAATATTATTATCATTATTATTTCATTATTATCGATGTTATTTAGTAATATTAATATTTAAAAAAAATTATTATCATCTCTGTAAACGAAGAGAAGGATTTACTAGAAATTACTATGTAATCTGGTAAAATTCGAAGGTGGCGCCACCTATGATGAAAATTCTCGATATTATGAGAATTTTTACCACATTTATGGGGATTTTTACCATAACTTATGGTAAACAATCGACCAGCGGCGCGTACCTCTATATATAAGACAATAATAATTATATAATTATTATTATTACTCATTTTTTAAATAAATTTCAATGAGATTTTTTTCAAAGTTTCGACTGTTTTGTATTCGTAGTTTGGCAAAGGATTGCAGCTTAGCAGTGACTGTTACTAGAGGTTGCGTCGGTGTCTGGGATTTGCAGTCTGGAAAATTGGTATCGAAACTCGCGGATAGTCCACTGGGTGCTATCGTCACTCACGCGACCATAACTCACGATGGAAAGTGAGAAATCGTTAAATTTCAACTAAACGAATTTTCGAAAAACAAAGCGCGGGAACTCATTGAGGATTTTGTTTTTTGCCCGTTTCGCAGGTATATCGTTTCCACGGAATCCGGCAACGTTCTCATTTGGAATCGAATAACCGAACAAGTTTTGTTCAAAGAGGAACAACCGGGTGTGAGACAACTGACTCTCGTTCAGGAATCGACGAAATTTATCGCGATATCGCGACCGAGTAATCCTACGGGAGTGGAATGCATGCGAACGACTGCGACTCTCGCATTACGAAGCATTCCGGATGGTCGAACGCTCTTTTCGGTGGAATACCCGGTGCGGAGTCACACCGGTACTCCGTTTCGTCGTGTCGTTTTAACGTCCGACGGAGCTTTTCTCGCTGTACCAGCGGCTGAGAAGGGCAGCAGGGATTGCGTTATCATTTACAACGCCAAGAGCGGCGCTTTGGTAAATAAAATTCCCATTAAGTTACCGGGTTTCAAAGATATCGTAAGCATCGTACCGATGCCCAACAAACCTCAGTGGATCGGCATTATCGGCTCCGACAAAGGTAGCATTATGGATATCAATAAGAAGAAAATCATTCGATCGATACCCAAGTGGAGCGGAAATATCAGCAAAGATGGAAAATATACTCTTTACGCGCCGAGCAGGTAATGATTATTTGGACCTTTTTTTTTTTTTTTTTTTTTTACCGTATTTAGACCTTTTATCGTAAACATTTTATTGATTTTTTAAAATTTATCTTATTGTGTTCTATTTTTTTTTTTTTAAATTAATGTTCATAGCACCTTCTATATAGTTGATTTTTATCCCATTGATAAATATCTATCCAAAATTCTCTCCGAATCTCAGCTCTTTTTTTAACATACCTATTTTAAAGGTTTTTTATTATAAGTTATTTATTTTCCGTGTCCACCATGTAATAAAAACTTTATATGTTTTTTTTGGTAGCAATTGATTTTTTACAAATTAGATATCCATTTATAATCACGAATTAAAGAAAAATTTTTAATTATAAAAAATTTCATTAAAACCGCAGACTATAATATGCTTTAAAGATTAAAGAATTAAATATCGTTCTTAAGTTCCTTAATATTTTTTTATCTTGTGAATCACTGAATTATCATTAAATCGAAGGGGTGGTCTGGAGCTCATCGAGCTAAAAAAGGGAAGTACAGTGAAAACATACATTCCTAAAGTGGCGGAAGGAGTTTTCACAGTGATCTCAATGTTCAATCGAACCGACGAGTACGTCTTGTACTATCACAGTGGAAGAAAAACTATCAGAGTTTTTAGGTATTTTAGCGATCGAATAAATTTTGATATAAAAAATGCAATGACAACATTGATGGATTCTTGATTTTTGCAGATCTTCGGACTGCGAATTGATAGCGAATTACAGAGTTCAGGCTGAACTCAGCGCGGTTGACAGTACTTACGACGGCAGAGGCATTGTATTGGGTACTGTGGACGGCTGCGTCTCGGTTCTCGCGATCGCAGATCCACAGAAAACAGAGATGAAAGAATATCTCATGAACTTACCATCACGCGATGAACAGGTTTGTTCAAATGACTTAGAAAGTTATTAAAATGTGCATTAAAGGCGATATGCATCGTAGATAACATCTTTTTTCGATACAAACGAAATTCATTAAAAATGTTGAGGTTATGTTTACCGCTCGATGTCATGCCGCATCTTCGCTACTCCGAAACGGAATATAAAACGCCGAAAAATGATTTAAAAACAGACATTGCATTCGTGCGAACGATAACTATGAATTCTCGAAGCTTACCAAATGATAATATCCTTGAAAAAAAAAAAACTTACGTCGGTTTTTTTCACCGACGACGGCAACACTTGCGGCTGTCTCCTCTCGTCGCACCGAAAGTTCCGACTTTCCGTCACATTTTTTATCACTCACCGAAACATTTGCGATTCATTATTGTTACACTAATCGTTTACATTACACTAAGCGCTTCTAATAAATATTAAATAAATAGTATTTTGAGGTGCGAGCAGCAGCCAAAATGCGTGCCGAGCGATGTCAAACACAAAACATCGCGCGAAGAGAGGGGGCGCGCGCTTCTTCGATCTATCGACAATCGAATCGCGAAATTCGAAAAAAAAAAAAAAATAATAATAACAAGATTCGAAGAGATGCACGACAACGAGACGGAGGAGTACATAATGATTATTGTTTTCTCGTATTTTTCTTTCAGTGGAAAAAGAAAATGGAAAAACAACGTGCCGCTATAAAATTCAAAGCAGCAGCACGGATTGCGAGAGTTACTCACGATCTGACGAGTACGGTTCGCGCGGCAAATTCGCTCGCCGAAGAGGACGAAGACAACGAAAAAGGATGCTGAAAGAATGCTTCGTTCCTCTCGGTATTGTTTAATCATTAACTTCCGGTAGCGCAAATAAAGATATGTGTAATTACTTAATCCGATTCTAATTACGATCGTATTTTACAGTTATCAATTATTCACTTCCGATAGAATAAAGTTATTTGAATTTAATCCGATTCCAATTATATTCTTACTTCCGTGTAATTGATTGTTCACTTCTGGCAAAGCAAATAAAGATGTTTGAACTTAATCTCTAAGGGATTCAAGAGGATTTTAAGGGATCTCGCAAGGATTCAAGGATTATCGTCGATGTCGAACAACTTTTATGGAATTTATATTACATTTATTTTGTGTCTTTTTTTTTTCTTCTGTATGTTGTCGTTATAATCTTTCACCTTTCTCATTAAATCATCCGCCTCTTCGCGTCCCCGCTGCCTTTGACAAATTCTCGTCGTTTCGAGATACGAAGCTCAGTCCACGAGATTCGATCCCAACGACGACGAGACGACTCTCGAATTCGCGGCAAGTGCCCATCGCTCACGCGTCCCTTTGTCATAAATCTTTGTTTAATTATTTTGTTGTTTATCTAAGCATGAAAAAACATCGAGTGGGAAGAGATTTGTAACGCGATTGGGGCGTGAGCGACGAATCAGCGAACTCGAGACGCTCTTAAATAAATGCCGCTCTTTACTCACACGCGCGTTATTCATAGAAAGATTTCACTTGGCGCCTCAAAATTGTTACAATTTATCCAACACGATTAGCATCTCTTTTCAATTGTTTTTCCTCGTCGATACAAGTTTTTGCCTCTGACTCTCACGGTGTTTCGTTATTGCGTCGAGTTAAAAAAAAAAAAAAAGAAAAAAAAACCAAAACTTCTCCCATTCAATCTGTTTCATCGTTTCTGTTTATGTTTCGCTATTCTTGGGTAACCGCACCCGCCCTCCTGCGCCATTCACATTATTCGCCCTATTTAACTCATCCGCGCTTTCTTGTTTTTCTTTTCTTTTCGTTTTATTCGTCTATTGCGTCCCGCCCTTTTGCGTCTGTGGTTGTTGCTGCGGCTCTCGCGCCTGTTGATCTACCTGTGGCTGCTGTGTCTCCGCAGCTGCTGCTGTGTCTTTCATGTGTTTGTCGACCTGCAATAATGCATATTAAAATTTTTTTAAATTAATAAACATATTATAAAAATTCGAAAATCTTAAAATTAAAAAATGTTTATCTTCGTTTCTGTTATTACGCGGAACGGTATTATTAGTTTTTTTTTTAATTCCTTTATTTATATAGTTATTTGTCTATTGTGAATAAAATAAATAAATATTTTTGAAATTTGAAAATTTCGTATTTTTTTTTACTCACCACTTTTCTAACTTGTTGAAAAGGTTTAGACTCTACGTTGCCATGAATGTTGTCGAGTTTGTAAGGCGGAACGATAGTCACATTGTCCCAGACAACGATGTTTTGTCCCGCGAGTCTTATCGACGGTATGGTCTTTGCTATAGCGAGAAATAATTTTTGTCCCTCAGGCGATACTCCGGCCTGCAGAGCCTTGACCATTCTCTTCTTTTCCTCTATCTGATTGTGCACTCGCCTGTTTAGCCTCTGAAGATTCAAGCTCTGTGGAGGTTCGCTCAACGTCTGACTAACTTCCCGCTTCACCTGAACGTCCGAGACGAGCGACAAATTAACTAAATGCACATCCGTTAAATCAGATCTGCCGCTAGACGATGGACATTCTACGATGATAATAATATAATTGTTAAGAAATTTATATATTTTTTTTAATTCAATTAATTTTCGTACCCAATATATTGCGATGCATCGACGAATAATGGGTAAGTCATTTCCATAAATTCAAAAAGAGAAAAAAAAAAAAAAATGTCGAATTTGTAGAAAACAAGGCTGACGCAAACTAACCCCACTTTTCACCAACGAACGATAGCCGATCGAGTTTTCGCACCTATCGTCGATTCGTTTGCTTGATAAAGAGAGACCCGTTCAATTGAAACAATGATCAATCACGAAAAGCACAAACTATCGTGGATAAACATTCGAAACGACGATTCGGAGTTGCGTTAAAACAGAGCGAGTCGGGCGAAGGATCGTTGATTTTTCAAACATCCGGTGACACCCTTAATTACGATAACTTGTCGACATTTATGATTTAAAAAGGATACTCAGTATAAGCATTTTCGTTTGTGGATCGAAAGCCAATACTTCGCCTTCGATTTCTTTGTTGTAACAGGTTTTACATGCCACCGTACTCCCAATGCTGAACCAGTCGCTTACGCCGGCCATTTTTCACTCACGACAGTACGCAATGTAGCCGCCAGTGATGCCAAATGTCACGCGACAAAAACGAGAGAATACGCTGAGAAATATATTTGAAAAAAAAAAACACACACACTACACACACAAAAAAAAACGGCGTTACAACGCCACCTATGAGGTGCCGAGTTGCCAATTTGAAACAAATATACGATAACCAAAAATCTGATAACCTATGAACGAACAATTGACACATCGAAAATCCCGATTTCTATTGTTTATAGAGACAAATCTCTTAATAAATACTCTCGATCATGACGGCGAATATTAATGGAAACAGAATGGGTCCATATCAAGTGAGTTTGATCCTTCGAAACGTTTTTTTCTCGATCAATCATCACGCACGTCTTTAAGGAAATGCGAAACTCTGATGCTTCGATTTTTTTCTATTTAACGATCTTGTCAGTCGATAAATCCTTATGATTTATCGAAATATCTGTTCAGAAAAGTATTACGACTTTCATCGAAACATTTCTTTTACTCCGTAATCTATTTACAAAACATTTACGAGTTTTAACGATCAAAATAAACTCGCGTATGGTGCGCGCATATTGAATTGTTTAGAAAAACGATTAATGAACACAGTGAACTGACGCAATTGTTGATTAATCGAAGCAATTTCCGACTCATAAAGCGTTTCAATTGTTTATCGACACTCAACACAAATGCCTACTTTCCAGAATCCAGATAAATTGCCGTTGGAGAAGTTGGAATTAATCGTCTCAAGAAACGGAGGCTATGCAATGATTCCTGCATTGGTTTGTATCTCTTCTACGTAATTTACATTTAAGACCATTTTTACCATAACGTCATTTGTCTTCCGTTACTTGCAGAGCAAAGAATGGATTGAAGACAGACAATTTCTATACTACGAAATTCCTAAAATTTACAACGACGACGGAACGGAAATAATAGGCGCCAAAGATCGTTGGCTTGAGATGATCACCTATACGATAAATGATCTCGACTGGCTGTTGCAGCTGCCGTTTTATCAATTCTGGTCCAACGTCATCTACAATGCGTCGATAGGCGATTCCCTCGTAACAATTCTTCAGGAACTTCCAACTTTTTACAATTTTGAAACTTTTCCAAACGACGCATCGATGCGCGAACACTTGGAGAAGCTTCGGCGCAATGTACTCGTCGTTTATGCGCGTTTAGTAACGAGTAAAGAAAGCAAAGATGAGTACATATCACATGAGGCGCACGGCAACTTTTTGTACAACGAATTTTTACTCACTCTTCCAATGATGCTGGACATTTGTCAGCTTTATGGTCGCGAAAATCGTAAAGTCGTCGAGAAAATTATTTCGACGGCGATAAAACTACAACCGGCTTATAACGACGATCTCAAGGAAACTGTGATCTTTTTTACAAATGTGAGAGACAAAACTGTGGATAATTGCGAAAAAACAACAAAAAAATCTAAAATATTTGTGAAAAATCATCGAAATATTTACGGGCAATTATTTTCTTGCAGCTCTTCAAGAACGTCGGACTAACGTTCCAGGATCGTCCGATTCCGCTGGCGGCCGGTGCCGTGCCGCTCACCGACCGGGGATCTCGTCACACGCTGAATCTTGATAATCTTGAAGACAAAATCATTCATTTGCTCGATGCTTCTTCGAGTATCCGCGTTTTTTTGGACGTTTATCCGTCGGCTTCGGAATTTTTCTGCGACGACTACTTCGTCAATGAGTAATTGTCGATCGTGTTTTAGATCGTTACTCTCGCCGGCGAAACGTTTGAACAACGAAATTTCATGCGATCTCATTTTTGTTTCAGAATAACTCACGTATACGGAAACGCCATTCCCGAGATGTACAAGTGGCTGAATAATCTCGCGAACAACGATGAAACATTCATAAAGTACACGGAGCTGAAGCATCGTCTCGACGTTACGCGAAGCGAACTACGAGAAATCTTTCGCACTGTAACATACTACCATATCGCGAGGATACTGGAGGAACCGTGAGGACTCTTTTACCTTTAATAGTCGAACTATTAATCTTTGATTGTTTGAGATATCTAACGTTTTCTTTCTCTTCGTAAAGGAATCCTTCTAAGGTCCCCAATGCGTCGCAGTGCGTCGATCAGTTCATAAATTTTCTCGACAAAGCGGTACGCGAGAGAGAATTTATTATCGATTACGAAGTCGCTTATCCGGTAGAGAACGACTTGGATCTCGTTTCGCAGATCAGTCACGATGTGTATCCTTTTTACACCGCTTTCGACGAGTTTGTAATTATCGTTTTATCGAATGGAAAATTTTCTTGACGCGATTATCAGCGATCCGGTTAAATGCAACTTCATCAAGGGATGCATATACACAGAGTTCATCGAGCCGCGGCGACATAACTCGCATCCACCCGCTTCAAACGATTCAAATGTGAGTAATTAAAAAACTCGATTGCGTATAATAGCTTTTCATGGAATCCATTTTAATACGATGTTTGTCTTGTAAAAAAAATAATAGACGACGGTAGCCGGTTCCAGCGGAGCGTTTCAAGTGCCGATTATCCAATCGGAGAGTCAAGTTACGAACGGCACAACAACTAAAAGTGAAATGGAATTGGACGCTTTGATAAAAGAAGTCAAAGATATATTGTGCGATTTCGGCGAAGGATTCATCGAGGTGCGTTTCCGAAGAGAACGTTCCATAAACGATAAAATATCTGTGAATTTCATTCGAATTTAATTTACAGAAATGTCTTAAACATTACAATTACGACGCTACGGCGGTCATAAATGCGGTATTGGAGGAATCACTTCCGGAAGAACTTAGAACGCTGGACAGACAGCTTCCTTACATTCCACCGGATCCAATGGTCAATTTTTTAGAAAAATAAGAAAACCTCTTTAATTGACTCGATTACCGTTAATCGTTTTGCTTTTGCAGGAAGCCTCCGCCGCCGTGGATCAAGCGCTCGGCATCGAAAGACTCAACGTTTTCGACAATGACGAGTTCGACATTATGACGAGAGATACCTTCGACCAGTCGAGAGTTCACAAAGGAAAAAGGCAAATATACTTGCGATACAAATATTCTATAAAATAAAAATTTTTCACTTTGATTCCTCATCTTCTAATTAATTTCCAAAGCTTTTTCTATTATGTGGAATTCCGTAATACTTTACTTTCTCACGGAGAAATATAATAGTAAATAAAATAGAAAAAAAAAAAAAAAAATCACTGCTGTTGAATATTTCAGAAAAGACAAATACAAAAATCTGAATCAGCTTCTCGACGACAAGTCCTACAGAAAGGAAGTTGGTAACATATACGAGAAATACAGCGTCATACAGGATGAGTACGACGACGAGTACGATGATACATACGAAAGCGAAGACGTGGGACCGCGCGGAGTCGACGAGCCGTTGGAAATGGACGGAAGAGCTTTCACCACACCGCGAGTCCGTATAAACGACGAAACTTTAAATTCCCACTTGAGATACAATTTGAAACGGTTGTTAATTAAAAGAAAAAAAATGTTTGCGCTGCAGATACTTCGATGGAACGATAAACGCGAAAACGGTGGCGAAGAGGACGACGAAGAAGAGATCGAAAACGAGGCTTCGGGTTCGAGAGGACAAAATAGTAGAGAGAATTTCCTGCAGGATCCGGCGGAATTGAGGGCTCGAGCCGAGCAGAGAAGATTGTCGAAACGCGGTGGTGGCGGTGGCAGTGGATGGAAAAACGAACGCGGACCGCAAGCCGATCTCGTGGGTTAGTAAAAAAATTTTTTTAAAATGTTTACATCGCATTTAAAGCGATGAAAACGTCGTTCATTACCGAAGCGCCTCAACAAGAAATTGAATACACGACCGAAGCAAACAATTACAAAGATACGTAACGATTGACGAAATATTTCTGTCTCAGGAAAACCGAAGGGTCAGGGCAACGAGAAAAGCGTTCTCGTCAATAGGGACAAGAAAAACACAAACAAAGCTTCGCGCGCCAATCACAATCGTCGCAGCGGTGCAGAGCACAAACGACGACAGGGTATGGTACCCTCGTAAAAGATGCAAAACAACGAGAAAACCATTCGCGAAGGTTGTCGCAGTGATATCGCAAAGAGCACAGTATTCTGGCGTAACAAGACTACAAATATCATTTTACGTTTCCTATTCGTTTAATTAACATTAATATATTCATTATATTATTCGTAATATATCGTGAAAGCGACGGCGTTAAAAGTAAAAAAACAGTAATTTGCACTTTTTATTTGTTCACCGTTAAGCAGATGAAAAACTGTCGTCGAAGTTGCCGCTGTTTATACGATAATAATAAAGTTCATTGTTTTTTTATAATCGATGTATAGTTCTTTTTATTTTTCAGTGATCCTTTACGATTGTGAGGCTTTTTATTCGGTTAATTTGCCCGTTGAGAAGCGCCTGAAATTCTTCTTCTGGTAAAGTTGCGCTGCCAGGCGATTCCGAAGATCCCGGAATCGGTGGCATTAATTGCGTGAAGAGTCTCGTCGCGTTGCCGTAATAATCCATTTGTATCATAACGAGAGCGTGAACACTCGGCTTTATGTATTCGAGTCGCTTGTCGAGAAACCACGGCAATTCGACGAGTAGCTGCGTGTGCATCGTTCGCAATTCCTTACCGGCAGATTCCTCGGCTCTCCTTTCGCGTTCCAATTTGGCAACGTGATTGGCACTACGATCCTTTTTCTCCTGCAGTTTCTTCACTCTATTGTGCGAATATCTCCACACATTTACAAGCTCCTCGCGTCGCGCTATAGCGGCGGCGATGAGTCCGAATTCGTCGAGCAATTTTTTCAACGGTTCGACGAAAGTTTTTTGCAACAATAACGTCAATTCTTGAACGGTTTTTCCGACTTGGGTAGTTATCGAGTGATACTCCTCGACTATTCGACGAAATTCGTCGCTCATGTGCGCCAAACCGCAAGTACTTAAATTTGTACTCAAGCGCTGATCCGCTCGATCCAAATTCGCGATTGCCTCGAGATAACGCTTTGTCTCTTTCGTCAGCCTTCTTATAGTGTCCTGAACACTGAAACGGGAAAAAAAATCATTTTATCTTAATAATAAATGCATTTTAAGTATTTTTTTAATATTCTGGAGTTGTGAAACATACTGAATGAGCCGCTGAACAGCGATGTCGAGGTCGCGATCCTCTGACTGACTGAGCAAAGGCTGTGCAGACGATGGCCTTTGGCTTAACTGATTCCTTCGCAGTGGATTCCTAAAGAATGCGATAATTATATTGTCGTTTTTTGCTCCACACAGCGCTCAGCGGAATATTGAAAAATTCCTCACCAAGTCATCTTTCGTTCGAATTCCAAATGCGAAATTACATAGCAACAAATACGCGGAATACCCTGTGCCACTGATCGTGAATTTCGATCGATAGATCGTCAATAACTGATCGAATTTCTCTAAATTTCTTTATCGAAGTCTCTTATCTCCGTAGCGGAGATTATAAACTCATCGATGCTCTGTGTCAACTGAAAATAAGAGTAACAAATGGATTTTTTGCTTATTTTCACAACACCTCCGATTGTGGCCGGTGGAGTTGTGAGAAAAAACCAATAAACTCGATTTACGAAATACGTTTCGAGAGGCGAAGAGCTTCGATTGAAAAAACTACTTGTTTAAGGGAATCTGAGAATTCATGAAGATACAGAAGTCTGAAATACGATTTTCAGTATATCGCTTTTCATTGCAAATATCCGGAGTATAACGCAAAAAAAACGTTGTGTTCCGTTGATAAATGTTCCAACGAAAAATGGAGCAAATGTATTGCAATTGTATCTATAATTAGAGAATTATGGAACGTTATCAATAAATACGCTAATATAGGTGTCCGCGGGGAATCGATCACGTGACTCCACAAGCTAACAGCTGCAGTTGGGTTATGATTTGGATTTTTTAAGGCTTCGTACTCCGTTCGCATGTAATCGTTGCGAATTCTCGTTATTGACTAACAATCGTTGAAAAAAATTACTTCTATAAGTCCGCAACAAGAAAAACTGTTCGCGCGAAGAAAATAACTCCATTTGAAAAAACCATAAGCTGCCGGTATGTCTCGAAGTTTTCTGTATTTCGCTTACGGCAGCAATATGCTGACTAAGCGGATACATATAAACAATCCTACCGCCGTGAAAAAAGACATTGGAAAATTGAAGGTACGTAATGTCACGAAGACGCGAATAACGGGAAAAAAATTATTAAAATCGGAGCAACGATTCTGTCGTTAGAATTACAGATTAGACTTCGCCACGTATTCGAAAAGATGGCGAGGCGCTTCGTCGACTATAGTACCAACGAACGATTCTCACGTTTGGGGAGTCGTGTGGGAAATCGACAACGTTAATTTGCCGGATTTGGATCGACAGGAAGGCGTCGCCGACAAGATATATATACCGATTAATGTCGAAATCGAGACGCCGCGTGGCGATGTATTGGAATGTCGAGTTTACCAACAGTGCAATAATCCCACTGAGTTTGTTGCACCGGCCGATCTGCCGGAAGACCGAAAGCCTTCGCCGATTTATTTGTGAGAATCGCACCCTATGGAATGAATTTTCTTTACGATTTTCGCATCTCATCCCTTTTTTTCAATGCAGAAAAACTATGCTGAAGGGAGCGATTGACAACGATTTGCCAAAAGATTACGTAGCATTTCTCGAGAGCGTTCCTCACAACGGCTATGACGGAGAGGTCGATATCGGGTGAGAGAATGCTTTTCATTCGCGACAATCCAGTATTTCCGATCAACACTCCATTTTATTCTCCATCTTAATCTTCTCCCTTACGCTCCGTCTATGGAATTTGATACTCGCATCGCAGCCTGGCGCTGAATGAAATGTGAAACGATCGAAGGACGTTGGATCTTTGGCGATTTTCTTGAATTTCTCCGTTTCCGCAACGACTTGCGCGGCATCTTCGGCGGTCATTGCCTCGAGGACCCGGCGTGGGATCTTCAACGAGAATACTTCCTCATTGTTGATCTGAAAAGAAAAAAGAAAAAGAAAACAAAGAAATAAAGAAATTCATCACATTTCTACCGCATCGTCGCGGACTCGCTGCGCGAGTTTCGTCAATGAATTTTTAATTTTTTTTTCTTAATAAACAAATAAACTTACGAATACATCGAGATCCATATTGTATTCCATATCAATCTGCGGCCATTCCTGATCGAGAACGTCCCGATCCTTCCGTATACTCGCGTCGTCGTCGGCTAAGTGATAAGGCGCCGAGCAAAAACCCGACCAAAGCTCCGAAGCGAATTGCGGGGCAAGAGGCGCGAGCATTATGATTTGCGTAGCTAAAGCTCTTTCGTACTCTCGACTATGCGTCAGGCACTCCTTCGACACTTTTCTTATGCTGTTAAAAGGGATATTCGATTGATTAACAATGATTTCGATGGAATTATTGGAAAAGAATCGGCTGCAGCGAACCTGTTGGTCAGTCCCTGCATTTTGGAAATCGCGACGCTTAATTGCTGAGACTTAACGAGATTAAACGTTACACCTTTGATGTAATAATTCCTGCTGTCGAACATGTAATCGTCGTCCTTCACAAACGTCTCGCTATTCAGTTTTTCCGAAAGTTTTTCCGGTGTGATAATCGAACGGCTGTTAATAAATGTGCGAATCGTCAACCAGAGTCTCGATTGCCATTTCAAAATGCCTGGGAATGCTGGAAAAATCATTAATTTGAGATATGTTACGATTTTTTTTTGTTTATCGATGAAATCTGATTATCGGTATATATGTATATTTTTTTTTTACTTTGCGTTGACCAATTTCTGTTCGATGTTGGCGCAACGTCCGCTAAGATAATGAGTCTCGTCGTGTCGGCGCCGTATTCGTCGAACATATCCATCGGATCGACTCCGTTATACTTTGACTTCGACATTTTATCCCACGTCTCGACTACCGCGTTACCGGTTTCTTTTTCCACGAGTTTTCCATTTACTTTATCGATTTCGCTGTCCCGCAAGTACTTTCCGCTGCCTTTGACTCGTCGAGTCTTTCCCATTACCATTCCCTGGACGAGCAATTGCGTGAAAGGTTCGCGCTTCGGCACGAGGCCCTCGGAGTGAAGAAAATGACTCATGAATCTCGCGTAGTAGAGGTGCAGTACAGCTGTAATTAATAATTACGTTTAAAGGTATCAAATTAACAAGAAAAATGCTCTTGTTAAACCTGATGATTACCGTGTTCCTTTCCACCGATATAAATATCAACCGGTAGCGATTCGAAGGCTTTCTGTTTCGCGAACATTTCGAGTTCATTTTTTGGATCCGTGTATCTCATAAAATACCACGAACTATCGACGAATGTATCCATAGTATCGACTTCTCTGGTGGCTTTTCCACCGCAGTCGGGACACGAAGTCTCGAGCCACGAGGCCGCCTCCCGCAACGTCGACAATTTATCGTTAGCGTTCAATGATATTTTTGGCAACAAAATTGGAAGTTCTTCTCTCGGTACCGGACGCGCTCCGCAATTTTCGCAATGAACAATTGGTATCGGCGTTCCCCAGTATCGTTGTCTCGATATCAACCAATCGCGAAGCTTCAAACTCACAGGATAACCACCGATATTTCGTTCTCTCGCTTCTTTCATAACTTCCGCGCGTTTTTTCTCAATCTCCGCAACCGAAATTTCGTTCTCTACGGTGTATGGAATACCAACGCTCTCGCAAAATTCCGCATCTTCGCTTCTGACTCCCGGTATTCCAAGATAATTGTCGCGAAAACGCGTGAATTCTATCGAATTCGTGTAATATATCGGCAAATCTTCGCCGTTGAAGGGATTCCGAGCTTTCGCTTTCAAAAGCTTCGTTTCATTAATATCGCACAATTCCGATTTGACGAGAAAATTTGTTTTAGATACAGCAACGAATTTGGCGCATTTTATCGACTCGGGTTTGTCGGTCCAGAGACTCAGAGTCTTCGGAGTTTCGGATAAATCCGTTATTAGTTCGAATTCTATATTTGTTCCGGTGCATTCGCCTATCCAGTGTTTTTGCATTTTTATTATATCGCGCCATTCCCTGAGACTTGGATCGTTTAAACCCTCGTATAGGGATCTGTAAAACGCGTTTGAACAATTATTCTTATGAGAAAAACATTCAATTCTATTGACCATTTAATTATTTTCGAACGATCGGTTTACTCACTCAGCAAATGCCGTCGTTCTGACGAACCATTGATTCAGCAATTTTTTCTCAACTTTTGCTCCGGAACGCCAAGATTTATTGTCGTGGTCCACCTGCTCATCGGCGAGAACAGTGCAATCCACGGGATCCCAATTAACAAAAGCTTCGCGCTGATACGCAAGACCTCTGTGAAACAGCTTTAAAAATAATTCTTGCGTCCATTTGTAGTAAGAAGGGTCACAAGTGGCGATTTCTCGCTCCCAATCGAAAAGACAACCCAATCTTTGCAGTTGAATTTTCATGTTGTTTATATTGTTTTTTGTCCATTCAGAGGGATCAACTTTTCTCTCCAGTGCCGCGTTTTCAGCAGGCAAACCAAAGGCGTCCCAACCCATCGGATGAATCACGTTTTTGCCTATTTTTTCAAAAAACGATTTATCAACATTGTAAAAGTAAAGGGTGCGACAAGATTACCTTTCATTCTGTAAAATCTCGCTACGGAATCGCTGATAGCGTAAACCCTGACGTGTCCCATGTGAAGGGAGCCGGAGGGATAAGGAAACATCGATAGAACGTAAAACTTTTCTCCGACATTTTTGTGCTCATTGTTGGCCACGCAAACGCGATCTTTCCAATAATTTTCGATTTTGTGTCTGATGTCATTGTCGATTTCGTGTTTCTGGGAGAATTGTATGCATAAATTTATTTTGGTATCATAACAAATAACGTCTGCGTAACCTGTAATAAAAAGAATGTCTTACCCACAAACCCAAACCGGTTGACGCGCATCTCGCGGATATGCAATGACAAAAGTGTTGTTTTATCAAGCCATTGGCGATTTTTAACGAACCGTTGTAAATCATTGTTTATTAGAAAAACCGGCTTTTTAGATCGTAACTACGACGGAATATCAAACATTTTTCGTAATCCTGGAGGCTGCCATTGTGTTTCAATACTGAGATCAAATCAAAGCATTATTATTGTTGATCGTTCATATGATCGATCGAAAACATCGATACAATTCAGATATGGATAAATCTAATAATGTTTTTTTGGTTTTCTTTTTCATTCTTGTTATTTGTATTGTTGAAAAAAAAAGAATTGAACTCAATAGCACTGTGCTAAGTCAGTGTATACGACGTTAGATAAATGAACCACTCGCGCTCTTCCGCTTGCGCTCCTTTTCCGGTGTGCATCGAATAAACAAGCTGGTAAGGGATTTATCCCGAGTTATAAATCGTCGTGAATCTATGTAATCACCGGGAATTCGAGTAATCCAAATCGTCAAGCTAAACGATCTCGAAATATTCCCGTTTGTATGATTAATATATTTTGTCGTTTTTTCACAATTATGATATACCCGTGATATAGTTGTAC
This sequence comes from Cryptus armator, assembly GCA_963971235.1. Classification (NCBI taxonomy): domain Eukaryota; kingdom Metazoa; phylum Arthropoda; class Insecta; order Hymenoptera; family Ichneumonidae; genus Cryptus; species Cryptus armator. The sequence goes on from OZ020241.1 coordinate 9,762,504, forward strand.
GAGTGACGCGTAAGAGAGGTTATCCGCGAGTTTTCCGTCAATCGCAATCGTCCGAGTGAATTTATTCGAATAATGCAATAACGTTGTGAAAACATTTTGTAATCGATCGATAATAATTGTTGATTCGTATCATAATTTTTCCGACTATTCGATTCTTTCATTGTCAGTGATCAGTTTATCTTATAACCTCCAAAAAAGTGCACAATATATCGTTATTTGACGTACACAGTAAATCAACGAAACTTCGTGTGTGATTACTATAACGTGAAACTAATTCGCAAAACGATTATTCTTCGATTCGCAGCTCCAAGATGGGTAAGCGCAACAACATGATCCCTAATGGGCACTTTCACAAAGATTGGCAACGCTTCGTCAAGACATGGTTCAACCAACCGGCCCGCAAGTACCGTCGCAGAACGAATCGCGTCAAGAAAGCTCGCGCCGTCGCTCCGAGGTAATTAAAAAAAAAAAAAATTTACGAAAAAACAAAAAAATCATAAAAAAAATTATTTCTCGCATTTCAGCGACGAATGTATCAAAATTGTTTTGATTTTTTAGAGCTCTTTAAAAAAAAAAAATTTCACGTGAAAAAGAAATGTATCTTTCAAAGATTTGTTTCTCGCCTTCTAGCGACGGATATAGAATTATTTTTATTTTTCAGACCTGTGAACCTACTGAGGCCGATAGTTCACTGTCCGTCATTCCGTTACCACACCAAGGTACGCGCTGGTAGAGGATTTACCCTCGAGGAACTTAAGGCCAGCGGTCTTAACAAGAGATTTGCCAAAACCATTGGTATCGCCGTCGACTCCAGAAGACGCAACAAGTCTGTTGAGGCTCTTCAGACCAATGCTCAGCGTCTCAAGGAATACAGAGCTAAACTCATCCTCTTCCCGGTCAACGAGAAGAAGGTAACATACAGAGATTTTACCGATACCGATACCGATTATACCGATTTTTATTGGTTTTACGTTATTTACGAGTTTATCGCGTCGTAAATGCGCAAATTTTAATCGCAAACATTTTTGCCCGATTGCAGCCGAAGAAGGGTGATGCTACGGAGGAGGAGCGCAAAGTAGCCACGCAGGTGAAGGGTGAAGTAATGCCCATTCGTCACCAGGCCCCTGCCAAGGCAAAGGCCCGCGTTATCACCGACGACGAGAAGAAATTCTCTGCCTACATTACCCTCAGAAAGGCACGAGCTGACGCGAGATTAGTCGGTATCAGAGCCAAGCGCGTCAAGGACGCCGCTGAGAATCCCGACGATGTCACGAAAGTCGCCGCCTCCAAGGAGCCCAAAAAATCTAAGAAGTAAATCAATTCTTGGTGACTGATTCTCATCGCTTATTGTAATAAATAAACAAAAAATCGAAAAAAAAAAAACGTTTTTTTATTTTACGTTACTACGATTCCGATTTTGGCTCAATGTTTATAATATATGTATATGTACACCGCGCGGGTTACTCGGCAAATTACTGGAAAGCAAATTATTGTTAAGAAAATATTTATTAACAGATGCATTCTTGATTATAGTTGTATTTAATATATTTTCGTGATTCGGATGTATATATAATACATGATTATTGTTTTACATCATGTGTCGTAAAGTTAGTATCATTGGGGGTCGCGAATTGGTAACATTCAGTATCGCCACGTGCGTCGAGTGTCGATCAACGCGCTGTACGTGTGGTTTCAACATCCGCTCGTATTTCTAACATTACGATCTAATCGAGTCTAAAAATTGGGGTAAATCATTCGCGTAACCCTTTCAATACTTTGTTGATAATTATTTCAACACCATTTTCTATATGTGCGATGATTAATCTGAAAAAAAAAAAAAATATTGCGCGCGTCCTTTGCAGAGGTCGAACACCAACGTGCATACGGTATTGCATATTTTTTCGTATACTCGTGGATTCAACGCTTCCTCGTAGTAAAATCTCCCTTTATTATCGTTCGATCAAATATATCCACGATTATCAGCTGTGAAGGTATATAAAATTCGTTACACATACATGCAACAAAAACTCCTGAATCGCCATTGTGCACATATGTATAACCGAAAGAATTTAAAAGTTCGATCGAAGCGCCACCAATCCCGCTCGCGAAGCTCAGTTCAGAAACAGAGTGTACCGTGCGTGTTCGAGTGCGACGAAAAACCGTGATTTCTGTTTTGCGAGAGAACGATAAATAACGTTTTTTTGACAAAGTGTCGAAACAACCGTATGTTTAATCGGTGTTACGATAAAAATTGAAATCAAATCAAACTTCGACATCGGATGTAATCAACTGTCATAATATCGATATCATGACAAGTTTATGTTTTTTCCCGCAGCCCACGCGTGAATTTAAATCTAAATTTCGGGTTAAAATAAAAGTACAAGTAAAACACTAGCCGATCGGATTCTAGCATTACTCTCGGGCGTTTTGTCGAAGTGCTAAATGGTTCTAACACGTTTATGGGAGTGAATTAACTGTTCGCGAAATAAATATACGACAACACATGCGATCGCGTGTAATTATCAACGGTCAACGGTGAGGGGGTCCCGCCATGCTGGCTATTACCGAACAATAGTGCAATTCTTCTCTTCGAACAACAAAAAAACACATTTTAATACAAATCCGGCCCTAAATAATAACGACGGATTCACGGGATAATTCAAGTGATCAAAGTGATGGAATTGTTTCGCAAATTTTGCGGATTATTGAACATTCAGTTTGCGGTGGATAATTGCACGAATGAATATAAACATAATATTCAGCATACACGTAGATGGGGATAGATACAGGACAATAGAGTGAGTATATATTCATTTATATGAAAGCCCCGCTCAATATTCATGAGGTGTAGGAAAATTCTCATATTTATTTGTCTCGTTCGGTGAAATTTTATCGTTCAGCTATATCGCATGAATTATTCATTCGGCCAAACATATGATCGGCTGAATGAGCATTATTCGGTTTAATTCCGCGCCGTATGTGGAGAGAAAAATGGCGGTCATCATCTTGTTTTTTTTTTTTTTTTTTTTTTTTTTTTCGTTTTCATAGCTGTGGTCGCGTTGTGTGTACATAGATAGAGTGTGACTATATAGGTATGTCTCTCGTCGAGCGATACTCGACGATTGATCGAATTTCACTTCTTTTTATACGCTCGGTGGAGTTTCAACGAAGCTACGAGAGAAAGGGAGACGTTGAATCGAAGGATCGAACAGTGAAGAAAAAGGTGGAGGAGTGGGGAGGGTGAAAAGAGTAGCGAAAGGGCGTAGGATTGAAAGGCTTAGGGGAAATCGCCGTTAATGGCTCGACCGAAGGATTTCCTGGCGTTTTCCTACCTACCTAGTCTTCCCCCCCTCCCCCCTCCCTCAAGCCCATCCGCTCACTCACCTAGCCCCCCCGAACCCGGTTTTTACGAGTTTTTCCAACGCTCAGTCTCGAGTGCCCACTCAAATCAAGATTCTCACCTTTTCACGATTCGCGCGAGAACGCCCCACCGACCGAATCGTTTTTATTTCTACTACTCGAACCTTTCCAACTCTTCTCGCTCTCTATCCACCGTCCTTTCTTCCTTTCAGATCTTTTCCGACATCGTAAAATTTTATGATTATTTTCTTTTTATAATTAATATATCATTTACAAGAAGATTTTTTTCAATCGTCGAATAAATCGTTGATACTCACTTAAAAATAATTATTTCGCGAAATTTATCGAAATAATCGAAAAAATTAATTTACGATTTTACACGCGGCTTAAGATGTTCCGAATAGTCCGCAAATTTTTTTTAAACCCTTTAATTTTTTTTTTGCCTATAATAATTTCCAAGGATTAGGCTTTATATGCCTTTTTTACACTTTTTTTTATTACCCTCCAACGGCTTGAAAAATCGGTTCAGTAACTCAGCTATATTCTATCTTGTCTATTTTTTTTTTTCTTACGAAAACTCTCCATCGATTTTCACGATATTGAATCGAAAAATATATGATCGTTCGATCATTTCGAAAAATCGTAGAAATCGCTATGAGTTTTTCTTTTACATGTCGTCCACTCAAATCATCGTTTCTTCTTTCTCACGTCTATACGACGCAAGGATAACATTTTTTTTTTTTTTCGGGGTTTTTACCTCCGATCGATTCTTTCTTCTCCGCGAACGGAGAGAGGAGGGGGAGGGGTCGGGCGAAGTACAACAGTAACGTATATACAAGTGTATATATATATATAGTATATCCTCAACCCCGGAGTGACGAGTATTCCACGAAACACACCAGCCACTCGCCTCCGTTATTATCGAGATTGCGTTCTATCGCGAGTGCGGATCTATTCTTACGATCGTTTCTCCTATCCTTTGCTTCGCTTTTTCCGTTTTTTTTTTTTTTTTTTTTTTTTTTTTTATTATTCTTTCTCTACTTTACTCTCCTCTTTACGATGCCGCGATAGGCGAGCAGATTTTACTGATTTTTTTCTTCAATGGATTTGCGAGACACCGGTGCTGACTTCGCGCGATATATCTTACATTTTAATTAATTGACTTTACTGCGATAAATGCATTTCACGCAATATTCAAATAAATAAAAAATATATAATAATAAAGTAGTTTCGTAGCATTTCAACTTTGTACACTGAGAAAAATGGTTTTATTACTATAATTATTATAATAAATATATTCAATTATTCTTACTTAACTCACCTGAGATTTGTCAATAATTAATTATTTATTTCGTCATATAAATCTCTACATTTGTTAATTATAAATAATAAACTCTTTTCTCATCTTTACTCCCGAAAAGATTTTTTTTTTCTCGACAATACTCCGTCGTCGACGCATTCCTCGTACTACTTGGCTTCGCGGTGCTTTTGTCACGAGGCGTACAAAAGATACGCTCGTCGACTCGCGCATCGCGGGGAATCCCCGTGTATCGTATGATCGTCAAGAGAACTTTCGTCTACATGCAGCGCACGCATTTATCCAATATTGTGAGGACTCCGAACAACTTTCGTTCCATTATTGTGCCGCTGTCGCGCGAAGTATATCCAATTCTGAAAAGTAATATAATCGTTTGTTTTCTTCGTGAAAAATTTCTCATCGTTGCGAAATTTATAAATTTTCATTTATCCGATGCATGCAACACCCCGTATAACGAGGTATCCGAGATTTTTTTTTTATTCGGCGAGTTGCGTGTAAACAAATGTATAGATACACTTTTTTTCGTACGCGAGAATATCTTTCAACGGCCGAGAAGAAGAGAGAGAGAGAGAGAGTGACGAGAAAGCCCGGTGTAGGGGGTGAAACAATGCAATTATTTGCGCTCTCGTCGAAAACTTTCGTTGGAATAACAATGCTTGTTATGTTCATTCGGTACACACGCGAGCGAAACGGCACGGGGAACAGAGAAAAAGGGAGAAAGTAAAACTGGTAAAAAAGTGAGAAACGGAACGGTTTGCCGGGGAGAGATTTCTCGTGTGCACATGTATACTTTGCTATATGCTTCGATGTAAACCCAACGAAGGTCTCGGGGCGGAAGGTACACGATAAACGCTCTCCTTTTCTCGTTAACGCCGCAAAACACATTACGCTTAACAGGAAAATAAATATGTACATTATTCCGCGTAACTATTAACGATAAATAGTAATTAACATTACAACGTATTATTGCGAGGCATACGCGACGCTTAGTCCTCTGCGAAGAAGTTTTGTGGTTAAATGAAATTGCGTCATTCAAATTATGACGCTTATGACGTTACGGACGATTTCCGGTACATTTATTTTCGTCCGATTAAAGAAATGACTTATGTTATCAATTTAAGTTAATTAATCAATTATTGAAGATTTTCGATTTTTTTTTAAATCGCATTTTGGTAGAATTCGAAGAGTTCGATAATTACATATTGGTGAAACTATATGGAAAAAAAGTATCTGACAAATTATATCCAATATATTTCCATCGAAAAAAATTATGATTATTATTATTTTTTCCATAATTTATCACTTATATTAATAATAATACATAAATCCGCTGATGTAATCGATATTATTGATTTATTAGTTATTATTATTAACTATTATTTTTATACAATTCTAACACATTGAATATATTATATCAATATATCGCGATATACGTGTTTTTCCATATCGGAGTTTTCCCGCGAAGTCTACAAATCCGCAGATACTTTTGCACCCCTGTCGTCATCGGGGCGCAACTCCATTGAAAATAAATATTTCTTGGCTTACGTGTGATAAAATCAATACATCAGAATATCTGACTAACATTCTCGGCCTCTCGATATATCGATGTAAAAAAAACGATTATAGGTTGCAGAATAAAAAAAAAAAAAAAAATTGTTGATTCGCCGAATATCGCATCTTTGATTTTCGAGGGATAAAACGAAAAAAAAAAAAAAAATAATTTCTCATTGGCGTTCAACTTGTATCGGAGTTGTGTAGTGAAAAATTTGTTCCACTTGATGACTTTGAGTAGTGAGGGTTCGGATGAAGGGTAGCCACGTTTTTTAAGGGTCTCGGAATAAGATTCGTTGTAAGGGAAGCCAAAGGAGGTTCGCGTTAAAGTATAGAATATATTTCATAGTGGCGACAAGAAGCAGCAAACCCGAAGGGTTGGGATGGGCGCGTTGGTAAATTAATTAAATTCCTACAGGGTGGTTGGTGTGTGCGTGCGCGCCGGTTGAAGGGTGCGGGATGCCAGAAAGCTCGAAAGCTCTCGCTAGCAAAGAGATGTATAGGGGATGGGCTACCTACCCCGCGTCCCATGCTGTTCAGCCCGTGGGAATATTGTAATTAAGATATGCACTTCTAGCCCCCGTCTCTCTCTCTCCCTCTCTTGCTCTCTTCCCATTTTACTCGTGCCGGTGGAGCACGGCCTTTAACTACGTGCGGAGTAGGTATATACCACTCCGCTTTTCTCTCGGTCTTTGAATTTTGCCGCAGTTTCTCCTCTTTTACCACTCCGGAAACTAGCCTCCTCGCACCCGCGTATCCAAACGCTATACGTTTCGCGATCATTTACGCTTCGAAGATCCCACATTATTGTCTGGTCCGGACGGAGAATCTAAATTTCATCTCTTTCGAGAGTTACAGAAATCTCTCGACCGTGGAGTTTTTGTGAAAAATAGAAAAAAAAAAAAAAATAGATAGTCTATTTGTGGTTATGGTATACAACGAGATGTTTTTTGGTTATGCGTTCTTTCGAAATAGATATGAACGCGAGCTTAGGAATTTAGATGGCTATAAATTCCTTTCATTGAATTGAAATCCTCCATCGTACAGATATCCCCCGGTGGTGCGGTTATGAGGTCGATTCGCGGACGAGGACTTGTCCATCCTGTCGTATATACCATGGGGGGGTTTATCGTCTATATGTGTGCGAAGCACTGTTGTGCGATCGGTGCCGAACACGCGGCTTTCACGCAACGAACCGCGTAACGAGAACGGAATACTAATGATAAACATACAATAAAGGGAGAATATGCATAGAGGGTTGAGATCGGTATAGACCGGTAGGTATCATCGTACGCTCGGCGAGAGCCTTCGTCCTCTTCGTCCTTATGGATTCGCGAGCGCATTCACCATCGCGTCGCCGATGAATAGGACCGCCGCGGCTTCAAACGTGTAATGGATAGGTAGAGGCGATCGACGAAGAGAGAATGTGAATAGCGAGAGTTTGCCTTTCTCTCTGTTCCATCAGATCCCAACCTCTGCTTTCCTAGGAATCGCATCTATTTATTGATCGTTCCTCGTGTGTGTATGAGAATATATTTCGAGAATATACATACATTGTTGATCGTTTCCACAGAGGTCTTATTATATATGCCAAACTTCATCATACGCGCCAAATGTCTCACATTGACTTTGCGCAACATTTCCCGACGCCTCTTTCGATTTATACACCAAAAAACAGTTCGTTTGTAGCTAACAAATGTTGAAAATGGCGGAATACTATTTAGGAGTTGCGAATACATCGATGCGATACATCGATTATATCGATAAAATTAATTGGTCAACAAATTTCCCGGGAACCCAACATTTTTTTTTTTCATCAAAATAATTCGTTCATTTTTCCGAATACGTATGAATTTTTCAATTTACTTTGAATTTTATTTTTTTTTATATGGAAAAAATGTGTTAAAAAACACAAAATCTCTTTTTAGCGGCCATTCAAACTATTCTAAGGCCCCAATCTCGGTACTTAGAATAATTTATTTTTAGGGGAGGTCTAAGGGGTGTCTTCGGGGTATTGACATTCCTAATAACTGTTAGTTGCGGCGGCGATGAGGCATTTTTATAATGAAGGCAGTAGAAACGCGAGCGCGCGAGTCCCGGGAACCTCTAGTATAATATATACGTATACAATATATCGTATATAGTATAATACATAGCGTCGTATTGTGTATAGTATATAATTGTCACATGGAATAAGGAGTACCTTGTTCGTAAGGTGAAATCTCAGAGTCTCGGATGGCGCACAGCAAGAGGGAAGGTGGGGGAGGAGGGGGTTAGGGATTTTCAAGAGTGGCAAAGGAGTTGGCACCGGGAGTATGCTTGTGGGCTCGCTGTGCTATTAGCTCTTAAGCTAAGCCGGAAATTCCAGTCCGGAACCTCGTGGAGGGCCGCAAGGCATGGAGACGTGGGAGAGAAAGAGCCTGAGAAGGCCGCAGGAACGGAAGGGGAGAGGAATGGGGGTGAGCCTGGCACACCTCCTCCGCAAGTATATAGCAGTGCGGGACGTCCTGTTCGTGTGTAAGAGATGCTGCGAATAAGAGAGAGAGAGAGAGAGAGAGAGAGAGAGAGAGAGAGAGAGAGAGAGAGAGAGAGAGAGAGATGGAAAGCTGGCCAGCAGCGGGGATAGAAGAGAGGATTTATAGAGATCCACTTCTCGACACTGTGAAGGGATAGAAAGAGAGAGAGAGAGACTGGACTCTCGTTGAGTTGCTCTCTGAGGAAGAACAAGCTTCAATCCCTTTTCTCGTTCGCATCCGCAGGGAGAGCTTTTACGAAAAGGGAATGCGATCCTTGGGGGCCGCAATTCAATTAAAATCGTAGCTAATTGTCGCCTCGACGATAAACGAAGAATTCTCCATTTTTTATATCTCGTCGATCGAACTTTAATCTCTCTAAGATGGATAAAAAGAATTAAAAAAAAAAAAATGTATATAGTAAACTCGAAATTGGTTGCGAAAAGTATCGAGAACTTTATTTTTTTTTTTCCTAATTCCCCGAGACAATACTTTCACCCCTGTTTGTCAATCGTTCTCTCTTTTCGGGGCGTTGAAGCATTCCGAGAGCTCGAAGCGACGATGCTGTCCGAAGCAGATTACTTGGGCGTTGAGTAATCCTCTTTGGGAGGTGGAGAGGCGAGAGAAACAGAAGAGAAGAAGGAAGGAGAGGCCCGGGTGTGAGAAGTGAGGCGTGGAATGATAAACTCCCTTCGGGAGGGGGATCCTCGTCGACGTCGACGATCGGCAGCCGAGCATGAATTTAATTAAAACGCTCTTCGCCATCGGTCAGTCGAGACCTCTCACTATCAATTTATCCACTCTCTTCATTCCCCCGAGTTGTCATCTCATTGTTATCGGATCATTCGGAAAGTAACCGGTGCGCGAACGGCCACTTTGTAACGTTAAATGAAAACAAATTTTCATCGTTGACTCGTATCGACAGATATTCGAATCGATGGATATAACGTTCGTTATCACATCGATCTTCTCGTGACCTCGGTAATCCATTGGCC